>CAUYUJ010006981.1:5000-27500 GCA_963575745.1 Prorocentrum cordatum
CATCGTCATCGTCATCGTCATCGTCATCATTATCATCATCATCATCATCATCATCATCATCATCATCATCAGCAGCATCAGTATCAGAATCAGCATCATCATAGCCCTGGCCCGAGGTCTGGGGGCAAGAGGGCCAGTCCGAGCGCCCTCTCTTCCATCGCCTCTCTTCGGCGCACTGCGATTGCGACGCACGGCCGCCCTCTTAAAATCTGACACGGACGCGACATGATGTGCCGCCGGGGAGCTGATGCCTGTGTGACCTCACTTCGCTCTTCCACCAGCTCGCGCAGACGTGCGAGGATTCCTCGCACTCCTGCCCGACACGAACCTCCGCATCAGAATCCTCCGGGACACGCTGACCGCTCCACCGCCAGGACGGAGACAGGAGTTCATTGGTTTCCCCACCCAGCGGCACGAGGAGAACGAGAAGGAGGCCACTCAAACAGAGCACGAGGAGGAGGAGGAAATGCTGAACGAGGAAGGCAACGAGGGAGACGAGTCGAAGATCGAGGAGGTACAAGCGGAAAAGAAGAAGGAGGATCGGATCTTGCTTGCCGATGGAGCAGGTGAAGGAGGTTTGGCAAGAGCGGGAGCAGCTCGACACGTACCAAGAGCTGTGGACGTGCAAGCCTGAGGACGTGACCTACGAAGCGTGTGCCTCCTTCTACAAGTCCCTGTCCAATGGCGGGGAGGACCACTTGGCCGTACTAGATGGTCCGCACAAATGTACCAAGCTCGCGGAGCTGATGCGCTACCACACCTTGTGGTCAGGGTACGAGAAGATTAGCTTGAAGGAGTACGTGTGCCGCATGGCGCGGGACAATAATCACATCTACTACATCTACTGCGCGAACATAGGTGACGTGGCTTCGTCGCCCATCTTGGAGACATTGCGACAGCAGGGCGTGGAGGTTCTCATCGTGATTGACCCCGCGGATGTGCACCTCGTGCAGCAGCTGACAGAGTTCGACTGCAAAAAGCTGATGACCACGATCCAGGCGGGACCCGGCGTGGAGATCAGGGACGCCAAGCCGCTGTGGAAGCGCAAGCCTGAAGAAGTGACGCACGAGGAGTACGCCACCCTCTACAAGTCCATCTCGCACGACTCGGAGGGCCACCTGTTGGAAAAGCACTTCAGCGCATGGGTGCAGCTGGAGTTCCATGTCGTGCTCTTTGTGTCCCGGCGGTGCCCCGTTGCCCCACTCAACAACATCAAGATGCACGTGCGACGCACAACGACGAACTGATGCCAGAGTGGCTCAACATCTTTGTGGGCGCGGTCGACTCCGAGGTCCAGCCGACGTATATCGCCTACGAGCCTCTGGTGCAGCACAAGACGCTCCGAGCGCTCAGGAGAATACTGGTCACGGAGTGCCTCCATATGTTCGGGAGTTCTTCTTACACTGGTGCGGAAGTTTCAGAGGCGGGAGTGGTTTCGGTGGACTCCCCCCGCTGGGGGGGGGATCACGGCCAGGCGGGTGCCCCGCGCGGGCGCCCCTGGTGACGCCGCACACCGCATGGAGGCCGAGGGCAATGGCCCCCAGAGAGCAGCGCCGTTTGATCTGAGCGGGAGCGTGGCGCCTCGGCAACCCCCTGCGGACCTAGAGGCCTTGGCTTCAGCGTGGGCCACATGTTCAGATGAGCTGCTCTGTATTATACGCCCGCGCTGAGGCGGGTGTATTTCGGTGGTCTCTCCCCGTTGTGGGAGGGCACGGCCAGGCGGGTGCCTCGCGGGGGCGCCCTTGGTGACGCCGCAGGAAGGTTGAGGGTACCGGCCTCAGAGAGCAGCGCCGTGAGCGACCTTGCTCAATGCGCCCTGTGTGCGTTTGTCTCCGGGTGTGCAGCGGCAGCCGTCACGGCGACATCGTTGTGCGGCCAGTCGCGGGGCACGTGGCCGTGTATCGCGAATTTCAGCTCGGGTGCAGCCCGATCCTAGGGGCTTCTCCAGGTTCGAAGGTACCTGCTGGCGCCCCCCATGGGTTCTGATCTTAGAGAGAGCGTGATCCACCGCCGCTTTACTGTGGAAAATTGCCAACCTTTTCCTCCGGAACCCGGGGGTCGACCCCCCCCCCCCCTCCCCCGGCAAAGCCCCCTCTACCCCTAAACCTCGCCCCCCCCCCCCCTCCCCCTCGAAAACCCTCACTACCGTTCGAACCCCTCCCCCCCCCCCCCCTCCGGATCCGGAAAAACCGGGGGGGGGTCACTACCGGTTCGAGCCCCCCCCCCCCTCCCCCCCCCCCCCTCGAAAACCGGAGGGGGATCACTACCGGTTCGAACCCCTCCCCACCCCCCCACTCACCGCCAGCAAACGACTCCCGGTCCCTACCACCGTCCGCATCACATCCTCCACTGTTGTTCCCAGCACCACTGTCCTCACCACCACTGTCCCCACTGTGTCCCCACCAGTGCCCCCACCACTGTCGCACTGTCCCCACTGTCCCCACCACTGTTCCCACCACGGTTCCACTCTCCCCACTGTCTCCACGGCCCCAACCACTGCCCGACTATCCCCACTGTCCCACTGACTCCGCCGCTGTCCCACTGAGCTGTCCCACTGTTCCCACCACTGTCCCCACTGTCCCCACCACTATCCCCACTGTACCTCTGTCCCATTGTCCCACCGCCGTCCTCGCCACCGCCTCCACCACTGTCCCCACCACCATTGTACCCTCCACTGTCCCACTATTTCCACCTCATTCCCACTGTGCCCACACCACTGTCCCCACCACCACCGTCCCCACCACTGTCCACTGTCCCCCCTGTTCCCACCATTGTCCCCACCACTGTCCCCACCACTACCGGCCCTCTACTGTCCCACTGTCCCACTGTCCCCACCACTGTCCCGCTGTCCCCTCACCACTGTCCCACCAACACCGTCCCCACCTCTGTCCGCACCCCCACTCGGTTTTCGAGGGGGGGGGGGGGGGGGTTCGAACCGGTAGTGACCCCCCCCCCCTTTTCATGATGAGCTGGGGGGGGGGAGGAGGGGTTCGAACCGGTAGTGACCCCCCCCGATTTTCCGGAGGGGGGGGGGGAAGGGTTCGAACCGGTAGTGACCCCCCCCGGTTTTCCGCCAGCAGCTGTAGAATACGCTCTTTCTGATCTGATCATCATCATCATCATCATCAGCATCAGCATCAGCATCAGCATCAGCATCAGTTTCATCAGCGTCAGCAGCATCATCATCATCATCACCACCACCATCCTCACCATCACCCTTATCACCGTCACTGTCGCCACCACCACCATTAGCATGATAATGACCACCATCATCATCACCACCATCGTTATCACCACCATTATCACCACCAGCATGATGATGCCACTACCACCACCACCGTTAGCACCATCGTCATCACTTTCATTGTCATCACCACCATCATCATCACCACCATGGTCAACATCGTCATCATCACCACCACCATGATCATCACCATTATCATTACCATCATCACCACCACCACCATCACCACCACCACCATCACCATCGTCGTCATCAGCACTGCCATCATCAGGATTACCATACTCATCACAACCAGCACCGTCATCATTGATCACCACCACCATCACCACCATCATCATCATCATCAGCATCATCATCATTACCAGCATCATCGTCACCCGCCGCATGTTCATTTTCATCTTCATCACCATGTTCATCTTTATACACTTTAATCATCACCACCACCATCACAATCACTTTCGGCGATGTCCTACCCGTGGGATGCTTCCCAGCAGCCACGCCTCGCCGAGGGCAGACGGTGCCCGCGGTAGCCCGCCGGGCGACGGGCGCCCCGCCCTCGCGGCCTGCTCTGCCCCCCCCCTCTTCCTCTCCGGCAGCGCGCAGGGCGGGACCCCAGACCCCTCGGGT
Source organism: Prorocentrum cordatum (assembly GCA_963575745.1). Lineage (NCBI taxonomy): Eukaryota > Dinophyceae > Prorocentrales > Prorocentraceae > Prorocentrum > Prorocentrum cordatum. Next base: position 8,872 of record CAUYUJ010006981.1, read on the forward strand.
ACTGATACTGATACACACTTGGGCGTTCGGTGAATGAGGGGGGCGATAAATTGGAGGGGGAGGCGTCGAGGTTTGCACGAGGGGGGCCCTGGAGGGGCCCTCCCCGAGCCCCCTTTTGGGGCCCCGAAGGGGTACGAAGGGTACACGGAAGGTGCACCTTTCTTATCCCCCCATCCATCGCCCCCCCCCCATGAGTGAACGCCCGATCAAAATCACGACGGACGGTGTCCGTTGTCTTGTGCTTCTGAGCTTCCCACGCGGCCAACCAAGGCAACAGTGGGCGGCCAAAGTGCACAAGGCAGCGCAGCACAGCTGAGGTATTGGTGTTCTGTCCTCCTCTTCCTCTCCCTCATCTGGTCTCGCTGCTCGTATGTTCCGAAGAGTTGCCAATCGCGCGCTCTTCTGCCCACGCGTCCATCTGTATATTCGGTTCAGTGGTGGCGTCGAAGGCTCTCACCAGGCCTCGCGACCGTCACAGAACGACGCAGGATGAAGACCAGGCCCTGGGAGTGGGTCGAGACCTTTGGGGACTGACGTTATGGAACGACCATGGCGTCGGATGTCGCGGGGCAGGGCAAGGCATCGGCCCGATCGATCCAAATCGATGTCGGTTCTGGCTGGCTCGGCCCGGCTCGGTTCTGGCATGCCAGCGGTCCTGTGCGGCATGGTGGTCATGCACCGCGTGAGTTTTGCGGGGGCCGTTGCGCGGCGGATCCGCTTCGACGTCCGATTCCGTGCCGACGCAGCCCAGCCAGCCCGGCGCGCGTTCCGATTCGACCCGGCTCCCCGAGTCAATGCCGATTGGTTCTGCCTTCTCGGAGGCGCGCAGAGGGGATCGCCGGGATGGCCGCAGGTCGGTCGGCTCGGCTGCCTTCGCGGCCGGCTGCGCTCGGTTCGGCCCGGTGTCGGCTGTCAAGCAGTGGCGAAGCGACCTGGCAGGCCTATAGGCCCACCAAAGAATGTTCTAAGAACCTCTTGTGGTCTGCAAGAGATTTTCTTCGAACATTTCTGGCTGAGACCGTCTTGTTCTAATTAACGCATCGGGCCTAGGCTCCAAGAACAGCGCTTTTGTTCTTAGAACTGTTTGGGGCTCTAAGAACATGTCGTGGTAGGCCTTTGGGAATGCCGGGACGGTCGGTCCCTGCTCAAGGCTGGCTGCTGCGTCGTTGCGTCCTTCGCCCCTCTTCAAGGCTGCCTGTCGGTCTCCGTCGGTCTCCGTCGGTCTCGGGTTCGCTGTCGCGCTCGGCCTGTTCTCGGTTACGCCATCGCCGTGGAGGGCCCTGGGGATCGAGGACCCGTGCTCGCGGTAGTTGTTAGCAGCTTCTGGACATGACGAGGCGTGTTCGCCAGCCTGCGAGGGTCGCTCCCTTGCCGATGTCGGGCGTGTATGATAGTTGCGCTCAAAGTTTAGGCATTCATCGTTGGAAGCAGTACTCAAACATCCAAATGATTGAAGAAAACTTTCCACGCCAAAGAGGCGTCTGTGCGTTGATAGGACCATCTCCTTTGAGGAGATGCAAGAAGTATCTCGACGTCTGCCCGACAGGAGGCCTCCAGGAACCTGCGGTGGGGGGCATCCGAATGGTCGCTCCCCTGCCGAGACTATGGAAGGGTCGTCACTTGTTTGCTTTGGAGCCCTCGGCCTCGTCAGATCTCGAAGCCCTGACAGGGCTCACACGTCATACAGTCAACCCGCAGAGTAAGGATGGGCAGCCTTCCCAAGGGTACCCTTGCGTCCTTGCCTCCTCGGTCCATCCTTGGCCTCTTTCGTTGGCCGCGCCCCGCCCGAAAAGCTTCGGAAAAGCCTTCCAAGGCCCTTGCATCCTTACCGCGCATTCTTGTGATACGGGTTGACCGTATCATCATGAAGGTGACGTATGCTTCTCGGAGCTGAGGCTCCACGGTGCTCTATTGCACCACCTGTGGCGGATACACAGTTGGGCTGACGTCGAGTCTCTCTGCAAAGGCGTGCGCCCCGCCCCCTCTTGCTATGTGGTTTTGCGCCGTCGGCGCTCACGGCGGCACAGGTGTACGTTGCAGATGGGGTTCGCAGTACAGTGGAGACACATGCCAAGAAACACCCTGCTTGCCTCCAGGGTGCCGCCCTGGGTTTCCTGGGTTTCGGTGGTTTTGCTATGCAAAGCGTAATGGACGTCCTGTCTCAGGGTTGGGTTTCTTGTGGAAGGTTTCTTGTGGACTAGCCTCCATTATACGTTCTAGGATGGGTTTCGCGGCATCGCGGTTTGACCACAGGCGAGCCTCGCCCAGCACGCAAAGTCCATTCAGAGATGCTTGCCGCTCGAGTGGCTCGCCATTAATGGTGCAGCATGGTGGGGAGGGGGGCCTGTCGAGTTTGATGGGCGGGGGTGTTTGGAGAGAGACGGACAAAAGTGCAGCTCGCCATCAGGTTCGGTCTCATCTGGTCCGAGGTGGATGCTTGGGTCGTCAGAAAACGAAAGCAGAAGAAAGGGGCTGGCCCAGGCCAACTCAGAGTTTGCGTAAGTCACTGAATGTGGATTCGCCCTTGTATGGAGGTGCGTGGTTCGAGTCATTGCGTTCATATGCATTGGGAGATGCACCAGATTTGACAATCAGTTCGGAACATGTCGCCAGACCGCTCCCAGGGTCCACCTTGGTCAGGCGCTCGAGCCGCGTCCGACCATGGCGACGAGAACCTCCAGAAACGCCCACACATGCCTGATCGGCAGCGTCGACCGACAGGAGGAGGAGCAGCAGCAGCAGCAGCAGCAGCTGCAGAGGCAGCAGCAGCTGAAGGGGGAGGAGGAGGAGGAGGAGGAGGAGGAGGAGGAGGAGGAGGAGGAAGAGGAGGAGGAGGAGGAGGAGGAGGAGGAGGAGGGCGAGGAGGAGCAGCGGCAGCGCCGGCGGCAGCAGCAGCCGCGCCAGCGGCACCGCCGCAGGGGCGCGCCGCCAGCCTGGAGAGCGGCAGCGTGAGCGGCAGGCTCGCGCGCCCAGGCGGTCGGGGCAGGGCGGTCGCAGGGAGGCCACCATGGGCACCCCTCTCCTCGTCCTCCTCCACATCCTAGCATCACCCTCCTCCTCCTCCTCATCATCATCATCATCATCAGCATCATCATCATCATCGTCATCATCATCATCATCAGCAGCAGCAGCATCAGCATCAGCATCATCAGCATCAGCATCAGCATCAGCATCATCAGCATCATCATCAGCATCATCAGCATCATCATCATAATTATCATCATGTTCATCATCATCAGCATCAGCATCATCATCAGCATCATCGTCATCAGCATCATCATCATCATACTTCTCATCATCTTCATCATCCTCATCATGACAATCAGCCTCACAAGCATCATCAGCATCATAATAAGTTTCGCCATCATCGTCATCAGCATCGCACGCCCCATCCTTCTCCTCATACACATACTCATCCCCATCACTCTCCTCCTCCTCCTCCTCCTCCTCCTCCTCCTCCTTCCCCTCCTCATATCCTCCTACTCGACTTCCTCATCGTTTCCACTCACTCACTCACTCACTCGCTCACTCACTCACTCACTCACTCACTCACTCACTCACTCACTCACTCACTCACTCACTCACTCACTCCTCCGCCTGAGCAGGCCGAGCAGGTCTGCGCCGCCCTCTGCGCCCTGGGACGCTCGCGGTGCCACCCGCTCACCGCGCAGGTCGCGTGGACCATCCTGGCGCGTTCGCCGGCCCGCAAACTCGACTACGATGTGCGCCCACGCGCCAGTGGCGCCCTCCACGTAGCGAGGGAGCGGGCGCAGGTCGCAGTGGTAGGCGTCCTGGACGCCCTCAAAGGCGCCGCAGCAGACAGCGTCGACGTTGAGACGGCGCGGTTGCCTCGCGTGCTGGACAGCCCACGCGGCGGACGTGCCCACAGGCCCTGGGCCGCCCGTTGCACCACGACCCGGATGCCGAGTTAGCCGGGGCAGTTGCGGCGCGCATCCAGGACTTCGGGGTCGTCCTCGAGCACGGGCGTGCCCCGGCATTCACTGCGGAAGCCGAGACGAAGTACGCCGTCGTCGCATTCTCTGCGGACACGCCAGTCCAGGACGTGTTCCGCTTCGGTGGACGACATCGACGACTCGTCCTCTGCTGCCTCCCCCGTCGCTCAACAGCCCCCGGGCGACGCTGGTGCTGGCAGGACACAGGCCGCCGTTGCTGATCATCATCAGCAGCTTCATTCACATCTTCAGATCCGCCATCATCGTCATCATCATCGTACGCCCCATCCGCATCCTCATACACATCCTCATCCCCATCATTTATCCTCCTCATATCCCCCGACTCGTCATCCTCATGCTCTCCACTCACTCACTCCTGCTCCGCCTGTGACCCTATCGCACATCATTCCCTATTATCCTCCCCCTCCTCGCCCCTCATCCTCCTCCTCCTCTTCCTCCTCCCCCTCCTCATCCTCATCCTCATCCGCCTCCTCCTCCTCCGCCTCCTCCTCACCCTCCTCCTTCCCGTCATCTTCACCATCAACAGCAGCATAACGATTATCATCACCATCATCATCATAATCAGCGTCATCATCGTCATCGTCATTGTCATCGTCGCCATGATCATCCTCATCTTCGCCATCATCACCATCAGCGCCAGCGTCATCGTCAGCATCATCAGCAGCAACAGCGTCATCGTCATGATCATCATCGTCAGCATCATTATCACCATCCGCAGCATCATCAGCAGCAGCACCATTGTCACCGCCACCAATATGAGCAGCATCCTCCGCATAGTCGCCAGCATCAGCAGCATCATCATCATCATCAGCACCCGCATCATCAGCATCGGCAGCCTTGTCATCATAACCATCAGCAGCAGCAGCCGCAGCAGCAGCACCGTAATCGTCGTTATCATCACCACCATCAGCATTGCCATCGTCATCGGCATCGTGGTCGTGATCATCGTCGGCATCACCAGCATCATCAGCAACGTCAGTCTCATCATGACCATCATCATCCGCATCATCATCATCATCATCACCACCACCATCATCATCATCACCACCCCACATCCACATCCTCATTGTCTTACTCGTTCCCATCGTTTTCTTACCCCACCGTTTCCGCATATCCGCACACTCGCCTTCCTCATTTTCCTCGCCCCCCCCGCCCCCCCCCCCCCCCTCCCTCACGCCCCCATCATCCGCCGTTTCCCCCCTCCCACACAATTCCTTCTCATCGCCTCCCTCTTCCCCTGTCGTCCTCCGCATCCGCCTCCCATCCCGCATCGTCCTCCTCGCGTTCCTCTCCCCGTCTTCAGAGCCACCATCGTTTTCCCACCCGCCCTCTGTGCGTTCATCCTCCCTCCTCCCCCACTTCATCATATTTTTCCTCCTCCCCCTTCTTCTACACCTCCTCCTCCTCCTACTCCTCCTCTTCCTCCCCTTCCGCCTCCCCCTCCTCGTTTTCATGTGCCTTTGCCTCCTCCTATTCCTCCGCTTCCGCCCCCTACGCCTCGTCATCAGCAGCATCATCACCATCACCCGCAGCTTCAGCATAGTCACCAGTACCACCACAACCACCAACAACATCATCATCGTCATCAGCATCAACATCACTACCATCATCGTCAGCACCATCACCATCGTCAGCACTGGCACCAGCACCATCAGCACCATCGCCCCCACCATCATCAGAAGCAGCAGCATCCCCATCACCATCAGAATCACCAGCGTCATCGTCACCATCAGCATCAGCAGCACCATCCTCCGTATCAGTTTCAGCATCCTCTTTAGAAGCACCCTCGTCATCGTCAGCATCACCAGCGTCAGCACTACCATCACCACCACCATCGTCACCAGAATCCTCGTCATCATTCTCGCCAGCATGATCAGCATGAGCATCATCATCGCCATCGGCATCATCATCGCCATCGTCAGCATCAGCATCCGCATCAGCAGCAGCATCAGCAGCACCAGCATCAGCATCATCATCGTCGGCTTCCGCAGCAGCAGCAGCATGATCATCATCGGTGCCACCATCATCATCGGAATTGTCGACACCGCCAACGTCATCACCATCATCATCATCATAAGTGAGCAAGAACCTGGCCATGATTATGTTTACCGTCGCCGCCTGCGTCGCCTTCACGGTCGCCATCGCCACGCGACATCGTCGGTAGCACCATCATCGGCACCATCAGCATAATTGCCGCAGGCAGCAGCAGCAACATCATCATCAGCATCATCACATTCACAATCCTAATCAGCATCAGAGCAAGCATCGCCATCACTAAAGTTATCATCATCGTCACCATGGTTACCGTCATCGCCACATTCGTCATCACCATCATCATCCCCATTATCGGCATCATCATCGCCACCGTCACCCTTGACCGCGATCATGATTATAATTAGGTTAATGATCATCAGCATCGTCGGCGTCGTAGTCACCATCGCCAGCGTCATCGTCATCGCCGGGATCGTCACCACCAGCATCATCATCAGCAGCATCATCAGCACCAGCAGCAGCCACAGCCTCATAATCATCATCATTATCAGCCGTATCATCATCCTCACAATCATCGTAATCGTCGCCCGCATCATCAGCATCAGCATCATCCGAATCATCACCATCATCAACAACCTCAGCATCCACAACCACATCCTCCGACTCGTCCCCATCTTTCTCCTCCTCCTTCTCGTCATATTACCCCGCACGTCCTCATCCTCATCCCCCCTCCCTCACTTCCCCTCATCCGCCTTCTCCCCCCTCCCGCATCCGTCCCTATTCTCCCCCCCCTCCTCCACCCCCCCTCCCCCTCATCCTTCTCCTATCCCTCCTCGTACTCCTCGTGTTCCTCACCCCCTCCTCGGGCCATCATTTTTCCCCCGCCCTCTGCGCGCTCGTCCTCTCTACCCCTCCTCATCCACCTCCCCCTCCTCCTTCTGGTCATCCTTCTCCTCCTCCTCCGCCTCCTTTTCTTCTTCGTCATCATCATCGTCGGCATCATCACCGTCATTGTCAGCATCATCGTCGGCGTCGTCATCACCATCGTCATCGTCGTCACCATCATCCTCACCATCGCCATCGCTCCGCCCCAATTCCTCCAGCCCACCGTCTCCTCCGCCTCCTTCCCCCTCTTCCTCCTCGCTGGAGAGCTGGCTCAGATTCCTTTGTGCGAGTTAGGCCTCTTGATCGTAAAAGTCACTGTCTGCGCAACAGAAGGTGTTCTAGAATGAGGCGGCCCATAAGAAGCGATTCCCCGCACGCCTTCTAGGAGGTGGGGGGTCATTTAAGAAGGTCGCCAACATGATCTTGACCCCCTTTGTCCACCTCCCATCCGAGCTTGGCCTCGAGCAGATTAGACGAGGTGGGCTTAACTCGGGATTCGGGTTGAACGCAGCGTCATGTCCAGTATCGCCGCACCGTGTAGACTCCGCGTTTCGTGGGAGCACTGCTTCATGAGCAGTACGAAGTGTGCTCCTGCACTTTCTTGTGGCTGCCCCTGGCAGAGGGAGAGCGCGAAGTGGCATGTCAAGTCTGCAGCTTGGGCTCTTCCATCGTCGTTATGGACCCTCGTGTTGGGGGAGGGGGGTGGGTCCTTCGTCAGCACCAGTGGACACGGTTAGAGACATTGCTCAGGACGACAGTCGTTGTTTGGGAGTGGTTAGGGGGGGTGTTCTGGGCGCTGGCATAAGCAAAGTACCCATGCATAATCTTTGCGGAGGGAAATATGAACTAGCATTGGGCATGTTCCCCCTTCTATTATGATTGAGTTGTGTTGCCATTCGGGTAGGACCAAATGTCGCCCAACAGGTAGGGCGCAAAGCATACCAAACCAAGCAAAAGCCTGATACTGGTGGAAAAAGCATTGGCGCACGGACCCCACATGGGACGTTCCAAAGAGCGCCTTGTCTTCGAGGATCGAAGGAGTTGTCATCTCTTCCGCCGCAGAACGCGGCGGAAGGGCGACGGAAGGTCGGCGGAAGTAAAACGAGGCCGCCTCCGCCGGCGGAAGGCAGCGGAAGGCAGCGTAAAATAAAAAAGCCTCCAAGAGATGAAAACAGTTTTGGGTTCAGGGTTTCCTAAATCCGCCACATTGATGAAGAGCGTTAATTCTTTTGCAGCGAGGGCCGGGGCCCCACAGGTGGGGCATGATAAACAATTATACCGCAACGGCCAACACACCCACAACGAGCAGAGCCAGGACCTTCGGGGCAGGGCCAGCTACCAACGCAACAGCCGACACCCGAAGCCAGCGATGCCCAGCCCGTATGCCCAGCCCGTGAGCGAAACCTCTGATAGGGGAACGAAGAATGACATGAACATAAAAACTCGGAGGTCCGCGCTGATTTCTCGGATCGGCGCTGGACCCCCCTGACAGTGTCTCTGGCGCCGCCGGTGGCGCTCTCCGCGCGGACCTCCGAGTTTTTATGTTTATGTCATTCTTCGTTGCCCTATTCTGAGCAACCACCGCAATAGACAACACCCATGACACTTCAAAGACTGTACAGACTCGCCCTTCCGGGCGAAGCCTTAGTGGCGAGCCCCTGTGGCGGCCGCATCCTATGGGCAACGAACAACTATGCGGCGCGGCCGCGCTTCCTGGGCGGAACCCGATGCGCAGCCACCACCCAACACCAACGAGCCCCTTGTGCGCGTGCCCTTATGAAAAACCACCACCCAACCTCCGCGACCACCCAATAACCAACGCTCGTGGCCGACCAACTGGCGGGACCCGATGGGCAGGACCCGATTGGCAACCACCAGCGACCATCAGTGAAGACCCTGTGGGGGCAGCCTTACGTCTGGGTCCCCGATGAGCGAGCACCAGGAATCTCCGCCAAAACCTTAAGAGAGGAACTCACTGGGCAAGCACCAACAAGCAACCTTGGCCACCGTTCAATTGCAAATTTTGTTCAAGCTGTTGTGCCTCATCTATGTTGTTCCTCCGCACCGTTTGCCGCGCCGCTAGTGTTCGAAGCTTCACGTGCAGATGGCAAGCAGTTCCAACGTCTCGTAGATACCAACGCTACTTCCAGGTGTACCAGACAAGCGGATTCGTTGATCATTGGAAGTTGTTTCAAGAGCGCAGGTGGTTCGCAACTCTGCCTGATGCCGTCCGCAGCCACGCTACCAACCAACAGATCCATATGTCATCGGGGCGGAGGTTGTCCCTACAGGACGCGCAGGAGTTTGCCACGGAGCACGGAGGAGTTTGCCACAGTCTAGAGTTCGTGAATCATGCGACTCAGTTGGAGTGGGCATGCTCTGAGGGCCACAAATGGAAAGCTAGCCTGACGGTCGTTCGGAAGAGACAGTCGTGGTGTTCGGAGTGCAGTGGAAGTGTCAAAGGGCGTCGCTTGTCCATTAATGATGCACAGGTGGCTGCTGCGGAGCGCGGAGGACACTGTCGTAGCAGGGAGTACGTGAACGCCACGAGACCTCTTTGGTGGAAGTGTTCGCAGGGCCACGTATGGACAGCAAGTCTGAATTCCGTCAGAAACCAGAAAACATGGTGCCCAACATGCGCCAGGGTTCGCAAAGGATTGACGATTCGTGATGCGCAAGCTTTTGCCAAGGCGCACGGCGGACGTTGCCACAGCGAGGAGTATGGAGTGGCCTTCGGCACATCCAGCCACCCGTCCTGAGTCATGGGCCAGAGGCCGCTTGGGGGTCTCTTGGAAGGCCTCTTGGGGCTTTCGGAAGTCTCTTGGAGGCTTCCTGGAGGCCTCTGGGGGGGCGTCATGGGGACTTCTTGAGATCATCTAGGGCCTCCAGGAGGGGGAGGGAAGAGGAGGAGGAGGAGGAGGAGGAGGAGGAGGAGGAGGAGGGAGAGGAGGAGGAGGAGGGAGGAGGAGGGAGGAGGAGGAGAGGGAGGAGGAGGAGGAGGAGGAGGAGGAGGAGGAGGAGGAGGAGGAGGAGGAGAGGAGGAGGAGGAGGGAGGGAGGAGGAGGAGGGAGGAGGAGGAGGAGGAGGAGGAGGAGGAGGAGGAGGAGGAGGAGGAGGAGGAGGAGGGAGGAGGAGGAGGAGGAGGAGGAGGAGGAGGAGCCACCTCGGGGCGGAGGGCCCCTACGGCCCCGTCCCGCTCCCCCATCTGGGGCCTCCTTGCGGGCCTCTTGGGCTCCTTCGGGAATGGGGGCGTCGTGGGGTGCTCTTGGGGGCCTCTTGGGCCGTCTTGGAGACGCTCTCCAGACCGAAAATGGGAGCATGCGAAAACCATGCAGCCAATCATACAAGAGCATGTCGCCGTTCAAGGCTCGAGGGCTTGCAAAATGGCTCAAGAGGCTCCCAATAGCGTCGAGGCGCCAAATAGTCATAGCCCCAGCCCCAGACTCGAGGGGACCTGAGGATGCCCTACGTCGTGCCTCGGGGTACGGTGGTGGTTGTGAGTGTGAGAGCGCCTCTCAAGTGGGAGTGCCCAGCAGGCCACAGATGGACAGCCAGTCTGGACACCGTCAGGCGCAGAAGGCACTGGTGCTTGGAGTGCGTCGGGTCGCCCACTCAGCGACTGACCATTCATGAGGCGACGGCTCTCGCCAGGAAGCGCGGAGGATATTGCCGCAGCGAGGAGTACGTGAACCTCAAGAGCCCTTTGCTTTGGGAGTGTTCGCAAGGACACACATGGAAATCGAGCATGATGAATGTCAAGCACGGGCAGGCGTGGTGCCCTGAATGTGCCAGGTCACGCCAAGGCCCACGGCGCACGATGAGCGATGCGCGACCCCTTCCTGAGAAGCGTCAAGGATGCGGTCTTATCCGGCTGTCTGCGGCAACTTCCGCCGCAGTGCCAACGCAGCACTCTGAGGCGGCGGCTCGAGCACCGCCCAGAAGACCATCGTGGGGGTTCCTTGGGCTCTGGCGGAGCATTTCTGGGACCCTCCTGGGCCGTCCTGGGGCCCTACTGGGCAGTAGTGGTGCCGCCGTGGGCCCCTTTCGGCGGTCAGGGGAGTCTCTTGGCACTGTCGTTGCGGCGTCTTGGGCCATCTTGGGAGCCGCTGGGCCTGTCTCGGGCCCCTCTGGGGCCGTCTTGGGGCCCCCATGGGCTGTCCTGGGCCGTCTTGGAGGCATCGTGGGGCCATCTTGGGGCCTTCGGGGCCTCGTCCTCGGCTCCTCCGAGGCCATATTGGTGGAACCATCTTGCGCACGGAGGCGTCGGGAAGTCAAGAAAAGGCGATGGGAAATCCTAAGCTTCTGAATTGGCCTGGCTTCTTGGGTGAACTCCTGATCGTCTCTTTACTGTGTGTCTTGGCCTCCTCTTGGGAACCTGTCGCGCCTCTCGGCGTCTTCGTGGGCGCTGTTCGGCGTGTCTTGAAGCAATGTTGGGCCGCCCCAGCGGCCTTGGTGGCATTCCTGGGCCGTCTGGGGGGGGGGCCTCAGCAAGCAGTGGATGGCCAATAAATAAGCGCTGGGCCGCCCAGGGACCCTCGGGAGGGGAGGGTGCACGCGCCGCTCTGCTATCCGGGGAGCGGGGCCGTAGAGGATTGACAGAAGCCTGCTCCGACAGCACTCGGCGTTCGACCCCGCGCCTCAGCGTTTCCCAGACGGCACGGTGGCGGACCGAGGGGCAACTTGGCGTCAGGGGCCCTCTGTGGCTGGAGGGCTCGAGAGGCTTCAAGTGGAAGAAGATGTGCAGCGAGCAAGCGCGACATGCAGACTGGCCCGGATCATCCAGACCAGGATCAGCTCCTCCGGACGCCCAGTCTTCTCACGAGCAGTGCGCACGGGATTGCCCGAGCCAGAGGTCAATCGGCAACGCGCCGTCTCGCTCCTGTGAGCCTCCGTTGAGCCCCAGACAGGCGTTCGGCCTGCACAACATTACGAACAACGAATCGAGGTCGGTCGGGCGCACGTCACGCGCAGACACCAGAGGCGATTGCGCACGCAATGGAGTCTTGTCGCTGGCAGAGAAGCCGTGTGGTGGAAGGGCGTGGGTATGCACGGAAAAAGGGTTTGCGCAGCCATCAGTTTGTACACACAGAGGCCTTCTTTATTCGAGAGGCGCACGCCATTCCACCGACCCCCGAAAGGTAGATGGGGTGCATGGAATCCGGGCTGCACGGGTTGCCCGAGCAGGGCCATGCGCAGGAGACCACCGAAGCGCGATGTGATGCCGAGGAGTGGCAGGGAGGCAAAGGGGGAGAGTGGCCAGGATGTCTGGGACTCCGTGTTTGCGGGTACTCTCTTGGGGGGGCATATGTTGGGGGCATGGTGTAGTATGTTGGGTCTGGCTCTGGACTCCCAGGAGAAAGAGTATGTGCAGGCGAAGAGGGAAGAGTAGATACCCATGTGCTTGCGGCCAGTCCGCCTCCGTGCAGCGCAGCACCCTCTGCGGCGACGATTCGAGCACCGCCCAGAAGGCCGTCACATGTGACACCTCGCGTATGCACTTCTTGAGGAGCTTTCATGGGGACCAATCTGGCAGTTATGAGTTTGCCTTGGGCTTCTGTGTGGGCGCCTTGGGTGGTCACTCGGGGCCCTCTTGGGCCATCTTAGGGCCCTCTTAGGCTGCAGTAGGGGCCATACCGAGACCTCTTGGGGCTCTCTTGGCCCTCTCAGGCCGTCTTGGGTCGGCCCTCTTGTGCCAGCTTGGGACCACGTTGAGGCCGCCCCGGGCTGAGTAGGGGCCCTCTTGAGGCCCCCAGTGGGCACCTCTGGGTCTTCCAAAAACTAGCATGTGGACCCACGTTCGACCGAAGAGCGTTGCAAGCGAAACGTGTTGAAGCCCCTCAGCCTCTCGAGGGCATCCTGGACACCGCCTTGGGGCGGTCTTGGGGCCTGCCAGAGGGCTCGGCATGTGCTGGGCACTTCTTGGGGGCTCGTGGGTGCGTACGCGGGCACTACTGGGCCATCTCAGCGGCCCTGATAGCCACCACGGGCCGTTTTGGGAGCCTTCGACAGCTCTGGAGAGCCCCAAGGAAGCGTCGGGCCGCTCAGGGAAGCTCGGGAGGGGGAATGCACGCAGCCGGGCATGAGGGAGAGGGAGCGCTCCCTTCGAGGAGTTGCGGCGGCCCCACCGGGCAGCACACTTGGCATGCGGCCGCGCCTCAGCGTGCCAGGGGGGCACGGTGGCGGGTGAGAAGGAGGAGGAGGAGGAGGAGGAGGAGGAGGGGGGGAGTGGACAGCCGTAGCGCAGTGGAGACCCATGCCAAGAAGCACCCTGCTTGCCTCCAGGGTGCCCTGTGTTTCTTGGGTTTCGATGGTTCTGCCATGGAAAGCGTGACGTGCCCACACCAAAAATCAGTGGACGCCCTGGGGTCTCAGGGTTGGGATCATTGTGGAAGGTTTCCTGTGGTCGAGACCCTATTGTAGGAGAAATAGAGGCGAGGGGCGGTGAGAACATGGGCCTCGAATCGCCAGCCTCGTTATAAAAATCAGGCATTGTCAGCGGTAGGAGATGGCAAGTAGTGCGCCCCCAAAGCGGGAGTCACGGCGGCCCACAAGAAGGTAACCAGCACGCAAATCGTGCAATCATTTGAGTGTTGTGGGGCATCACCTTGACACGTGTGTGACCGAACCTTTGGGCTTGTCTTGTGGCCCTCGTGGGGCCGTGTAGGGTCTTTGAGGGGCCATCTTGGGGATCTCTTGGGGCTTCTTGGGGTCATTTTGGCGTCACTTCGGGGGTCTGAGGGCTGTATTAGGGCAATATTCGGCCGTCTTGGAAGCCGGCCGGGGGGCTAGGAGCTCTCTTGCTGCCATTTGAAACCATTTGGCAGACAGATTGGGTTGTGTGGGAGCCTTCTGGCCTTCGTTGACCTTCTCGGAGGCTCTGAAGCGATGCAGTGATATGGCGAAAACCATTGAAACGATAATAGAGTGTCATGCTTCGAGGTGTTTGAGCTCCCTCTTGGGACTGTTTCGGTTTTCTGAAGGCTCCTCAGGGCCTCTTGGGTCATTGTTGAATTGTGTTGGGCGTGTTGGCCCCCTTCCGAAGCCCTTGGGGGTGTCGTAGAGTGGATGTGGATGCTCAGAGGGCCCGGAGTGTGCCGCAAGGAGCTCATAGCTCCTACCACCCGCCTCTAACGGGTGTTCGAAACCCCCAGGGGGGAAGAATTGGTAGCAGCTATTGTACTTACCCCTCTGTCATGGCAACCGCGCTATCCTTCAGAAACATGGAAGCCACCCATACGTTTCACACGGTTTTCCCAACCCTGGCAAGCGGGGTCGGCAGATTTCACGGGCCTTTTTCAGGAACGCGGGCGTTCGGTATTCAGTTCTGGCTTGGTTCATGTTGGTAGGGAAGTCCCTCGTTGGGTGCTCGACATGGTGTCGACTGTCATTGATGTCGCACGGCCAGACTTGAATGGGGATACCAAAGTTGCCGAACACTTGGCGGCGACGGTCGCGCGATTCATCTCAGGCGGGCGGCAGTCTTACGTTTCCCTCGGATGTTCACACGCCCTGGGGGTGGTGCACGTAGACAGCGTCCATGTCGCAGAGGCCGTTGGACACGCTGCCATTCGCTCCTGGACGCGCGGCGGCGAGTTGCAAGTAAAACCGTGGGCTGGCCACTACGAGACATACTCTCTACTCTCTGATGCGGATTGGGACGGCGGGGCGATGGACTCGGCTTTGCATGAAGCGTATGACCATTGGAGGCGGTCGGTCGGAAGGTTCGTGCTCCAGGACTACGGGCAATTTTGGATACCCGCTCGAACTCAATTTGAGTGGGCAGCCATCGCAGGATTGCCAGTGGCTAAGGTCACGCATAGTGGTCGTCCCCAGTGTCATCCATAGCATGACGCCCTGCCTGTTCGAGATTGTGTTCTCATGCGCATGCAGGTCGGATCCGTTGCCGCTCTGTGAGGCCCTTGCGGTTGTTGGTAATCGTTGAATTGGCCGTGAGGGCAGTTTGCAGCAGAGCTAAAATCAAATATCTCCGACGTTGTTCGGGGAGGTGGTTTACAATCAGCAGCATTTCGATGGGGGTCGAGGTGCCAGCCAGCTTGCTGAGAGGAAGGCACCTGCAGGCCCACACGGTGAGCAGGACCACACGGACGGGGCCATGTGGGCAGTCACCACCGAATGCTTGCGGCCACGTTATTGGCACTCTCTGGACGGGGCCCACTGTGCGGGACGCTGTGATGAGCAACCACCAACGAGACGTCGCGACCACCCAGTAGGTTTGCAACCGCCAACCAACATCCGCGAGCACCGTATGGGAGAGCCTCCATGGGAGGATTTGCGGGTGGAACTGTCCCATTGGCGACACCCTACGGGCAGGATTTGGTGGTAACGGTCAGCACGCGGGACAATCTAGGCCGCGAGACTGGTGGTTGCCGCAGCAGCCAACACCCAGGGCAGTAAAGGCCAAAATTCTTGACGCTTCGCGTATCCCTACCAGCCCATCCGGAAACAATTGTTGGGGGAGCTGCTCGAAGCAAGGCAGTGTAGAAGCATGCTGTGAAACGGTTGCCTTGGAAGCGCGTAGGGGGCCGCGGAAGCGGCGGGCTCATGTGTTGAATCGCTGAACATATGTTCCCAAGCCACCCCGACTTTCGTGTGTTCTTCTGGGATGGGTGCTTTGAGTTAGCTTGCATGTTCTCTGGCTGAATGGATTATTGGGCACTTTGATGGTTGTTGCTGCATCCAAGATCGGTAGGAGCGATTGCCAGGCTAGCTGCCCGAACCAGGGAATTGTAGACGCATGCAGTAAAAAAGTTGTCTTGAAAGTGTGCGGGGACCGCAGAAGCGGCGGGAATATGTATTGAGTGTGTTAACACATGTTCCCGTGAGCCCCGGTTAGTTTTGACGATGATGGGATGCATTCGTGGAGTTATCTTGGAGTCCTCTCCGCCCTACAAGATTACTGGAATATCGACGTTTACTTCATCCAGGACCGATAGAAACAATTGCCAGGCGGGCCGCCCGACTGGCCGACTGGGGGAAGCGTTGAAGCACGCAGCAGAACGGCCGCCGTGGGAGCGTGTCGGGGCCGCAGAAGCGGCGGGGCCATGTGCTGAATGGCTGAGCAACGGCTCCCCCCCACTTACCACGGCGGTTTCACGAGGGTCTTGCGGGAGCCCCTGCGGAGGTATTTTGGGACCGTCTCCGCCCGGAAGGCTCGGCGCGTGGAACCCCGAGTGTCGGCCAGAAGAATTGTCCACACGAGTTGTCTTACGAGCCTTCTGAACACCTCCCAGGACCATCTCGGGTGTAGAAGGAGCAGGAGAAGAGGAGGAGGGTGGCAGAGAGAAGTAGAAGAAGGGGGTGGAGGAGGAGGAGTAATGCGGCACGAAAAGGATGAGGAGGAGGAGGAGGGAGGAGGAGGGAGGAGGCAGGATGGGAGGAAGGACGGAACGAGCCATGACAAGGAGGATGATAAGTCGAGTTTCGGGGATATGCCACCTTGGACCCCTCTTGAGGTCCCCATGGGGCCTCTTGGGGCACTGCTAGGGCTCTTGTGGGGGGTCTTGATGCCCTCTTGAGGCCCTTTTTGGGGAGGGCCTGGGAGGCCTCTTGGGATAGTGCTGGCCCTCATGGCTCAAAAGGAAGGGTGTCCTCAATTCAGGCCCCCACCGTCGGAGGCTCGAAAATAACATCTTGGGACCCTCTTGGCGCGCTTGTGGCGCATTCTTGGGCGCTCTTGGGTCCGTCTTGGGGCCATCTTGAGGCTTCCGAGGACAATCGGAGGCCAAAAGGCGAGAATGCACAACATATTGATTGCTGTCAGGTTTTGGAAGCAGTTTAGCCTCCTGGAGAGGTCCTTGGAGGACTCGGCGTGCACCTGGAACCGTCTTGAGGCCTCTTCGAGGTACATCTGAGGCTATCTTGACCCCATCTTCCAGCATCGTGGGACAATATGGAGACAGCCCTACTCCGACAAATGAACAAGTTCAACGATACATTCAAGGCCAAATACAGGACTTCCCCTTGCTCAGCCCGCCCCCAACGGAGCGAGACGCGGCGGAGCACGGCTGCCCACTGGAGTTTAGAAAAATGCCGCATCCTGCCTGCCCGCCGTCCGGGGGGGGTCCTCCGGGCCCGCCGCCGCCCGCTGCTCTCTTCTCCCGCGGAGCCACCCCTCCGCGACGGAGGTGATCCTGAAATGCAGTCAACCCGCACAGTCAGGATGGGCAACCTTCCCAAGGGTACCCCTGCATCCGTGCCCCTTCGGCCCAGTCTTAGCGACTCCCGCTGGCCAGCCCCGTTCGAAAAACGTCAACATGGGCCTCCACGCCCCTTGCATCCTTACCGCGCACCATTACTGTACGGGTTGACTGTAGTCACACACAGCTTTCTGCAATCTCAGGCGCAACCCGCAGCCACCTCTCGCGAACCGGCGTGCGCTCTGTGGGGCATAGAGAAACACACCACGGTGCCGGCCGTCTGCTCTTTGTCGGGCACCCACCCCGTCGCGAGCCGGCGCGTGCTTCGGGAATACAGTCAACCCGCACAGTTAGGATGGGCAACCCTTGGGTACCCTTGCATCCTCGCCTCCGCGGTCCATCCCTCGCCACTCTCGCTGGCCGCGCCCCGCTCGAGAAGCTTCGAAATGGGCGTCCAAGGCCCTTGCATGCTTGTCGCGCATCCTTATGATGCGGGCCGACTGTGGGCCCCGAGGTGCCAGCCGTCTGACTTCTCCATGGGCAGCCCACTCTGGGCCAAAGGCGCTCTGGGAAGGGTCGACTCGATGCCCCTAAACGATAGCCTTCGTTGAGCGACGGACATGGGGAAGGGTCCGAATGAAAATCCGATGGGTATTGTAATTATCTATATTGGACGGTCTCTTTGAGGTGGGCTTCGCGAGGCGATGGATGGTCGTGCAGAAATTGCTTTTGTTTTTCAAAATTTGATGGAGAGAGGGGGGCGGAACCAGCATATGGAGCAGATTCTGCATCAGCGTCAGCAACAGCAGCCGCAGTTGTCCTCCTACAGTCAAGACGCTGAAACAATGATAACTTCGAGCTCAGGAGGGGCTCTGGTTTTCTGGCCGTTCCTTAGATCCAGGTCTGGAGGGAGCTGTTCGTGGCCGAGGCTCGCCGTGGCCAGACAAGCCCCTTCGTTTCCTGTTTGGTGTTCCTTATTTTAGCACGATGACTACATGTCCCTGTAAACTTCCTGGTCAGCGCGGCGGCCTGCTCGGCAGCGGCGGCAGCATGCTGTGGCAGCAGCACGGGCAGCTGCAGCGGCGGCGGCAGCGGCTCCAGCGGCAGCAGCAGCACCTCCTGCGGCAGTGGCAGCACCTGCTGCGGCAGCGGCGTCGGCACGAGCAGCAGCATCTGCGGCGGCAGCAGCACGAGCAGCACAAGCAGCGGCATCAGCGGCGGCTGCGGTGACCGCCGCCCCCTCCCGGCGGCAGCGGCCGGGGCAGGCGCCTCCAGCCGCCTCAGATCCCCCGGGCAGCCGTCCTCCGTCTCCGCGGGCAGCACCGTCGCGGATTGCCGGCCCCCCGCGGGGGGGGATCAAATATGCATAGAGCCTGCGCAGGCAGAAGCCTTCGGAGGTCCCACGCGGGGCACGAGGGCGCGAAGGCACCCGCGGGGCGCGAGGAGCAGCGAGGGTTCTCTCCCAGACGCTGCTGTGCGCGGCTGGCCTCCCGCCGCGGTGCCCAGCGACCCACCCTCGGTGTGCACAGGGGTCGTGGGTGCGCGCACCATGCCCCGAGGCGCGCACGGGGAGGTCAGCAGAGCCCCTCTGTGGAGGCAGCCTCGCGCCCGCTTTTGCCCG
>CAUYUJ010006981.1:35000-49829 GCA_963575745.1 Prorocentrum cordatum
CCCAAGAAGCGCCCAAGACGGCCCAAGCAACTTCCAAGAGGCCTCCAAGAGGGCTCCAAGATGCTGAAGATGGCCTCCAGACGTCCAAGGACGCCCCCAAGACGCCCCAAGAAGCCTCCAACATGCGCCCCAAGAGGGCCCCTAGACGCAAAAATTGGCCCATTCCCTTTGTAAAACGTACATTTTTCACAAAGTTGCCTTTTGGGCTTTCCGACGTTACAGGACGGCCCAAGAGGCGCCCAAGACCGCCCCAAGACGGCCCAAGAAGCTTCCAAGAGGGCCCCAGGACAGCCCAAGAGGGCCCCAAGACGGCCCAAGAGGCGCCCAAGATGGCCCAAGAGGGCCCCAAGACGGGCCCAAGAGGGGGCCCAGAGGGGGACCACGAACCGCAAGCTCGAGCCTTCCGCCCCAAGAGGCCGCCAGGAGGCCCCAAGGAGGCCCCTCAAGAGGTCCCAGGAGACCCCCAAGAGGCCCAAAGGAGGCCCCGAGAAGCCCCAAATCGGCCCCCAAAATGCTTCGAACCTGCTTCCAGGAGGCCTCCGACAGGTTCAGAGGCTCCCGAGAAGCTACGTCAAACTCCCAGCGAGCGGCCGGACGAGGCCCCCCAAAAAATCCCAAGAGGGTTCCAGTATTTGTATCCTTCAGCGCTCTCTGGCCTTCTTCCCCCTGCCCCCTTCCCTGCGACTTTCGTTGACTCAAGCTCGCCTCCTCTCCATTTCCTCTCTCTGCCTCTCTCTCTTTCTCTCTCTCTGTTTTTTTTTTGTTTCTCTCTCTCTCTCTCTCCATCTCTCTTTCTCTCTCTCTCTCTCCTTCGCTCTCTGTCTGTCTGTCTCTCTCTCCCTCTCTTTCTCTCTTTCTCTCTCTTCCTTTCACATTATGTGTCCTTGCGACCTTCTGCAGTCCCCGACGTCGCCACGGCTGGATCCGCTCGAGCGTGTCTTGTGATGTGCGGCGGTGCGAAGCCCGTCCCACTGATCAAGGCATAGGTACGAAATGATGGGTCCATCATTTCTTGCCTTCCCATGTGCGTTTTCCCAATCGATTCCTGGGCCCGAGGTCGCAAAAATTACGACGTCGGAGGTCTGGGGAGGCGGGAAGCACGACCTGGACCTCCGACGTCTTGGAAAAATCACGACGGCGGTTTTTGTTAATTTTCGGCCTCCGGGGCCCCTCGCAGGTTCCCGGGACCGTCAGAAAACGACTCAGGATGAAAACGACTTGGGCTACAGGGCTATTGGGCTACAGGGCTATAGGGCTGTAGGGCTATAGGGCTATAGGGCTAGGGCCATAGGGCTATAGGGCTATGTGGGCTATTCGGCTATTGGGCTATAGGGTTGTTGGGCTGTAGAGCTATGGGGCTATAGGGCTACAGGGCTATAGGATCAGAGGGCTATAGAGCTAAAGGGCTAGATGGATATAGGGATATAGGGCTATTGGGCTATAGTCCTATAGGGCTATACGGCTATAGGGCAATAGGTCTACAGGGCTATAGGGCGATAGGGCATCCCCAGGCACCCCGGCACCCGGGCACCGGGCACCCAGGCACCCAGGCACCGGGCACCCGGGCACCCAGGCACCCGGGCACCCGGCCCGGCCGCATGGGGCCGGAATCTTGCCGAACCTCATCGGACCTTTTAATCCGCCAGGACCCTTACAGAGGCAAGCTCTGATTGGGTACTAACCCATGGCAACCGCCGCTACCTTCGTCGCCGCGATCGCCGCCGTCTTCATCGCCGACGTCGTCGACGTCCTCGGGTTCTGTTCGGGCACCCTCTGGCCATCTCGTGGGGCACGCTGGGGGATTATCAGAGGCATCCGTACGTATCCTGAGGGGCCCCGCGACTTCCCCCAGAGACTCTAACTACAGAAACTCCTTTCGTATCCCGGCCAGAAGCATCCAGAAACGATGTACATTAGCCCTGGCGGGGGGAATGATGGCGATGGTAATGTTCATGATGACGACGGTGACGATCCTAGCTAGAACCTAAGCGCGCGCGAAGCGCGCGCGTGGTTCTAGTACATATATATATATATATATATATATGGGCAGCCACCGTTTGCCCCTACAGGCGACTCTGGGCGAGAGAAAAATACCTCAAAAATGTGTTTTGTTTTTGTTTTTTTACCAACAACCAAAAAGGCCCCGGGCTACTTTTTAACTATTCTCGAATATTACCCTTGTGGAGGGACAGGTCCGAGTTAACGATACGATCCTCTCTCCGCAGCCCGAAAGAGGCCAGGAGCGGCGACCAGCTTCGCCGCCCGGGAAGGCGTTGCCCGCCAAAGGTATCAGTACGTATATATATATATATATATATATATATATATATATATATATGTATACAAATAAACATATGTATATATATATACACACAGACCGGTGTGTACATATATATATATATAAAGATGTATAAATATATGTATAACTATATAAGGGCAGCCACTTCTGCCGCCGACCCCAGCAGCAACTTGAGTAGTAGGTGTACGAACAGCGGTACTGAAAATAGCGGCAAGTGCAGTCGCAGTCGCCATCGTGACGTACGAAGAAACACGTTAATGCAATAGTTGAAGCCAACGGTCCGTAGACTTCTCGGTTCAAGCATGGCCCCAGCCATGCGATTTCTCATTCTCGTCACGGTTGTCTTCCATAATGGTGGCGACCTCTTCTTGAGTTGAATCAGGCGGCAGACCACCAGGTGGCAAAATTCGCCAATACTTCTTCGGCGACGTCGGTGGACAGGGAAAGGGAGGGAGGTGGCCCCGCCGCGAAAGGAGCGACCGCGCCGCGAAAGGGGCGCCCCCGCCGCCGCCCAGACACGTTTCAACGTGGTTTGAATGTACAAAAACTGGTGCCGCCGTCTCAGAAGTTCCATGGGCTCCACAGGCCCCACACGTACCAGAACTGTCACAGGTTCCACATGTCCTCAGGCCTTGCAGGTCTTGCAGATCCACAAGCTCCACAGGTCCAACGCGAACGCCATTGCGATGCTTCGCCACGACATGCTAGTGTTCATCCTAACGCTGACGCCCATGGCCACGCTATGCAACGATTTGGTGTGATAGCGAAGGTTGGTGCAAACTACGCGGTGCAATCAATGCATCCTTGGTGGCGATGACGACCAGCCGTCCGCAATCAGTTGGCTTCCAATACTTTTGGCGGAATCAGCCCTCGTTTTTTCCCAGCGCGTCGTTCGGGACATCTGCTTGCGGGCCCCGGGTCGTCGAGTTCATCGAGCAGGAGTCGCTCTCCGACGGACGCGAGCAAATTAGGGGCCACGGGAGCGATCGATGGCAGCGGCGTTTCATGGGAGCGGCTGTTTGCTGACGAAGGGGCATCATGGAGACCACAGCGGCGGAAGAAGGCCGCGAAGGAGGCGGAGGCTGAGGCCAGGGCTCAAGCAGCAGTGGCTGAAGAGGCGGCAAAGGAGATTGCGATTTGCCGCGCGCGCCTCAATCCCGAGATCCGGAAAGCGCACGCGCGCGCAAAAAGTGTGGGAGGTTCTGGGCACCATCCAGTAGCAGCAGTAGCAGCGGCAGCAGCAACCTCATCGGGCAGCATCGGCAACTCTTGGCGAGTTCTGCCCGCCCGAAGAACTGTCGGCTGCATGAGCGCCCCGCCGAGCCGGCGCAGGCGGCGAGGTTGCCAGACGGGGCCAGGCTGAACGCAACCAATCGAACGAAGAAGCAGTTAGACCCGCGCGACGGGGCCAGCGAGGCGAAGGTTTCGCAAGTCTGCCGTCGCGCTTTAAAGCACGCAAGTCGGCGGAGGCTCTCGCATTCTAGACCGTGGGCGCGGCACGCCACGTGCTTCACATCCGAGACCTTGAGCACGGCATGGCGCGGCACATCCTCACAGTCTAGAACTCGGGCACCTCACGCCACAGCACGCGGGCGCGGCACGCCGCGGCACACTCTCGCGATCCAGATCTCAGACACGGCGCGACACGCGGGCGCGGCACGGCATACGCAAGGGCACCCTCGAGGACTCGAAGTTGTTCGCGCTTCGCGCTTCGCGGCTCGACTCCGATTCCTCCTCATCCTCTTCTCCCCTGGGAGGCGGCGCGAGAGCGCGAAGTCGTTCGCACTTCGCGCTCCGCGCCGCGCGAAGCGCGGAAGTTGGGAGCCCTTGCCACAGCTGGAACCCAGGCACGGCACGGCAGGGCTCCGTTGCCGAGTCCTGCAACCCTTGTCAAAAATAAATTGAGGGATTATGTTTTCGGTGATTGTATAGTCAGCGCTACTCCAATGCTGACGCTAGATATCTGACGTGGACGCAAGGGCTTCAAAATCCGACGACCCCTCCGCAGCATTGAAGAACGCAGTTTCTAACAAGTGCCCGAGAAGATCGATCGTCGTGATGTCCAACTGCGTTTCTGTTTATTTTTGACGAGGCTTGTAGAACTTGGGCACGGGGCGGCACGCGGCCGCGGCATGGCACGGCACCTCCTCCGCCACCCAGCATCGAGGCAAGGGCACGGCACGCGGGCACGGCACGGCACGGCGCGCGGCTCGCGCCCTGGACTCGGGGCTCGGCATGGAGCACGGGCACGGCACGGGCATCACGCCGTCGGCAGACGCAATGTTGCTGAGAACTTCTGCGTGCTTCCATGCGCGTGGACATGACTGCGCACCTCCGAGCACAGCATCTGACTACCACCACTAAGATCGAGAACAATATGCGATGCGATTTGGTGCAGTTGTGCTCTGGTGAAAAGCCCGCAGCCCCCCCCCCCCGCCGCCAACGGCAACCGCACCAAGCCGGTGTCGCGCGAGAGCCCCGTAGTGACAAGGAGCCGCCATTTCTCCTCGCAGCCGGTTGGTGTTTGCCGGCGGGTGCGCGCGGCGCTGAGGCGAGAGAGCCACACTTTGAAAGCCGCCCGCTATTCATCTTATTACCAGCCTGGAACATATCCCTATCCCTATGCTGGGCATCTCCTCATCACGATGCCAATCCTAGGGATTCCCTTATTTTTTGAGGGCGAATTCCTAAGCTTGTCATCGCCTTTTGGCGTGTCAATCTTAGGGATAGGGATAAGTTCGAGGCTGGCAATCTTAGCACATGCTGGAAGCATGTAGGACGAGTGCACACGGCGCTTGAGCGAGGGCCACGCACAAAAAAACGGCCCGCACTCCATCCTTGCAAATGTTTACCAGCCTCGAACGTACCGCTATCCCTAAGATTGACACGCCATAGGGCGATGACAATCTGAGGGATTCGCCCTCAAAAAATAAGGGAATCCTTAAGATTGGCATCGTGACGAGGAGGTGCCCAGCATAGGAATAGGGATATGTTCCAGGCTGGTAAAATGTTGGGAATTGTCTCGGCAGATGTGTTCGGCGCTACGGCGAAAGATACAATTTTGACACCCACCGCTCTGCATCCTTCACATTACCGCAAAAAAATGTGGCGCTGCTGAAGAAGAAAAACGAGCAACAGCACAACAACAAAAACAGCAGCAGCAACAAAAACACGTTGACAACGATTCGCCCTATATCCTGGTAGTTACTGGAAGTTTCGAGCTTCAGGAGCAGAGGCGGCGAGGGAGTTCCAGGTGAATCGCCCAGCCCGCCCGACCGACACGTCTAGTAGTGCGTGCGACGAGGAAGATTCGTTTACCAGAGGGATGGAGCTCCTCCTCCTCCTCCTCCTCCTCCTCCTCCTCATCATCATCATCATCGTCATCATCATCATCATCCTCCTTTTTTGTCCTCCTCCTCCTCCTCCTCGATCCCCGTCCTCCTCGTTCCCTGTTCTCCTCCTTGCTCCCCCTCCTGACGCTGACCCTGGCGGTCGACGCGGTCAGTCACGGACCCGTCACCGATGCTCCCCCTTCGCTCCCCTTCGCCCCCCTGCTCCACCCGATGAAAGCGGCAGAGTTGGCCGCTGCTGGCGGCAGACGGCGACGACGCCAGCTCCAGGCATCCGACGGTGTGTGTGTGTTCCTCATTGCGCCACCCCGGAGGTCCCCTCCTTCCCCCTAGGGTGGTATTTCGCCCAGGCCCGTTTTCGATGGCCCCAGATCCGGACAAGCCCTGGAGTCCGAAATCGACTACGAACGCCGGGATTGAAAAACATAGATCGTCGGACGGGGCTGGGACGAGAATAACTCCGTTCCAGAGCGTTCCCGAACGCCGTCACGTATTCCAGAACGCTCCGGAAAGTTCTCAGAGCGTGCCAGAACGTTCTGAGAAGGCCGCGGCGCCCGAGACATCTTTTCCAGAGCCGCGGGACCTCAGAGATTCTCGATCTATCCTCATCCGATTGTATCCTCGTCCGGGTTTTGTTTAAAATCGTCGGGGGGTTAGGACGGCGCAGTCGACTGCGCCGCCCCAGGACAGCGAGCGTCCACCCCGCGGCGGCCGCCGCGGCCCCCGCTGCTGCTGCGCGAGGCAGCTTGGGGGTAGCCCCGCCTGGAGGAGATCGACGTCGTCGGCGTCGTCGTCGTCGGCGGCGTCGTCAGCGTCGAAGGAGTGGGAGGGGGGGGAAGGAAGGGGGGGGAGGAGGAGCTAGGCGCACAAGCGGCATATCTGACGTCCCACCCCTTCCCCCCATTCCCTACCATTGCGTAGATCCCCTGTCTATTCGCACAGTCGGATGTCGAACAGGGCAATGGTCCTGAGAGAGTACGCGATGCATGGTAAAGCACGGCATAGCATGGCATAGACGAGCACGGCCACAGCCGACGACGTCGCGTCGAAATCGCGACCCATGTCGACAACAAGGTCAGAGGAAATTCAGAAGCGACACAGGACGGGAAATACAAATGGACGGTTTGGAAAGCGGGTAGCGCAAAATGAGATCAGCGTTGCAGCGGGAGCACGATTTCGAAGGACCGAAACCGCGGAAATCAGACCAGCGCTGCAGTCAGTGGAAGCACGATTTGGAAGGACTGGAAGCGCAGAATCGAAGCCAACGCTGCAGCAGGAGCACGATTTGAAAGAACCGAAACAGTGAAAAGGTGTCAGCGGTGCAGCGGGTTCAAGAATTGACGCTGCAGCGGGAGCGCCATTTTGAAAACGTTCGGATTGAAAGTAGAAGCATTTATTCTCAATTCAGCGGCATCCTTTGTGTAAAACACAATTTTAAAAAGAATATAATACGCGGAGGACGCCTGGACACGTCACCGGCGTTTTCGGGGGAGAGAGGAAAGTAGTATTCAGATTGTGCAACCGTGGATGAGAAGGGGAGAGAAGGAGGAGGAAGAAGGAGGAGGGGGAGAGGAGGCGGAGGAGGAGGAGGAGGAACAGAGAAGGAGGAACAGAGGAGGAGGAGGAGGAGGAGGAGGAGGAGGAGGAGAAGAAGGAGGAGGAGGAAAGGAGGAGGAGGAGGAGGAGGAGGAGAAGGAGGAGGAAGAGGAGGAAGAGGAGTGGAGGGGGGGGGGGAGTGGAGGAGGGGCGAGGATGAGGCTTTGCTGATGGAGCTATGCTGGCCAAGCCTGGCCCTACGCGGCCGTCGGTGATGGGAGGGCGGGCGCACGGAGAGGTGCCTCGCGCCCCCCCCTTCTTCGCCGCCAGCCCCAGGCCGATCTTTTTTGGGGAAAGTGGCGATCGAAGATAAGCATCAGGACGGAGGTCGTTCGCAGTTTTTGCTGCCTCGGGAGGCCGTTGTCCGACTCGTGGACCGTCAGAACATGATCCGAGGCGAAGTAGATTGCCCCTGGGACGTGGTCGCCAGAGACCCCACATTGAAAAATCGAGGGGCCGGATGTCTGGGGTTTGGTGCCTGGCTTTCGTCGGAGGCGAGGATAGGGGCGAATAGCCCAGGGGCGGGCATTTCACGCATTCGCTGGGGAGCCTCGCCGAAGACATGGAGCATTGTCGTCGCCGTCGTCGTCGCCGTCGTCGTCGTCATCTCGTCGTCGTCGTCGTCGTCGTCGTTTTCGTCGTCGTCGTCGTCGCCCGTCGGGAGGGGGATGGCAGCCCTCCCGGGATGCCCCTGGACTGCTCGCCATCGTCGGCGGACGCCCTCCGCTTTCGGGCGGCGCCGGGCTGGGCGGGGGACGGGGGAGCCGAACCCAGGCTCCGGGCTTCCTGGCGGGGGTCCGAGCAGAGGGGGTCGGAGGACCGCGCCGCATCGCCGATGCATCGGCGATGCGGCTCGACGTGGGGCCCGTGCTTTCCCACGCCGACGTCGCCGATGCATCGCCGACGTCGGCGATGCGGCGCGGTGCCTTCGGCCCCATCTTGGAGGCCTCTGCAGGCGCGCAGGCCGTCGCTGCCGCCTCGTGCGGAGCGCGATCGGCAGGCCGCGCACTGGCCCAGGCCATCGACGCCGTGACTGCTGCCCCCGGAGGTCCGGACCCGTTCCCCGGGACCAGCTTCTCATGCCGCGTCGTTTGTTGAGGTCACTCCTCCTCCTCCTCCTCCTCCTCCTCCTCCTCCTCCTCCTCCTCCTCCTCCTCCTCCTCCTCCTCCTCCTCGTCCTCGTCCTCCTCCTCCTCCTCCTTCTCCTCCTCCTCCTCCTCCTCCTCCTCCTCCTCCTTCATCCACATCCGGACCCTTCCCCCAGGGCCCAGCGAGGGCCCCCAGAGGCCGAAGGTTGTCCAAAGTTGCCCGCCGTCCTCTTGTCGCGACGCGAGTGGGTAGGGGAAGGGCCTTGATTCCGCCAGGCCACCACGACCAAGAGGCGTGAAGGCCCTCAGCGAGGCAGCCGCCTCCTCCTCCTCCTCCACCCTCCTCCTCCTCCTCCTCTCCTCCTCCTCCTCCTCCTCCTCCTCCTCCTCCTCCTCCTCTCCTCCTCCTCCTCCTCCTCCTCCTCCTCCTCCTCCTCCTCCACCTCCTCCTCCTCCCTCTCCTCCTTCCTCTCCTCTCCTCCTCCTCCTCCTCCTCCTCCTCCTCCTCTCCTCTCCCTACTCCTCCTACTCCTCCTCCTCCCCCTCCCTCCTCCTCTCCTCCTCTCCCTTCCTCCTCCTCCTCCTCCTCCTCCTCCTCCTCCTCCTCCTCCTCCCTCCTCCTCCTCCTCCTCCTCCTCCCCTCCTCCTCCTCCTCCTCCTCTGTGTCGCGACCCCGGAAGGGTCCGCTTTTTGCCTGGGGCCACCTCTTGCGTGTGGCCTGGGGGGATTGGGGCTCGGCGGCCGCCGGGCGAGCGAGCAGCCGGGCAAGCCCTGTGCTCTCATCGCCGCCGCCGTCGTCAGGGGGAGTGAGGTGGAGGAGGAAGGGAGAGAGGGAGGAGGTGGAGGACGAGAGAACAGGAAGATTAGGAGGAGAAGGAGGAGGAGAAGGAGGAAGAAAAGGGAGATGAGGAGGAGGAGGAGGAGGAGGAGGAGGAGGAGGAGGAGGAGGGAGGAGGAGGAGGAGGCGGAGGACGAGGGGGAGGAGGGGGAGGAGGAAAGGGGGACGAAGACTTCCTTCTGCCCTCCCCTCCTCTCTTCCTCACTCCCCTGCCCGCCCCGTTCTCCCCCATTCTCGCTCTCGTCGTCGCCATCCATCGTCCCTCCCTCCCCCCTTTCCCTCTCCCCACACGTCTCCGCCCCGCTTCCCTCCTCCCCCTGCCCCCGTCGGCTATTGGAGAGGCCTTGCGGCGGGCGCCGCTGACCCTGATCGACGACGACGACGACGACGATGCTGACGTGGGTCAGAGTCCTCAGGGATGCTTCTTGGAGTCTCTTCGGAGAGTTCTCGAGGTCCTCTGGGGGACAGTTTGTGGGCCTCTTGGGAGCCTCTTGGGGGCCTGTTGGGAGGCTCCTGGTGGCCTCTTGGGGCTTCCCGGTGGCCTCTTGGGGGTCTCTTGGGGGCCTCCTGGGGGCTTCTTGCCCTCTCCCCACGTGTCTCCGCCCCGCTTCCCTCCTCCCCCTGCCCCCGTCGGCCAGTTCCCTCCGGCCCCTGCGACCTGCCCGGTTGCTCCGCCCCCCTTCCCTCTACCATGATTCGTCTTATCCTTTTTGTGTTTATCATAATTATAATGATTGTTATTGTTATTATTATTATTAATAATATTATTATTGACATTATTAGTATTATTATTATTATTAGTATTATTATTATTATCATTATTATTATGATTGTTATTATTATTAGTATTACTAGTAGTAGTAGTAGTAGTAGTAGTAGTAGTAGTAGTAGTAGTAGTAGTAGTAGTAGTAGTAGTAGTAGTAGTAGTAGTAGTATTGTTATTAGTAGTATTATTGTTAGTATTATTATTAGTATTACTATTATTATTAGTGTTATTATTATTAGTATCATCATCATCATTATTAGTATTAGTATTATTATTACGACTATTATTATTACTATTAGTGTTATAATTATTATTATTAGTAGTAGTCGTAGTAGTATTCTTATTCATGCTCATATTCATAGTATTATCATTACTACTACTACTACTACTACTACTACTACTAGTAGTACTAACTACTACTACTACTACTACTACTACTACTACTACTACTACTACTACTACTACTACTACTACTACTAACTACTACTACTACTACTACTACTACTACTACTACTACTACTACTACTCTACTACTACTACTACTACTAGAGTACTAGTAGTAGTAGTAGTAGTAGTAATAGAGTAGTAGTAGTAGTAGTAGTAGTAGTAGTAGTAAGTAGTAGTAGTAGTACTCGTAGTTGTTGTTGTTGTAGTAGTATTATTATTATAATTCCTCCTCCTCCTCCTCCTCCTGCTCGCTCCTCCTCCTTCCCCTCCTCCTCCTCCTCCTCCTCCTCCTCCTCCTCCTCCTCCTCCTCCTCCTCCTCCTCCTCCTCCTCCTCCTCCTCCTCCTCCCTCCTCCTCCTCCTCCTCCTCCTCCTCCTCCTCCTCTCCTCCTCCTCCTCCTCCTCCTCCTCCTCCTCCTCCTCCTCCTCCTCCTCCTCCTCCTCCCCCCCCAGTTCCCTCCCACCATCCCTCCCATTCACCGTCCCCATCCACCCTCCATGCATCCCTCGCCCATTCACCGGACAGTCCTGCCGGGTGGGGCATGCTTGATCGACGACGCGTTTGGCGAGGAGGCCAGTTGCGCGAATGTCTGCTGTCCGCCTCCATCGTCTCCCTAAAAACTGAAATAAGATATATATATATATATATATATACACATAAGAAAAACAAAAAACTCCATGCATCCTCGACC
Source organism: Prorocentrum cordatum (assembly GCA_963575745.1). NCBI lineage: Eukaryota > Dinophyceae > Prorocentrales > Prorocentraceae > Prorocentrum > Prorocentrum cordatum. The sequence continues at coordinate 46,076 of CAUYUJ010006981.1, forward strand.
CGTCCCTTCTCCCTCCCGGTTTCGTCGCCCATCCCTCTTCGTCCCTCCGCCATCCCTCCCCCCCGTTGCTCCTCTCCTCCCCCTCTCCTTCTGTGAGTGGTTCTTCCCTTCCCTCGCCCGTAGCACTCCCTCCCGCCTTGTCCTCGCTTCCCCTACGGTGAAACCGAAGCCAAGGAACACCATGCGTGCCTCCAGTGCCCTGGGTTTCTTGGGTTTCGATGGTTTTGCTATGGAGAGCATGACGCTGCCACACCAGAAATCAATGGACGACCTGGGGTCTCAGGGTTGGGCTTGTTGTGGAAGGTTTCTTGTGGGGTCGGGACCCTACTGTACATCATTCCTTGCTCCCCTTCCCACCCCCCCTTCCCTCTTCCGCCTCTATCACGCCCCCCCCCCCCCTCCTTCACTGAGGCCCGGAGCAACAACAGCACGGGAAGAAGCACGAGTGGCAGGATGACCGGTGCGAGCGAGGGACGAGCAGAAGCAGGCGGAATTGGATGGCCAGAACGGGGGGGGGCAGGGCAGGAAGAGGAGCGGGAGGAGGGGGAGGAGGGGCGAGGGGAGGGGCGAGGGAGCCAGGAGAGGACGGAGGAGGACGAGTAGGAAAAAGAGAGAAGGGGGCGGAGGGGAGGAATGGCGCGAAGAGCAGGAGGAGCAGGACGAATGAGCTCCTCCTCCACCTTCCTCCTCGCCCTCCTGGGGCTGGCGCTGCGGGCCTCCGCTTGCCGAGAAGAGCAGCCCCCATCCTTCTCTCCGTGCGCGCAGGAGCGCAAAACGGCGACGTCGTCGTCGACGACAAAGAAGACGGCCCTGGCCTTCAACGACGACGACGACGACGACGACGACGACGACGACGACGACGACGACGACGCGGACCCTGTCCTACGACGGCGATGCGCTGCCGACGCCGACGCCGCCGCCGACGCCGCCGCCGCCGCCGACGACGACGGCGACGACGACGACGACGACGCCGCCGCCGACGACGACGACGACGACGACCACCGACGACTCCCAACGGCGACGCCGCTGGCGCCGACCGCTCCCCGCGCCAGGTACGTCGGGGGCAGCGATGCGCCCCCGAGGGGCCGCCGCGGCCACCGGGCCGACGGGCCCGCCGAGGAGGCCGCCGCCGAGGAGGAGGCACCCTGGGCCGGCGGCGTCGCCTCTTCTTGGGGGGGGCCACTCCAGCGGCGCGGTGGCCGCACCGCGCGGTGAGGCCACCTGGGGCACTCGGGGGTCACCACGTCGTCTCCGCCTCCTCCTCCTCCTCCTCCGTCCTCCCCCCCCTCCTCCTCCGCCTCCTCCTCCTCATCATCCTCCTCCTCGTCCGCCTCCTCCTCCGCCTCCTCCTCCTGCTCCTTCGCCTCCTCCGCCTCCTGCTCCGCCTCCTCCTCCTCCTTCTCCTCCTCCTCCTCCTCCTCTTCCACGTCGTGCTCGCCGGCTCCCGGCGGCGTTTGTCCGGGCCTCGGGGCGACCTCCAGCGGCCTCGCCTCTCGGCCGCGCGAGGCCCGAGTGATGGCCCAGGAGCCAAACCCATTCGGAGGAGAACCCGTGTGGCGAGTCGGGCGGAGATTCGGGGGCCACCGCACGGCTTTGGGGCTCGAGCCGTGTCTCGGGCGACTGGGGCCCCCCGGGGTCCCCAACGCCCGTGCGGCGGCGGGCCGCGCGGTGAGGTCGCTTGGGGCCTCCGAGGCCGAGGTCACCGCGCGGTCCGTCGATGCGCGGTCGTAGGACCCCCGAGCCGGGGGGAGGGGGAGGTCGGGGGCAACGCTGGGGGGGGAACGGGTCGGCTCCGGGGGGGGGGGGGGAAGTTTCGGGTTCGGGATTCGAGGTTTTCGGACGCCTTCGTCGGCTCTGGGGGGTGGGGGGGGCGGGGAAAGGGTTTTCGCGGGCTCAGGGGCGGAGTTTCGGGTTCGGGATGCGGCGTTCCGGCCTCGAGGTGCCTTCCAGCAACGGCGCCTCGCCCAGAGCGCTCCCGGGGTGCCCGGATCGTGCCGAACGGCCGTCGGGGAGCCGAGCAAGTCTCGCAAAACCAAGGGGCAACGTTGGGAGGGGTACAGGCTCAAGATGGGGCGCATCGACCGCCAATCGCGCGTCGGTCGCCGACAAGGACCCGATGGCGCGTGCGGTTCTGCTATCTGGGGCCTATCGCGGATCTTTCGGCGATGTATTGCCGATTGCGAGTCGACGTTTCCCCCCCCCCCCCCCCTCGAGCTGCCCCCCCCTCTAACTCAGGAGGGGAAAGATAACAAATAATCGTGGATTCCCATGAAAGTAACAGTATGCAAAGTAGGGGAAGACGAACATCCAGAAAATATGGAATACCATGGGGAATCCTGGGGTCTGTGTTTCTTCATCTGTGTGTCCCTGGGCCCCTTCACCCGAGCTGGTCCCCCTGGCGTTCCCCTCAGGACGACGCTACGGCGCAAGAGGGCGTCAGGCCAGTGTTCGCCGCAGAGCGAGAAGGCGTCGAGCCTCCCACAACGCCCGCCTGATAGATGCTCTCCCCGGCCACCCCGACGCTCATGGCTGGGAACCCATGAGGCGTAAGTGTGACCCTTCGCCGGAGCAACCTTTGGTGCAGGCCCACTGGGGTCCCCCGATCGCTGAGCGCAAAGTGGTAACAGCGGCTTGCGCGCCCAGGTTTGGCCATCCCGCGTCCCCCGTTTTAAACCGCGCACCAGGGGTCATTCCTGCTTGGGGTCACTCTTGCGTGTAGCCGAGGGAAGGTTCGGGTGGGTCGGTTGGAAGAGCCTGGTGCACTTCTTGAAACACTGCCCGTGCATACCCGCGAAGGGAGGGGGCTGGGAGTGCAATCAGGAGGGACATGATTGGGGTTGTCGGAAGATTCAGCCCGTCGCGCGCGCCAGCTGGAGCCTAGAACCTCCAGGGAGTAGCGGCACGAAGTCCTCGACCCCATCTGGGCAGATATCCTTAACCGCCTCGATCCCGTCGCGGCAGCCTCCGAGCACGCGGACGATGGTGCACTCCCGCTCGACCCCGAGCAAGCTGACCACCGTGACGGCGGCGCCATAGGCCGCAAAGCTCCGCCGGCTTCGGCCGCTCTGGCAGTGTGGAGGCGCATCCGCTACGGTGGCCGTGCGCGCGGCTGTCGGTCCCCGCGCCTCCACCCCTCTCTGCGGCGGCGGCCTCGTTCTCCAAGGGCGCCCTCGAGGGCGCGAAGTTATTCGCGCTTCGCGGTTCGGCTCCGACTCCTCATCCTCCTCTTCTCCCTTGGGAGGCGGCGCGAGAGCGCGAAGCCATCCGCACTCCGCGCTCCGCGCAGCGCGAGGGCGCGAAGTTGGGAGCCACTGTCCTCTCCGGAGGGCCGCAGCGTCGGCCCTGGGGAGGAGGAGGAGGAGGAGGAGGAGGAGGAGGAGGAGGCAAAGGACGAGGACCAGGACCAGGACCAGGAGGAGGAGGAGGAAGATGAGGAGGGAGGGAGGGAAAGAGAGAGAGAGAGAGAACAAAAAAAAGAGAGAGGAAGAGGACTAGGAAAATGAGGAAGGAAACGTACTGAGGATGTACTCGACGGTGTGTTGGGTATTTCGCCGGGGGGACCCCAAGGTTGCTGGAGGCTTTCAGTGGGAGGAACAGCAGCAGGGAGGAAAAACAGGGTAGGAGAAAGCTAAGGATGCGGAGGGAGAGCAGGAGGAGGAGGAGGAGGAGGAGGAGGAGGAGGAGGAGTGTAAGGATAAGGAGTGGCAGCAGGGAGGAGGGAGGATGGAGAAGGGAGGAGGGAGGAGGGAGGAGG
>CAUYUJ010006982.1:0-35000 GCA_963575745.1 Prorocentrum cordatum
CTGGAAGGACAATTCATCACACGTGCAACGGGTTTTGTGCGAACCTCTTCGAGCCAGGTGATCGCCGACGCCATCCCGCGCTGAGCCTCCAGGGTCCCGTTCTCGCGCTGACCCTCGAGTTGTCAGGGCCCGGGTCCTCCCGCGCCGACCCTTAAGGGTCACGCTCCTGCTGACCTGCACGCTTCGCTTCGCTTCGCCTCCTCCTCCTCCTCCTCCTGCTTCTCCTCCTCCTCCTCCTCCTGCTGCCCGTCCTCCTCCTCCTCCTCCTCCTCCTCCTCCTCCTCCTCCTCCGCCTCTGCCGCCTCCTCCTATGCGCAAGAGGAGGAGAAGGAGGAAACCATTCCGATACCGGTGTGCCATTCCCTCCTTGCCCTTGTTGGGTTTGCCGCGAAATTCAGGTCAGAGCGCACCCTGGGAAAGGTCTGTGGAACGGCGGCGGTATGTTCTTCTACCGCCATCTCCCTCCTTCTCCCTCCTCTCCTCCTCTTCCTCCGCGAGGTGAAATCTCCCCTCCTCTTTTTTTTCCCTCCGCGCAGGGAAGCATCCGGGCATCGTTGGGGCCCACTGGGGGGAAACACCAAACTGCGTCAGCAGGCATCTGGACGCCGTCGGACAAACAAAAGAAGAAAAAAAAACGTCCCCTTTTGCATCCTGCAGCTGCTCCCTCTTCGCCTTTAGCAGGCGAAAGCCGTGGGAGCGCATGCGCAAACATTTCAAAACCTTCAGACACTTCGAAGATGTCATATCATCATTGGAAGCCTCTCGCTGTTGCTGCTGCTCCTCATGCCGACGCAGTGGGAGTGCCCTCCCTCGTCGCCCCCATGATTGGCCACCTCCCAATGCTCCCTTTCCGTCTTTCTCTCGTGCTGGTCGCTGTTGGTCCCTCCCTGCTCCATCCTCTGCGATCCGACGCCGCGAAAAGTTACAACGTCGTAGACAACAATCCAACTGGACCCCTGGACTTCTTCGTTTTGCTGCATGTTTCTGGCCAGATCGATCTGTGATAGTCACGGGGCCCGAAATTGGGCGAACACGCCTGGTGATAAAATTGCAACGCCCGGATTTCAGGGCCTCAATTTGCTCTTCTGCTCCGCCTGCTTCTGTTGCTTCTCTAGCTTCTGAATTCCTTCTCCTTATACATGCTTTCTCCCTGTCGCACCCCGAGGCCAATGTTTAGGGCGGGCTGGGCGTTTCGCCTGAGACGTCCTCACCGTTTATGACCCTGAAGCTTGAACAATGGCAACAGACTCACAGATGGAGGGCGGGTGGTTTTCAAATGTGGCTCTCGCCTTAAGGCCCCGCGCACTCGATTTGTACAATTGTAAGCATTCCACGGGTTGAGGGCGGGCCGTTTTCAAAATGTGGCTCTCGCTTCAGCGCCGCGCAGATTCGCTTCGAACATTTGCAAGAGGTTCCACGGATGTAGCGCGACCCGTTCTCAAAATGTGGCTCTCGCTTCAGTCGGGGGAGCGTAAGACCCGGGTTTGCCGGGACTCGGGTTCGCCATCGTTTTTTGACGACCGCGACTCGGATTTTGACGAGGAGGAGTTTCGTGGGATGTCTGCAGCGGGAGGCCTCGTCAAAATGCAGGCTCGGCCTCGTCATTTTTTTGACGACCTCGTCGGGGATTTCCGAGTCCCCCTGTACCCGGGTCTTACGTCCCCCTGATACAGGGGGGTTTTCGGCGAAAACTAGAAAATACCCCAAAACAATAATCAAACAATGATCCACAAATGGTCTGGAGATTGTGTTTGGCGTATTTGTTGCCCTCCTTGGGGGTACTTTGGGGGTATTCTTTGTTCTTCGTCGAAAACCCTCCTGTAGGGGGACACGCCCGACATACTCCTGGCGGCCTGGCGAGGCGCTGGCGAGTCCCCCCGTACCCCGGGCCTTGCGTCTCCTCGAGCTGCAGCGCCGCGCAGATCCGTGACGTCAGAACGGAGGTGTTCCACGGACGGAGGGCGACCCTGTTCTCCAGATGCGGCGCTCGTCTCATGGTTTCAGCAACGACAGAAGGACGTACACGTACCCGAGACCCGGTGCGGGCCCCCAGAGGCGGAGGAGGAGGAGGAGGAGGAGGAGGAGGAGGAGGAGGAGGAGGAGGAGAGGCCCAAAGTAGGGAGCGGTGGTCCGTCCTGTGTTTTTCCCGGGACGCGAGGGGGTCTGGGCCTCGCCCCCGGAAGAATTCGGCGGCGCGCCCATGGGTGAGGCGAGGCGGGGCGGGCCGGCCTTCTCAGAACCGGGGGCGGCAAAGGTCAGGAGCGAAAAAAGGACGTACACGTACGTGAATCCACGTTGGTTTCGAGAGCACGCACTGCGCAACGGTTCGTATAACGCGGCCGGTCCTCGCGGATCGAGGGGCCGCGTTCATGGACATGGCTGGGCGCGTGCGTCCCCCGTGGGCTCCCTATGGTTGCGCACGCTTGTTCTGCACGTTGGCAAGAGTTCCACGGATCGAGGGCGCCCCGCTTTCACAATGTGGCTCTCGCCTTAGCACCGCGCGCATTCGTTTTTTTTTTTGGGGGGTTTTTTTTTTCAAGAGTGTCACATATTCCCATGATAAACGTACCAGAAATGGTGTGTTGGAAGGATTTCGGATTACAAGGGTGCAACAGTTACGTTGATTCGCGGCGTTGAAGTTCCAGGAATGGCGTTCTGGCACGATTCCAGACCGTCAAGACGCAGCGTACAGGTTGATTCGTGGCGTTGGAATCCCGTCCCGAGAACAATGTTTTGGCATGCTTCAGGGTCTTCAAACGGTTATCGTCCAACGAGGCAGTTCCCTCTGTGGATGTGAACCGCTGTAGGGGCCTGTGAAGAGGGAGCTCGGAGGGAGGGTTGATTTCAACATCTTCGATGACTCTCGGGTTTACACTGGTCATCCTCCTCCTTTTCTTCCTCCTCCTCCTCCTCTTCCCTTACCCCCCCCCCTGCAGGACGGGCCAGCTCTTCCTGAAGATCATCCACACCTCCGTGTGGGCCTGCCCCCTTAGGGCACGATCCGGGGCTTGGGGAGCCACGTGGAGCCGAGCCCTGTTCTCCCCGCCCCCCGCTGAGCCCGGGTCTGGGCCTCAAAACAGGGCCATGCTTGGACCGTGCTTGTCTCTAGGCCTCCCAGACGGGGTCGGAGTGGATGGTGTCGGAGGGTTCGAGCCGCATCGCCGATGCATCGACGTTGCGGCTCGATGTGGAGCCCGTGTTTCCCTTCGCCAACGTCGCCGATGCATCGCCGACATCGCCGATGCCTCGCCGATGCATCGTCGATGTATCGGTGATACATCGGCGATGCGGCGCGATCCTCCGACCCCATCTACTCGGACCCCATCTAGGAGGCCTCTAGTCCCGCATACTCCACTCATTTGGCCAATGCTCGGGCAGTACCAAGGGGGGGTCACCAGCCACAGGGTTCACCACCTCTGGGGAGGATCGTGGATCGAGGAGCAAGGGGGCTTGAGGATCGAGGAGGGTCGTGGTGACCTCCGTTGGTGGCACTTCCTGGGGGTACGGGGATGCCCCAAAGTGGCCCCCTCTAGGCCTCCCAGATGTGGCCCGAGTGGATGGGGTCGGACGATCGCGCCGCATCGCCGATGCATCGGCCATGTGGTTAGATCTGGAGCCCGGTTTTCTCCACGTCGACGGCGCCGTTGCATCGCCGATGTCGCCCGTGCATCGCCAAGGCATCGGCGGCGCATCGCCGATGCGTCGGCGACGCGGCGCGATTCTCCGACCCCAGTTGGGAGGACTAGACCTCCTGCAGGCGGATGTTGGGAGAGAGATGGAAACATAGTCAGTCAGTAATCAAAACACGATCAGACGAGCACGACACATCGTCCCTGTAGCCCCAAAGCCCAGGGCGGCCCCTCCAAGCGCCACGTGCCCCAAGGCCGTCAGTCGGTGGCGCCAGCGGCGGCGGCGCCAGAGCGAGAGAGGAGGGCTGGCGTGCGGGTCGAAGGCCTCCAGGCTCCGACTGCGGCTCCGACACCCACGCCCATCTCTCCCACTGCGGTTGCCGTGTTCAGTCACGGTTCACATTGCCCTTATGGTAGTCGTGGAGTGTGTTTTGTTTCTTTGTTTTGTTTCTCGATTTTCTTTTTTTTTGTTTGTCCTCTTTTTTTTTTGGTTATGTTCGCTCTTTCTTTTTTTTTTTTTATTTTTCTTTTTTTTTTTATTTTTTTCTTTCTTATTCTTTTTTTTTTTTCTTTTTTTTTAATTCTTCTCTTTTTTGATTTTGCTCCAGCTTCTGAGCGGTCAGCCCATGCCGGCGCCCCGGCGCCCTCCCGCAGCACCCGCGCGGGTGCCTCGGCGCGGGCTCTGTCTCCGTCTGTCTGTCTGTCTGAGACGGGACCGGTCGAGGAGCAGAGGGTGGCCCAAACGTACGCTCGTGGAGCTCTGCGCGGACTTCTGGGAGTTGATGTCTCTGCTGCGTCTTGTTCCCCTAATCGAAGGATCGCGCTGCATCGCGGATGCATCGGCGATGCGGCTCGCTCCCCGGCCCGATGTTCTGCACCCCGTCGTCGCCGATGCATCGGCGATGCGACGCGATGTTCCGACCCCATGGGTTCCGGCCCCCGCTTGGGAGGCCTCCGCAGACAGCCCCGCGACCGAGTTACCCGAGCAAATACGTATCGGCCCACGGACTGCCTAGAGTTGCAGTGAGCTGTTTCATGCTGGATGCGCCACTTCACATCAGGTCTGCTGTTCCCGTTGGCGCGGCACCCAGCGCCAAATAATCAGTGGCGCCAAGGGATGAACATGTGGCTTGAGTGCTTCCACGAAGTGGCAAACTCCTTCACCGTTTGGTTCTGCAGCGAGTCATCGTCGCACTTCTCCTTCAAACCAGGTGGATTACTGTTTGAACCGATGCATTGCATGAGTCATGGGTAGGCTTATCCACATCTGTGATCCGGCTGTACGTTGCGACGTGTGTTCGCAAGTGAAAAGGAATGTCCGTTCGTTATACGGCGCTCTCATCTTCTATGGTCACAAGACACACGCAGGGAATATTGCACGTCGTTCTTGCCTCGTTGTGGTGGCTAGTTCTCCTATGCACTTGTTTCCATGTTTGCTCATCATCACACTGGTGAGCTGGACCAACCGATGGTGATCCTTCATCATCGGCACCGATTTCTCCGTAGGGAGTTGTGTCACAAGCACTCGGCTCGCTACCACTTAACGTCGGCATTTGGGGCAGGACCGCCCCAATATGGATGCTTCATCTCACGCGACTGGGTTTCCACATGTCGCCCCGTTTCATTGTCCTACAAAGTGCTACGCTGTCTTAGTATCCGCGCTTTTTGTTAATAGCCTCGATCGCGTGTGCCATCAACCAGTGGCAACGGTGAAGTTTTCCCCGGGGGCGATACCAAAGGGTGATAAACTGATCGATATCAAATGGTATGGATTTTCCGTTGCTATGCTGATGCTAGTGGTTTGCCCATGCAAGTGCGAAACACCGTGTATCTTTTTCCACCGCCTCACCCCCCCACGCGGGGGGGGCGGAGAGAAATTGAAGCGGATATGAGGAGGATGTGAGGAGGATCGAACCAGATCGACGAAAGATGTGGAGATGACGATAAGGGCACAGAGGCAAGATGGTGATGGAGTGGACGAGGAGGGAGAGGAACATGGAGGAAGAGGAGGCGGTGCATGCGGAGAGACATGGAATCCGAGGAGGAGGATAAAAAAGAAGAGGGGGAGGAGGAGGAAGAGGACGATGGTGATAATGATGGTGATGTTGGTGATGATGAGCTGTCAGAGGAGAAGTGCAATAACACCTATACGACCACCCTTCGGTTGAAAAGGAGGTTGGGGGAGAGGGACAACCCACTGATGAGATGGGCTGGATGGCGACGATGCTGGCGTTGCGCTCGGGAGGCGGCAGCGACGCACGATGACGCGAGTGGTGCGACTGCATCCAAGACCCGCCCCATACAGCTGCCAACGCTGCGCAGTGGCAGCGCCTGGTGCCACCTCGGCGCGCCGAGGCATGGGTGGCGGCGCGCTCGAGGCAGTCTCTTCCTTTACAGCGGAGGCGCTCGCCTTAGAGGAGGCGGCGCGGGCTGTGGAGGAACTCGCCTTTAAGATAAGAAACCGGCCATCAGGAACATGTTTCTCTAGAGGCGCGCTCCAGTGACCCGATTTAGGCCCGGCGAAAGAAAGAAAGGGGGAATCGAGCAAGATTCCCCCAGGCATTCTCCATCGGGGGTGGACGAACCTGCTACTCTGTTTGACGCGTCGATTAGCGAATTGGCCGTTTTCGGTTCGCGAGAGGGCGTCGCGGCCGTCATTCTTGCGGGTCCGGGTCCGTCGGTTTCGGTCCCAGGCCGTTTTCACGAAGGGGGGGATTGCGAAAGGGAGGGTTGTCCACCCCGGGCTCCACATCACCGCTCTGCGCGGCGTTGGCGGGGGACGCAGGCCCGGGCGCCGCGCAGCCACGCCGGGCGGGCCGTGCGACGGGCGGCGGCGCCAAGCGCCACGCGGCACCCCCGCCCGGGCGAGCGGACTCGCGAGCCCCCCGACCGCGTGGCGCCATGGCTGGTCGTTCCCGCAGCTGCCTTCCGTCGGAGGGCTTCTCGCAGATGTTTGTGTGCGGCGGCGAGGTCGACGGCGGCAGCTCCGGCGACTGAGCCGCGGTGGCCCGACCAGCCCTGGTCATCGGCAGATCAGCCGGAAACTGTTCCGCCACATGTTTCGGGCCGCGAAGCTGCTACCAATTTTTTCCCGCCCAGTCCCGTTCGCATCCACGCTGCCAGCTCCGCTGCTCCTCCCGCCCCTTGTCCGCCCAGCGCAACTCCCCGGCTGAAGGCGCGGCCGTGGCTCCCAAGCCGACGGCGGCGGCCGACGCGCTGGCGGGGCCTGGTGCCGCGACCTCCGAAACTGCCTCCTCGCGCGCCCTCGCCTTTTGCCCGCGTGATTTTCGCGCCCTTCGCGCCGCTAGGGCTCCGACACATCGCGGCGCGGTTCGCGAGGAATGTCTGGAGACCCCCTGGCGGCGGGAGCTTATTGAACATGCTGCGTCATCGTGCTATCCGAGCCCCGCATGCCAATGGCCGATGCGCGACGGGCCGAACTCCGCCGCGCGCGAACAGACGCTGGCGCGCGAGATCAGTCGTGCGAGCTCCAGCGGCTGGCGTCGCGGCCTCCGCAGCTGCACTCTGCTGACGCGCGCGGGCGCGCGCTGGCACCGCGTGGCGCCCGGGGCTGGCGCCGGGCGGATGCGCCAACGGCGAGGGCTGGAGGGGTCGCCCAGGGCTCGGGCGAAGGAGGAGCTCAGACGGGGACTCGCTGACGCGGGCGGCAACCGCGCGGAGACATGCCAGTTTTGGCGCTTCATCTTTTGTTCCGCCCTCGTCGCGCGCAACGAGGCGCCGGCCATCTGCGCCAGCTATTGGGCGCGGTGGATCCAGAGCGAGCTGCCAGTCGGCCTTGGCAGAGCCTGGCGCCGAGAATTTCATCGCGCTTCGCTATCTGCCCGCCGCGGCACCTCGGGCGGGCGCGTCGGCGCGCGGTTGTTCGGCGCTGCGCGCCGCGAAGTCCCGTCGGCGCGGCGCTCCGCGGCGCCCGCGCGCCCGCCCGCGCGGGCAGTTGCGCGGGCGGGCGCGGGCCTGGCAGCCGCGGCCGCCAAGGGCACGGCGCGCCCGCGGTGGCGCGGCCAGAGCAGGAACGGCCACGGCGATGTAAACGGTAGCCGTTGCAACGCGCATCCCGATCGCCACTGCGACCGCCGTGGCGGCGATGGCGCAGGAACCCTCGACGCCGGGCACCTGGGGCACCGCGCGGGGCCATCGGGCCACCTCGGCGTCGATCTCACGATTGATCTCGATCTATCTCGGTCGCACTGCCGGTCTCGCCATCGATTTCACGAGCGCTTTCGCGGTTGATGTCGCTGTCGAGTTCGCTAGCGATCTTACACTGGATCTCGTCATCGATTTAGCAGTCGATTTCAGGTCTGATCCTACCATCGATATCTCAACATACTTCACGAGACACCGTCGGGGCACCGCGACGGGGCACCCCTGGCCGCGGCAGGGCATCCTCAGCCAAACATATGTCGTGGTCGATCTCGCTATCGTGATCATCGTCGATCTCCCGACCTCTGGATCTCGGGATCAATCGCGCCGTCGATCTCGACGTCGATCTCGCTACTCATCTCGCTGGGGCACCGCGGCGGCGCCCTCGGGACGGGGCCGGGGCGCCCCGCGCCGCCGACGGGGCGCGCTCGCGCCGCCGACGGGGCGCCCGCGGCCGGGCCGCCCGCGAGGGGCTCTCCGCCCCGCTGCGATCCCACCCCCTCGCCTCCGACGGTCGCGATGGCAGCGGCCCCGGAGATCCAGCGCATTGAGAAATAAAGGCGTTGTTTTTCACGCATTTTGGCCCCTAGGGGCCCTCGCCAGGCCTCGGGGCCGTCAAAAATCGGCCCAGGATGAAAAACCGGCCCTGGGGAATGGGTCGAGACTTCTGGGGACCGCGCATTGAACAAATCACTGCATCGGATCTCTGGGGCGGCGCAGGATCCTCTGGGGCGAGGCGCCTGGGGCGCCGCGCGGGGGCCGCCGGGGCGCCCCCCCGTCGATCTCACCGTCGACCTCGCTGTCGATCCCGCGACCGACTTCGTAATCCATTGCATTATCGACCTCGCGATTGATCTTGCTGTCGATGACGCTATCAATCCCACGATCAGTCTCGCAATCGATCTCGCTCTCGGCCCCCCGATCGATCTCGCGCCGAGTGGCGCCCAGTGCGATCGAGACGCCGGCGGGGCAACGTCGCGACGCCATCGGAACGCCAGCGGCCGGGCAAATTCCGCCAGAACGGCCACTGCGGTCGCGAGTTTCGCCAGGCCGCTGCGGAAAGCAAGCGGCGGCGGCGGCGGCGGCGACGCCAGCGGCGGCGAGCCGCACTCTCTTCGTCTGCGAGCCTGGTAGCGCGGAAGCAGGCGGCGGCGCGTGGCCCGACGGGGCCCGGCGTTGCCTGGGCCGACGAGCCCGGCAGGGCGCGCTTGATCGCGCCCTCCCGCTGCCCCTCCGCCTCCCGCGCCCAGCCGCGCGAGGCGCGCTGCGCGACGGGCGGCGACCCGCGGCGATGCCGCCCGGGCGGGCAGAGTCGCCAGTCCCCCGGCGGCGCAGCGCCGCGGCTGGTCGCCCGACGGCGGGGTCGCGAGCCCCCCTGGCTGACGGCGGCGCCCAGCGCGCCGCAGCGCCTAGCGCCGCGACCTCCGAGCGCGCCCGCTCGGGGCGCATCTGCAGCGCTGCCCGGCGCGCGCCGACGCGCCGGCCCCGGGCGGGCGCGAAAAAGTCGGGGGGGGGGGGGCGGATTAGATGGGTAGATGGGGGGGGGGGCGGGCAGTCGAGGAGGGCGGGGGGGGCGCTGGCCACTTTCCAACAGGCCGGGCCCGTCGTCGATGACGATCAGGGCCCGCTCGCCGTCGGCAGGCTCGCCGCGGCGCCGACGAGGCCAGCGCTGCGCTCGACGGCGGCGACGCCCGCCGCGCGGTGCGCCGACTGCCTCCGCCGCGCCTCCTCGCCCCCTTTCTCTCTGGCCCCGATCGGGCCGCGGTTCCACTGCCGCCGCTCCTCGGCAGGCCGCGGCGCGCGGAGCGGCTTGCTCGGGGGGCGGAGGCCGCTGCCCGCGGGCGCAGGCGGGTCGACGCGCGCCGGCTCGCTCGGCCAGGGGGCGCGCGGGCGCGCGCCCGGCGCGCCAGCGCCCGCGCGGGGCCCATTGTTGCCGGGGCATCGGGCGCGAGCGTTTTCGAGCCCATGCGCCATTGCCGCGCGCTCTTTTCCCAGGCGCGCTCGCTCACTTTCTGCCCCCTCGGGTTCGGCGTGAGGAGCCTGGCGAAACGCCCTGCCGCCGCGTCGCAATCCCCGCTCCGCTTTACCGCCGCAGCGCCTGCCTCCCGGCGCCGCGCCCGGCGCCCACGCCCAGCCGCGCGGCCCCGGGCGCGGCGTCGCCGCTGGGGCGAGGCCGCGGTGATCCTGAGAGACCCGGACATCGCTGCGCTCGAACCTCAGGAAGCCGCCCCCGCGGCGCGCGGCTCGCCCCATTCCGGCCCTGGCGCGGCAGCCCCGCGTCTGGGACCAGTGGCATGAACCAAAATGGTTGCGGAGGCCTCTGGGAGCTTTCTTGAGGGCCTCTCCGCAAGTTCTCGGGCCTGGACGCCAAGGGCGGGCGGCTTCCGTGAGCGATCTCATTATCGAATTCATAATTGACGTCGCTATCGATTTCACGATCGATCTCTCGATCTCGATCTCGCGATCGATCGCGCAATCGATCCCGCTGTCGACCACGGCGGGGCGCCCTGCGCCGCCGCCGGGGCACCTCGCGCCACCGGCGGGGCACCCCGCGCCACCGACTGGGCACCCCCGCGCCGCCGACTGGGCACCCCGGGCACCCGCGCGCCCGCGGGGGGGGCGGTCTGGCGACTCCATGGCCCCTAGCATAGCAAAGCGATATATTACCATTGTCGACCATGGTGGGACTGCTTCGGAGAGAAAGCAATCTGCAGGTATCGGCCAAGGTTGCCCCCTCAGCCAAGTCCCGTTCATCGCGGTTCAAGCCGCGACGCTGCGCGACGCTTTGGGCTTGCTGGAGCTGCAACCAGAGCCAGACTATGTTATCACCAGGGGCATTCTGTACGCAGACGACAGTCTTGTGGCGTCGCAACACCATAGGAATCTACAGCTCATGCTTGAACCCACTGTAATTAATTGAGCTGGGATAAAGCAGCACAGATACAGCAGCACATAAGAATATCGCCAATCGGAGAAATAACGAGACCCACGGGCGAACGCATTACATCCTTCAGGGAAGCCGTCAATTTGGGTGGGTTCATATCTTGCGATGGCGAAGCCGGGGGCGAGTTGTCTCGGACGTTGGGCGCAGGGGCGAACATTTTCAGGGAGATGCAAGGAAGATGGTCTCCCGCCGCAATTGGCAAGAAAAGAACATGCAATATTTATTCCGTATGCGTTTTGAGCAAGGTCTTGTATTCTTTTGATTCAGTATGTTTTTTTCCAACGCCGAGAGAGCGCGACTGGTCGCCTTTCATTGTAAATGCATTGGGTTGATATCGGGTATTCAGCCATCGTTCAATTCCAGGGTCGCCAACAGCGACGTGTTGGACAAGGCCGGAGCGAAGCCGCTCTCCGACATATTATCTGACAAGCAAGTGGCGCTGCACACCAAGATCGCACATGGAAGTGGATCTTCTGTGGCGAAAGCAATATTCTGCGACGCTGACGGCTCTCCCAGACAATGGGCCTGTCGGAGGAAGCGCGGGCGGCCGCGGCAGCGATGGGCCACCTCTGTATATGAGCTTTGTAACTATGGACAGTTTCGTTTTTTTTTCCTGCCCCTGCCCCTGCCCCCTTTTTTCCCTCTCCTGCCTTGCCCATTTTGTGCTTCCCAGTCGGGCGTCTCATCTTCTGCTTCACAGTCGGGCGCTCCTTTCTTCCTGCTTCGCAGTCGCGAGGCGCCCCCTTGTGCCGTTTCTTATTGCACAAGTCACGAAGGGTCGCCAATCGCGCGCTCCTCTGCCCACGCGTCCATCCGGATTCTTGGCTCTGCGGTGTGGTGTGATGTCCCCTAGCAACGGCGGCGGAATTCCTGTCGCGTGTCCACGCAGGTTCGCGTCGCCCGCGCTCACGACGCGAACGCGAAACCGAAACCGATTTCCTGGTCGGAGGTTTTCCGTTCCACTGCGATCTCACCGCCCAACCTCCGATGTCGTTCCTGGTAGTTTCGGACAAAAGTGAGGGGGCGGGCGCGGGGTTGGTCGCGGGTGGGTCGCAGTTGGACCGCGGGCGGGTCGCGGGCGGTTCGCGGGTGGGTCGCGGGGTGGGTCGGTCGCGGGCACGTCCCGGCGGATCGCGGGCGGGTCGCGGATGGGTCGCCATGTGGGTCGCGGGGTGGGTCGAGGGTCGGGCCGGGCGAAAGGGGGGGATTGGGAAAGGGGGGGTTACGAAATTTGCTGCATGCAGCTGGTTTCGGCTTCACCGAGGGGCCCATTCCTCGATACATGGGCGCCTCCCGGCGCCGGGAGGCGCTGCGAAAATCAGCTACGCGAGCTGATTCTCAAACCCCCCCTTTGCTATCCCCCCCTTTCGCCCGACCCGAGAGGGTTGATCGCGGGTGGGTTGCGGGTGGGTCGCGGGCAGGGTCGCGAATGGGACGACAACAACAACCACCAACTAACAACAGCAACAACAACAATCATTATTCCCCAAGCGGTGTTTGCCTTGAAGGGGTCTTAGCGGAAGTTGACAGATTAGGCGAAAGTTTCCCGCCGATTTTGGTGGCAGGCTGGGTTCCCGGGTTCCCGGTCCCGGGTTCCCTGGTTCCCGGGTTCCCGGTTATTGGTTCCGGGCCGATTTCGGTGGGTTCTGGGTTACCGGGCTCCCGGGTTCCCGGTTTGCCGGTCGATCTCTTCAGCGAGAACCATCCAGTGATTGGGGTTTTTCTTTGGAGTAATATTAGTAGTATTACCTAACAGCTTTTGCTGACAGGTTTCTAGTGGTCTCAAAAGAGAGCAGCAGATGACTCCTCAGGGGGGTCTGGGCGGGACCCGGATCGGCTGCCGCCGCGGCTGCCGCCGAAGCCGAAATCGCTTGGGACATCCTCGCAAAATCGCTCTTGGTGCTCCCAGAACTCCACTCCCGGGCCACATTTTGGATGCCCGGAGCCAACTGCAGGCCACTTCGTGCTCTTCGACTTCCCAGAACTCCATTCCCGGGCCACATTTTGGATGCCCGGAGCCAACTGTAGGCCACTTCGTGCTCTTCGATTTCCCAGAACTCCATTCCCGGGCCACATTTTGGATGCCCGGAGCCAACTGTAGGCCACTTCGTGCTCTTCAAGTTCCCAGAACTCCATTCCTGGGCATGATTTTGAATGCCCGGAGCCAACTGTAGGCCACTTCGTGTTCTTCTAGTTCCCAGAACTCCATTCCTGGGCCACATTTTGAATGCTGAGGCAGGCTGATGCTGCGGCCGAGGCAGGCTGAGGCTGAGGCAGGCTGAGGCTGAGGCCGAGGCTGAAGGCAGACTGAGGCTGAGGCTGAAGCAGACTGAGGCTGAGGCTGAGGCAGGCTGAGGCTGAGGCTGAAGCAGGCTGATGCTGAGGCAGGCTGAGGCTGAGGCTGAGGCTGATGCAGGCTGAGGCTGAGGCAGGCTGAGGCTGAGGCCGAGGCTGAAGGCAGACTGAGGCTGAGGCTGAAGCAGGCTGAGGCTGAGGCTGAGGCAGGCTGAGGCTGAGGCAGGCAGGCTGAGGCTGAGGCAGGCTGAGGCTGAGGCTGTGACTGCGACTGCCGTTGCCGCTGCGACTGTCATCGCGAATGCGACTACGACTGCGAGAACAGCAGAATTCTACAACTGGATGTTCATCTGAATCTTAAGGGGAATGCTTTCAGATATGCTTCTACACATCGCTGTTAGGTTGCTTTGCCGGGATAATTTTTGTATTGGCTCGCGTGTCAGTCAACCAACCCGAATGACCCATATCCTCGACACCCGCCCTCTTTGTTTTCGATCGTGTTCCCTCGGGGGTATGTCCTCTTTACCTGCCACGCGTAGTTGGCGCAGCCCCCAAAACAGGGGATGGAAGGGAGGAGGGTGGAGACGAAGGGGAGAGGAAAAACAATGGAACATGAAAGAGATTTGCAGGAAGGGGGTTCTGAGCAAGAACGCAAACGGCAATACCAAACGGACGGGTCGGGCGGGCGGACCGTAACGGGCAGGTCGGGCGGGCGGGCTCAGATGGCCGGGTCGAAAGGGTCGCAGAAGAGTCAAACCTACATTAATCGGAAATCTCGAACGATTGATAGAGCGGTTCGCATATTCATGTATTAAACAAATCCAAAGCGAAAGCGTGATTCTTGAGTGTTGGGAGCACGGCGCCGCAATAAATTGCTAAAAAGTGCCACGCGATATCACGATATATATGCCTATATATATATATATATATATATATATATATATATATATATATATATATACAGATTCTCATACGCACCTCTCCGAGGGAGTAGAGCTCAGAGCCGATTAGTTGAAGGCGGCGTTCGCGATGTTTCTGGCCGTTTCGCTAGGGACATCCTCGAAATTCTGAAAATCGGTGGCACCCCTCACGCAGATCGTGACGTTAGGGTCCAAAAACACATGGGAATTTCAACATTCTAACATAAAACCCTCAAAAACACATCGTAATTTCAATGATTTTGACCCCGATTCTCAGAGAATTGCGATTTCGCCTGAGACATTCTCCCAGAATCGAGCCCCGACGTACCTTCTGGTACCCCAGACCCCGCCTCGGAGCCTGTTGGGAGCCTCCTGGAAACTCCTGGGGCATCCTGGGGCTTTTTGTACCTTCTGGTACCCCAGACCCCGCCTCGGAGCCTCCTGGGGGTCTCCTGGAACTTCCTGAGGCCTCCTGCGGCCTCCTGGAGCCTCTTGGGGCCTCCTGGAGCCTCCTGGGGTCTTCTGGGGCCTCCTGAGGCCGCCTGGGGCCTCCTGGGGCCTCCTGGGGCCTCAGAACTACATGCACACACAGAGACACAAATCACACCCAACACATCACACGCTAGACAAACATAACACACACAACACCTACAACGCACAGAAAACACGCACAACACAGATCACACATCACACACACACACACACACACACGCACACACACAACACACTCCAATCCCAGGGCATCCTGGAGCCTCTTCCGGTATCCAAGACGGGCCTCCTGAGGTTTCCTGGGGGGCCATGGTAATTACATAATTACACACATCGCAAGGTGTGGCAACCCCACTTGCGCTCGAGTGCGACCTCGATTTTAGATTCTTCTGCGTTCACCTACTGCCTCTTCCCCTTCTCTTAGGCACGCCCTGGCGGCGCCGCCACAGCTTCCCCTTCTCCATCTCCGATCCTGCAGTCATGGTGTCTTCCTGCTTCAAACGCCCTTTCAGTTTTTTTGTGGTATGAGCCTGGGCACGCACGTGCCACTAGTATATATCTATATATATATAGAGAGAGAGGAAAAAACAAGTCCTGCACGACAGCGCGATTCTGAAATATATTGTGAGGGAATATCAAGCGGAACCCGTTGTTGTTTTTCAAGAATAGTTATTGTTGATCCCTCTGGTGATGTTTTTTTCAATTGACGTGCCCCCGTCGGGTTTCTCACTTTGTTTTTGTTAAAGCAAGGTCTTCATGCTCAAACTGGGCCCCTGGCTTCCCGGCTATAGCAACAACGGCTCAAGCCTGGCATTTCCTCACAATGCATTACAGCATCGCGTTCTCGCGTGAGGTTTCCTCACAAGTTATGCAGGAATCGCGCTCCCGCAATGGATTCAAACGCCGCGCCCTCGACAAACAGGAATCACGCTTTCTCGCCTAGGCTTTCCTCAGGACTTACTTGGGAATCGAACCATCGCTCGAGACTGTTTCGCGATTCATGCACGTCTCACGCTTCAGCAATTCGCCTGCTCGACCTGACCGCCTGGGCCCGCCTTCCCGACCCGCCCGCGAGGGTCTGCCCGCCCGATCTGCCCGCTTGTTTCAACCCCGTGTTCTCTGCTCGTAGCCCCCCTCCTGCTAATCTCTCTGGTGCTCCAATTTTTCCCCCCCCCCCCCTTCCATCCATCCTCTCTTCCCGTGTTTCAAGGGACTACGCTACATGCACGTGGCAGATATGGAAGATATACCCCCCAAATGGGTACGATCGAAGACGAACAGGGCGGGTTAGCGATGGTTTGGGATATACGTGTTGAATGGCACGCGAGCAGAGAGGAGCGAACAGTATGAAAATGCTGGTTGTTCTTATTGTGGTCCGGGCGCCAACAGCACAGTCTGGGCCGCAGTATTTCCCCTGGTGGGAAACAGGGTGCGAGCTCCATGCGGAGCATTTTAGTAGAAAGCGCAAGGTGCCCCGGGTTGGGCCAGCAGTGATTATTTTCCAGGCATGAGAGTATAACGACAATTGTCCTTTTCAGACTGTTGGCTCTTACCTGCTCGCGTGCCATTCAACACGTGTATCCCAAACCATCTATACCCGCTCTCTTCGTCTTCGATCGTACCCATTTGGGGGGTATATCTTCCATATCTGCCACGTGTAATTGGTGCAGCCTCTAAGGCAGGGGAAGAGAGGATGAATGGAAGGGGGGGGGAGAAGCATGGAGCACGAGAGAAATTAGCAGGAGTGGGGCTAGGAGAAGAAAACATGTGGCAGAACCAGACGGGCAGATCGGGCGGGTAGACCCCAGCGGACGGGTCGCTGAAGCGTCAGTCCTGCATGAATCGCGAGGAGGCCTTCAGCTATATCGCGATACCCAACTCATGGGAAAAGCCAGAGCGAGAGCGCAATTCCTGAGTGTCGAGGTCGCGGCGTCTGAATACACTGCGAGGAAGTCCCACGCGAGAGCGCGATTCCTGCATACATTGTGGGAAAGTCCCGCGCGAGATCACAATGTTGAAAACAAATGTGAGGAAGTATCAGGCGGGGGCCGATACTGTTGTAAACCGTGGTGTCAACAACCAAAAAGGAGAAGGACAATTTTGTAGAAACAAGGTGCGAGCCCTGGGAGGAGCACTTTAAGTGAAAATCAAAGGAGCACCGTGCAGGGGGGATACACAAGAACTAGTCTTCATAACTGAGAACTCAACAACAACAATCCGCACCGTCGAACCCCGCTTCTTAGCCACGCACCCAGGGACAGTGAATGACCGCTCGCCCACCTCACTCTGATTATTACCGCGGGAAGCAATCACTATATCCTTGACAAGACGAATATGTTCAAGGTCGTACGATCAGTGGCACCAGTGAGAATAGGAGAAGGCGGCACCGATCACTGAGGCTGGGCAGAAGCGCTTGTCGCAGCTGGCCAAGTGGAAGACGGCTGAGGAGGTCGCCGCGCTCATCCGCTCCCTGCCGGTCGAGGACCGCGCAGCGCAGCGCTTTCGGCCACCTGGCCCCCTATGAGCGTCAAATCTGGAAGCCGGTGAGGGCCGGGGAGGCTTTCTGTTATGTTGGGCTCCTGGGTTTCTCTGCTCCGCTTCCGCCTGTCTTCCCTCCTCCTCCTCCTCCTCCTCCTCCTCCTCCTCCTCCTCCTCCTCCTCCTCTTGCCGATGGTTCATTTGCGCTTTCCCGTGCCAGGACCGCCTGAGCGCGCGTGCGGACTGCCTCTGCCGCGCAGCGACGTAAAGCTGTCCCCAAGCGAGCCTCGGAGGAGTCCAGACATTCAAAAAAGGGACCACAAGGAACGCCGCGATCGTAAGCGACCCGCTGTTGCACATGGTCCCCTTCGTGAATTCGTGCCGCGTCCTGCCTGGTCGCACTGGCGGCGCGGTGCAGAGCGCCAACCCGCGAGTTGGAGTTCCCTGCACATGCAGCACCGACCAGCTTGCTATGTGGAAGCAGCAAGCCTCAAGCAGTGGCGAAGCGTCCTGGCTCGCCTATAGCCCCACCAAAGAATGTTCTAAGAACTTGTTTGTGGTCCCCACGAAATATTATCAGAACATCTCTGGCAGAGTCTGTCTTGTTTCATCACATCGGGGTTATGTTCTAAGAACATTGTTTTTGTCCTTAGACATATTTGGGTTCTAAGAACATTTCGTGGTAGGACTAACGGAATGCCGGGACGGTCGGCCCCTGCGCAAAAGCCGACGGTGCTTGAGCATGCCGGTGCCGCTCAGTCTCGTCTTATCTATTTGTGGCGTTTTGTTATTTCTCTGTTTGCTATTGCCCTGATAGATTGTGTCGGATGTCCCAACGGCGTTTCCGGCAGATAATCATTTTCGCGGCAAGTGCAATGCCGCCTTTTTTGGGGCACCCTCATGCTCTTCTTTCCCCCTCCCTCCTCTTCTTGAGGATGCAACTCCTTGGATGGGATATTCAGCATCGGTGCTGATATATCCGTAGTCGAACCTTGCGTAAGTCATTACACTCCCGCCAAATTCCGCTCAGTTCCGTCGAATTCTGCTTCATCCCGGACTTGATTAGTTTAGTTCGTGGCCCCCCAATCGGGCTGAATAGCCTGTGTTCTATTTTACGAAGTCCTCCAAGGAGTTGCTCATTTTCGCTCATCCTATGCCTCCTCTCCCTCCTCCCTCTTTTTCCTCCATCTCCTTTCCTCTATCCAGCCACTGCCGCCGCCGCCGTCGTTGCGCAGCCGCTGCCGCCGCCGCCTTCTCATCTTATTTCTCCCTCCTCCCTCCAGCCGCCGCCACAGTCGCCGCCGTCGTCGTTGTCGTGCTGCCGCTGCTGCTGATGATACTGTTGCTTCTCTACTGGTTATGACCACCCCGCACTCTTCCAAGCGACAGCACGAGAGTGCTGCGATGCCGATCGTTGCTGGAATTGTTGACGTCCTCTGACCTTGACTTGTGCCCCGTGCCGGGAGTGCACCGGGCTTCCGACGGCCAGTTTTCAGGAGGAAAAGAAACACACAGACACAATTAATCCTCGATTCCCAAAAGAATATGGGAAAATATGAGACGTGGGGGGGGGGGGGAAGACAGAAACCCCAAACATATAGGAAAAAACAGAAGCCCCAAACATATGGGAAAAATATGGGGACGATCTGTTATTTGTGTATTTGTGTGTATCTATCTGTGTGTCCCAGGGCCCCTCCAAGTTTGGGCCCCAGCCTGCGCCGCCAGGCTCTTGCACGGGCGCTGCAGCGCCAGCCCCGCAGACCCTGCGGCAGGGGCCCCCTCGCTCGGCCCGCGGCGCCGGGGGTGGCCGCTGCCCGCGCGCACGTCGTTCCTCCTGGCGTTACGTCGGGCCTGTCCCCCTACCGTCGGGGGAGCGTAAGACCCGGGTCTGCCAGGACTCGGGTTCGCCCAGATCTCCCGAGGCCAGAGGCTGCGCATGCCCGCCACCTGGAGAGCCAGTGTCCCAGGACTCAGCCAGGATCGGGGGAGCGTAAGACCCGGGTCTGCCAGGACTCGGGTTCGCCATCGTTTTTTGACGACCGCGCCTCGGATTTTGACGAGGGGGAGGTTCGTGGGATGTCTGCAGCGGGAGGCCTCGTCAAAATGCAGGCTCGGTCTCGTCACTTTTTTGACGACCTCGTCGGGGATTTCCGAGTCCCCTGTACCCAGGTCTTACGTCCCCCTGATACAGGGGGGCTTTCGGCGAAAATTAGAAAATACCCCAAAACAATGATCAAACAATGATCCAGAAATGGTCTGGAGATTGTGTTTGGCGTATTTGTTGCCCTCCTTGGGGTACTTCGGGGGTATTCTTTGTTTTTCGTCGAAAACCCTCCTGTAGGGGGACACGCCCGACATACTCCTGGCGGCCTGGCGAGGCGCTGCTCAGCCACGCGCAGAGGGGGGTGGGGGGAGGGGGGAGGGCTTCTTAGAAGCACCCCTGCCTCCTAGAAGGCGCGGGCCTCCGCTACAGATGCAAGAGTGGCGCCTTCTAAGAAGCCCTCCCCCCTCCCTCCACGCCCTTGTGCGCGCCGCCAGGGTGCCCGCGCGCACGTCGCTCCTCCTGGCGGCCTGGCGAGGCGCTGCGACCCTCGCTCCGTCGCGCTGTTATTATTATTTGTATTATTATTATTATTAATATTATTCTTATTATTATTATTATCATCATTAATATTATTATTATTATTACTATTAGTATTGTTATTATTAGTATTAGTAGTAGTAGTATTAGTATTAGTATTATTATGATTACGATTATTATTATTATTACTATTATTATTATTATTATTTATTAATAATATTAGTATTATTATCAGGACGCGTATTACTATCATCATTATTATCAGTATTATTATCATATTATTATTGTTAGTGTTAATATTATTATTCTTATTCTTATTATTTGTAATGTTCTTCTTATTTTTGTAATGTTTATTATTATATTATTATTATTAGTACTATTCGTATTATTAGTATTATTATTAGTATTTTTATTATTTCTATTATTATGATTAGTATTATTATTATTATTATTAGTAGTAGTAGTAGTAGTATTATTATTATATTGTTGTTGTTCACCTTTTTGGAGCATTCGGGGGGTATTTTTTCGATTGCTCGCCGAAAGAATTCTGTCTGGGGACACCCGACATGCTCCTGGCGGCCTGGCGAGGCGCTGCGGCGCTCGCCCAGCCGCCCCCCCCCCCCCTCCCGGCGAGCCCGAGCGCGGCCCGCCGCGGGCGGGGCGGCCGCCGCCCTCTCGCGCCCCGCGGTCCCGCTGGCGGCCTGGGCGGCGTGCGCGACGCTCGTGCCCTCGCGGCTCCTCGGAAGGGTGGCGGGGGCAGCTTGCGGTCACCAGAACGGCCGCGGACCCTCTCCAGGACTATATTCAGGAGGGGAGAAAACACACAGACACAATGATTCCTCCAACTCAGGAAAATATGGGAAAATATGGGAAGTGGGGGGGAAGACAAACATCGAGAAAATATTTGGAAATATGGGGAATCGGGTTATTTGTGTGTATTTATTTGTGTGTCCCAATTTCCCTTCAAGGGTGGCGGGGGCAGCCTGCGGTCACCAGAACGGCCGCGAACCCTCTCCAAGACTATCCTGGTGCCGAAGACAGCGCGAGAGCGGGCGCCTCCACGGGGCGGCACACGAGGCAGCTCGTGACCTCGCGGTTCCTCAGAAGGGTGGTGGGGGCAGCCTGCGGTCACCAGAACGGCCGCGAACCCTCTCCAAGACTATTTCACTGGCGAAGAACGGTATAAAATAAATTGTTTCGTCGTCGGGGACACTTGCCCCTGGGCGGCTGGAAAGTTTATACCCCTACGGCGCCACCGTAGGGGTATAAACTTTCCAGCCGCACAATTAATCGTCGAGTCCCAGGAAAATATAGGAAAATATGGGAAGTGGGGGCGAAGACAAAAACCCAGAAAATACGGGAAAATATGAGGAATCTGTTTATTTGTGTGTACTTATTTGTGTGTCCTGGGGCCCCTTCAGCATGATGCACTCTTGCGCGCGGTTGGCTGCGCCTCGTGGCAGGAGCTTGCTGCGCCCCAGTCGCTCCGACGTGCGCGGAGCCGCGGCCTGGCAGGGTCCCGGGGCATTTCGTTGGCCATCGGTCGCTCGCCGACGCCGCGCCATGCCAGGGCGAGGCGCCAGCGGCTTCCAGCCTTCGGCCGCACCGGCCAGGAGCGATGCGTTCTGCAGCCGCCGAGCGGTGTCCCTAACGTTGCCCTCCCAGGGTGCTCCGACATGTGTCGGGAGACTCTTCACGGTGAGGGGGGGGATCCCATGGGGGGATCGGATCCCAGGGGGGGGATCCCATAGGATCCCCTGGGGATCCCATGGAGAGTCTCCCCAATTCGTGGGGGACGATCGTTGGAGGGGGAGCATGCTGCCAAATCATTTCCAGGTAATTTCCAGATGCTTCAGACAGGCTTGAAATATGTGGAACACATGTTACCAAACATGTTTAGGGCATTGATCCCACATGTGAAACACATTTTTCATTCAATGATAGGACTGTCAGGGTGTCCGTTGTCGTGGCATCCACAGCGCCACATACCCGCGAGATTGGCAGAGAGTCATCCAGGCCACCGAGCCGGTCGAGAGCCTCGAGCACTTGGAGGGAGTCTGGAGCAGCACGCTGGAGGGGGTCGAGCGAGAGCTGGCCAGTCGGCGCGGCCTCGTGGGCAGGCAGCGGCGAGGCCACCCTGGGAGAGCCGGGGCCTCCCGAGCTCGCCCACGAGGAGGTGGCTGGGCAGCCGTCCCGACGGAGAGCGCGCCGCGGGCAGCTTGCGTCAGCCTGGGCGGTCGCCGCGCGGCGGGTCGCGCACCTGCGCGGCATCCAGCGAGTGTCGCGGCGAGATGCGGAACGGCTTTCCGCGACGCCACACGGCCCTCGGCCAGACGGCAAGACCGTCGAGCGCACGGCTTAGGTGCTACACGAGCTGAGCGTGTGCACGCGTCGCGTCAGGCGGCGAGAGCGCATCCTGAGGTTGCTGGGCGATGAGGGTCGCGCCCTCTTTCCGCCCGGCCCGGGCTGCGTCGGCGACGGCAGCTTTGGAGGGGCACGCGACGCGCATCTGCGCGCGCGGCGAGGGGCGCAGCCGCGCCGCTGAAGCAGCCGCCGCCAAACCACCCCAACCCAACCCGAAGGCTCATATTTTCCCTCGATTTCCAGTGGGGGGTGGGGGCGGGAGACATCGAAAAGACACATGTGGAACCCCTAACCCCCCCCCCCCAACCCGAAATTCGGGTCTTCGGGCTGGGTTGGGGTGGTCTGGTAGGTAGTCCGCGGAAGCAGCCGCCGCCGAAGCTCTTGGGAAGACTGGGTCGCGTCCGCGTTCGACGGCGGCGCAGGACTGGCGCGCAGGCTTGCCAGTCCCAGGGCCGAGGCGTACTCGGCTCGCTCCGACTCGAGGCTCGCTGTCAGCCGACCGCCGTGGCAGATGCAGAG
Organism: Prorocentrum cordatum; assembly: GCA_963575745.1. Classification (NCBI taxonomy): domain Eukaryota; class Dinophyceae; order Prorocentrales; family Prorocentraceae; genus Prorocentrum; species Prorocentrum cordatum. Next base: position 22,381 of record CAUYUJ010006982.1, read on the forward strand.
TTGCAGCAGCGGGCAGGCACGCGGGCGCACCACGACCTCGGCCCGGCGGCCCTTCCCCCCAGCTTGGCATCGCTCGGACGTGTGCATACTTTTTTCTCGGCGAGGACCTTCGAGGAGCATCCTCGACCATTTCGTAAACAAAAAAAACACGCACGAAACCGAAAAAAAAACACATGGAATGGACGTCCGAGCGATGGCGAGCCAGGTGTAGGAGTCCTGGCCAGGCCCGGGGCCGCCGTGTGGAGCAGCCGCGACGCCGTGGAGCCGCGCGTTCCCTGAGAGGTCCGCGGTCGGCCAGACTGGGCCTCGCCCGCGACAGCTCGGGCATCTTCCCGACGTGGCTCAGGAGGGAAAGCAACACACAGACACAATGAATCGTCGATCCCTCAGAGAGTATGGGAAAATATGGGAGTTGGGGGGAAGACACAAAACAAAAAAAAATGAAAATATGGGGAATATTTTTTTGGGGGAAGACAAAAGCCCAAAAAGTATTGGAAAACATGGGGAATCTTTTTGTTTGTGTGTGTTTATGTGTGTGTCCTGGGGCCCCTTCATTCTGTTCGCCGCGCGCGAGCGGCAGCTCGGATGTCGACCAGGCCGTCGGACCACCGTCTTCGTCGGGCCTCCGCGGGCCCGCGGGGGGCACCCGATGGACTGGACAGCTCAGCTCTCTGATCAGATTCAGAGGCCCTCCTCCTCTTCCTCCTTCTCCTCCTCCTCCTCCTCCTCCTCCTCCAAGGAGGGGTTCGAAGATCGACGGCAATTTCTGCTCATTCTGAGCAGGAGTCGCTGTCGGTGTGCCGCCGCGGGCCTGGTCCATCTGAGACACATGGCCGCCTGCCCAACAGCGGCCGTCGGTTTTTCAGGAGGGGGAAACACACACACAGACACAATTAGTCGTCGACTCCCCAGAAAATATGGGAAAACATGGGAAGTGGGGTGGAAGACAGAAACCCAGAAAGTATGGGGAAGCATGGGGAATATGTTTATTTGTGTGCACTTATTTGTGTGTCCCAGGGCCCCTTCAGTTGGGGCCGCGCAGGGCGATCAGTCTCTTCGACTTGGACGCATACATACAGACAGACCGACCGACACACAGACAAACAGGCAGACAGACATACAGACATACAGACATACAGGCAAACATACATACATGTGTGTATACAAACATTATATATACATATATATATATATATATATATAGCTATATATATATATATATATATATATATATTATATTATATATAGCTGGATATGTACTGCTCGCATTCTCGCTTCTGGAGGCTTCCTAGAGCCGACAGCGGTCCAGGAGGCCCCCAGGGAGGCCCCCTTACAGACCCAGGAGGCGCCCCAGAGCGCCCCAAGAGGTACCCAGACGGTCCAAGAAGAGCCTCAGACGTCCCCAGGGGGAGCGCCAAGGCGCCTTCAGAGAGCCCTCGACGGACCACCACGCCACGCCTAGACAGCCCAAGAAGGCCCAGAAGCCCCCAGGAGGACGCCCGAAAAAGCCCAGTCAGACCCCGAGAGGTCCCAAAGATGCCCGCCGAGGCCCCCGCAGCCATATTCTGGCTCGAGCCTTTTCTGGCGCAAGGCCCGTTTTTCCGCTAGACCCACCAGCTTGCGCGGCCGAGCCTTCGCCCGCGTGGCCGCACGCGGCCTTGCCCCCTGGTGCGCGCATGCCTAAGGTAGGGGGCCACATGCGAACCCTACCCCTACCCCCCACGAAGTGAACCCCACACCCCCCTTAGAAATCGTGGGGGGTAGGGGTAGGGTTCGCATGTGGTCCCCTATGAGGCGGCGACGAAGACGAGCACGGCGGCGAGGGTGACTGTCTTGACCAGCCTCCCGATTTCCCTCGCGTGGCGCTCCGCTGGCTTCCGCTGGGCGCAAGACGGCATGCCGGCCGAGTTCTCCCGCATCGCGCCGCTGCTGCTCGGCTCGCTGCTGCTCTGCGCTGTGCTTCTCGTCCTTCTCCTCGCGGTGCACGGCCGCGCGGAGGCCTTCAAGTTATGTAACAAGAGGTATGCCAGCGCCACTCTTCCCGGAGTCTTTTCCGCGTTGACCTTCGTACTAGAAAATTTCGCGCTCGCGAACGGCCTCAGCGCGACCTTGGTGGTTCTGCTCAACAAGTGCGCGATTCTGCCGGGCGTCCTCGGGGAGATCTGGTTGACGCGGACCACGCCGTACCGCACGCAGCTCCTCACCATGGCGGCGTTGCTCTTGTGCATCATCGTCTACTCTCTCGGTGACGAGGGCGAAATTAACATGCCGCTCGTCGGATTGCTCTTGGGCCTTGGTGCAGCCCTCTCAGATGGAGTCGGCGACATCGCCTTTGAGGCCACGGCGAAGTCCTGCCTCGACGACGTGGAGGAGGATTCGGGTGCCGAGACGCTCAGGTGCTTCCTCGTGAACGAGTTGTACAAGTCCATATTCAACATCATACTGATGCTCGTGTTCGAGCACAAGTACCTGTCGCGAGGTCTTTTCCATGGCTGGGGCCTCCCCATGCTCGTCGGCGGTGTCATGCCGCTCCCCGTGATGGTCGCGCTTTATAACACGGCCATCTTAACGGCCGGCAACTTGAAGACCAGGATCGCTGCGTCCGCCGATATCGGCATCGCCTATGTGATGGATGCGATTATATTCGGTGACATTGTCAGGATCTCCCAGTGCCTGTTGATCCTCGCCATCATCGCCCTGATCGGCGTCTACACCCAGTTCGCCGTTGACGTGCAGAAGGCCGCCGCAGACGCCCTCATCAGGTCGGAGAAGCCAGACGCAGATGTTGCGTATTGGGTGTGAGAAGTTTTCGCGGTCCCTCATCGGGGGATTTTTTCCGTCTCGGACAATGCTGGCGACCGCAGTAGTAGCAGTAGTCGCAGCTCTTGGCGGTTACTTCGGAGGAGCAAAGGGTCATGATAATGTTATGTTCCAAGATTTCGAGGATGTCTAATGTTTCTGGATGTTCCTTGGGGACTTCAGAATCAAGGGCCGCTAGGTTCGCTGGAAATCCTGGAACGCATCCTGAACCAACCCTATCATGACAGCATCCTCCTCGTAGTATTGGACCACCACCGCGGCTAGGGTTATCGGACTACCACCGCGGCCAGCCTTGACGCCATTGTTACTACGATTGCAGTCAGCACTATTACTACACAAGTGCAAGTATCGGGCCGCAGCGATACCGACCGTGGCCGAGTCTTTACTTTTTTGGATGACGCTTCGAAGGCGGTGTTGTCGCTCGTCTTGAAGCTGCGGCCAACCCTGCTAATCCTGTCGTGGAAACGCTTGATGACGAGCTTGGTTCCTATTGCACACGTATTTTCCGACGATATCCGTAGGGTGGTTTGTCTCTTACGTGGAAGGTTCCCGATCCGCGTGCGCGTTGTTTTTCTTGCCCTCCTGGTGCGAGTTCCGTTCTGGCGGTCAACTTGCAAATGCCAGGGATGGTGCAGACATCGCTTGCGGTTCCTGTTGCTTCGGTCTAGTTTCAGAGAGCCCTTGCTGAGCTGGCTTGAGCTCGCCTGCGCTGTCTGGGATCTGTGCCAAGCCTTTTGGGTTGCCAACTTCGCAAAGTATAAGTTATACGTTCCCATCTCCTGACAGTTATAACTCCGACCGCGCCGACTCTTCACCTTCACCTCCCTCCTCTTCTTCCTTACCAAACAAATATATTGCCCCCGTCTCCACCCCTCACAGTGTCTGTCATAGCGCGCTTCTCGCTTTTTGTTACAGGCGCAGAGGTCGCCCAGCGACCGTCATTGAGCCTCTGGGCTGTTTTGAGAGACGCTGTATAGCCTATTTTCTGACTGTCAGTTGGCTTTCGGTTGCTTCCCTCAAGTGCACGCCCAGCGTGTTGCATGGCTGCAGCAGACATGCGTGCATGTAGCGGTCGCTCTCGTGAGCCGAGGCGTTAGCGGCAGCAGGGTGCCGTTCTTTTGCCATTTTCCGCCGCTACAGACGCACGTGGGTGTTGCAATGTATGGTTTGCTAGACTCAGGCTGAGGCCATCTAGGCCGTTCGAGAACTGTTCAGACGTTGTTCGCAAGGCAAGCCAAAAAAATGCCCGCCGAGGCCATGGAGAGGCGCCCAGGAGGCCTCACTACAGCCCCATACGGTCCTGGCAGCCGTAGCCCCGAAGAGTCCCAAAGGCCCTCGTCGCCCTCCCTGTCGTCCTCCGTCTCGTCCTCGGTACTCTGCCTTGCTCTTGTCTTCTTCCTGGTCATCATGCTGGTCGCCCGTGGTGTCCTCGTCCCCTGCGTCGTTCACTTTGGTCCGCAGCGACGCGCTTGGAACTTCCTGGCCTCTCGTGTCGTCCCTGCAGTCGGTCGAAGGCGAGAGGAAGCGTAACAGTGCCGGAACACGATAAGCCCGCTGTGCATCGCGACTGGATGTCGCAGAGCATTTTGGAGTCCCGAAACGGTGCGGTGACAGACCGTGCGGTGACCTTGGAATCCTAAGAGACCTCACCGCACGGTCCCTCAACGCACGGCTTTGGGACCTTGGGGGCCCCCGTCGCCCGAGACGTCCTCGGAGAACGACCCGAGTCCCAAGACCGTGCGGTGACCCTGAATCCCCACCGACTCACCACACGGTGTGGTCACCACTCCTTTTGGGGTGCCCCGAAGCATGCGCGACTGCCGTGTGAACTCGGACATGCTCGTTTGCCTGCGGCGTCGGCTTTGCAGCTGCCGTGAGGCAGACGGGCGGCCCTGGCGAAACATGAAGGCCTCAATCTGCGACCGGCGCTCACAGTTGGCTTAGCTGAGCTGTTTAGCACCCGCACTGCAAGATGTGCTGGTCGATATCGATCTTGTCAGGCCAGTGTTCAAGCAACTGATGTTCGTTTGAGCTGGGCTGATTTGTCCGCGGCGGCCGTTGACGGCATCAACACGTGGCGGAGGGGGGAGTGGAAGCCTAGGAGGATCAAAAGAAGTCGAGGTGGCGGATGAAGGAGAAGGAGAGGGGGAGGAAGATTTGGAGGAGGAGGAGGAGGAGGAGGAGCAGGAGCAGGAGCAGGAGAAGGAGGGCGAGGAGTGGGACAGAGGTGGCAGCAGCAGGACGGACGAGGAAGGAGCAGCACCAGGAGGCGCAGCAGGAATCGAACAATCCGAAGCGCGCGCGCGGGGTCCTTTACCCCCATGTCTACCCATCGCTCTTCATTCAGGTCGGAGGATGATGAGGAGGGCGAGGTTGGAGGAGGAGGGAGGAGGAAGAGGAGGAGGATGAAGAGGGGGAGGCGGAAGAGGAGGAGTAGGAGGAGGAGGAGGAGCGGGGGCGGACAACAAGGAGGAGGTGGAGGGACGAGGCGGAGGAGGTGACGGACAGGAGGAGAAGAAGAAAGGAGTGAGGAGGGACGAGAGGAGGGGGAGGAGGAGGAGAGGAGAGAGGAGGAGGGGAGGAGGAGGACGAGAGGTAGGAGGTCAGGAGGAAAGGAGGAGGGGAGGGAGGAGGAGGAGAGGAGGAGGAGGCGAGACCCGACCCCGACCCTCACACTTCGCTTCTGGTCGCAGTTTCAAGGCCTGGGCCCGGCCGCGGGCAGGAGCAGCCCAAGCAGATCATCGTGACCCGCAAGGGCATGCTCGACCCCCTGGAGGCTCAGCCCCTGCCCGCCAGTCCTCGCTCCCAACCCAAACCACTCCCCCCCTCGACCTCTCCTCCTCCTCCTCCTCCTCCTCCTCCCCTCCTCCCTCGTCCTCATCCGTTCCTCTCCTCTCCTCCTCCTCCTCTTCCTCCTTCTTCCTCCTCCTCCCTCCTCCTCCCTCCCTCCCTCCCGTCCTCCCTCCCTCCTCCTCCCTCTCCTCCTCCTCCGCCTCCTCCTCCTCTTCCGCCTCCTCCGGAGCGAGTGGGTTAAAGTGGGGATTGGAAATGGGGCCAAGAGAGTGCACATGGTCACTTCCACTCCTAAGGCCTGGACGGCCACGGGACGACCACACGGTGGTCTCCGACCCTCTTTCGGTTCTTTCCAGCGAGGCCAGTCGTTTCAAAGCTCTGTGGAAAGCGGGTGCCCAGCCACCCCCTGAGGCTTCGGACTTCATCCCCGCCCCCATGAAATTGATTTTCCCAGTGTTGCGGACGTGAGAAAATGGAGCACGGGGTACAAAACGGGGTCGGCGGTCAGCACCGATGGTTTCCACATGCAGCAGTTTAATTGGCTGTCTGACCAGGCGCTTGAGACCCTTTTGGAAAATTTCAATGTGATGAAGTCTCGAGCCTCATTCCTGCCCAGTTCCATTTGATTGTGGCCATGCTGCGTCCTAAACCTGTGGGGGGGGGTCCGCCCCATCGGAGTCTACTGTGGCCCGTTTCGCCTTTGGGGAAGGATTCGTAGACCGCTGGCGGTCGAGTGGGAACTGGCCCGCCTTAGGCCTTGGTTTGCGCCTGGCAAGTGCATGGGCGCGGCTGACACGGTGTGGCGGCAAACCCTCCTCAGAGAAGCAGGGACTGCGGGTGGCCAAGTCTCAGCCACGCTGTTGTGGGACTTCTATAAGTATCATGAGTCTCTTCCCATCGAGCAAGTGCTCGATAGATGCCACAAGTCGGGGTTTCCCATTTCCGTGGCCAGGCTGGCGTGCCAAGGTTATCGAGGCCCCAGTCACGTCAGTCTTCAATGTATGACGAGTGACTCCTGTAGGCCTTGAGGGGAGTCGTGGCTGGATGTCCTTTCGCCACTACCTTTATTCGTGTCAACTCCCTTGAAGGTCAGGACGCCATCACCTGGCACCTCTCCGCGCACTACAGTCTTTATATTGACGACAATGGCATCCATGCTGTCGGCAGCTATCAGGATGTTCTCACAGGGGCGATCCAAGGATCCCAGCAGTTGGCGCGAGTGATCAGTGAAGATTATCGGCGCCTCGTTGTCGGAAGACAAAGCGGTTCGTTTGGTTTCCAGAAAATCGTTGGGAAATGACATCCAGGATGTCTTAGGTCCTGCGCCGACGGGGCCGATTGTGCAAGCTGCTGCCAACCTCGGGGCTGACGATTCTGCCGGCCTTCCTCAAAGGCACCGCGGCAAGCATGCGAAAGCCAAGCGGCGAACAGTTTCCTCGGCGGCTAGAGCTCGACGGTTGGGCAAAATGGTTAGGACTATCGGGAGGAGAGCTCGAAACATTTGGGTGGCTGGGCCCTTCCCTGCGGCCGCGTATGGGGCTGAGATTTTCGGAGTTTCCGACGCGGAAGCTCTCTCTTCGAGACGCTCTGTCGCGTCATTTTTGAAGCCGTCGGTTGGGGATAGAAGCTTGTACATCGTGCCCCTGCTCGAGCAGGATCCCACCTGGATGGCCCAGGTGGCCCCCATCATTAGATGGCACAGAGAATTATGGAATGCCAGGCTCGGCGTCCATCCCTCTGCGCTTTCTTTCCAGCAGCTTCGGGGCTCCTGGGGCCATTTTTGGGGGAAGCGCCTCCGAACGTGGCGGAGTTTCTGGCCCTGGGTCCGCGATGCGAGAATCTCTGGAGCGCCTGGGATGACAAATGCCAAATTTCTGTACCTAGATCACGGATCGAGGTTATGAACTTTGGATGATCCTACACTCTCCCGCCATGTTTCGCCTCCAGTTGCGCGATGCCGTGTCCCGCAAGCTCGAGCTCGCCATCGGGGACAATCACCATTTCCCCATAGAGCTTGTTTCGATGTGGTGACGAAGCACCTCGCGTCAAGAAAATTTACATCATTTGGAAAAAGGGACCTGGAGAGCGGCGAGCACAGGAGCGATCTGGACTAGGTTGTACGCCATCAGTCGAGGATACCAGCATTCGGACCTGTGTCCATTGGGCTGTGGATGCAGAGACACACTTTTCCACCGACCATGGAAGTGTCCTAAGTTGGCTGACCTGCGTCCCGAAGTTGTCGATCAAGAAGTGCTGGATGGAATAGACCAATTCGTGTCAGGCAGATTCTTAGGCTTACGCCACACCGCCCACCCCTTGTTTATGCCAATCTGGGGGTAGTAGAAGCTGCGAAGGGGTGAAAAGGCGAGTGATATTTGTTTGGTGTCTGTTCGCCGCCACCGCCAGAGGGTCTCGGGCAGTTCCGCGGGGGGGTCCGAGTGGACGGCGACACCGCGAGTTTTGGAGCCACTTGGGGGCCGTTTCGGAGCCTCTGGGGTGCTTCTTGGGGGTTCCTTGGGGCGTCTGGGCGGCCTCGTGAGGGCCTCTGGGGGCCTCTTGGGGCACTCTTGGGGCCCCCTGGGGCTCCTGGGGGCAGAAAGCTAGAGTTTCAACATGTTTGGTCGCCCTCTTGGGCCCCTCTTGGTGCCGTCTTGGAGCCCTCTTGGGCCGTCTTGGGGACCTCTTGGGCCGTGTTGGGGCCGTCTTGGGCCGTCTGGAGGCCGTCTTGGGGGCCTCTTGGGCCATCTTGGGGCTGTCTTTGGGGCCTCTTTGGCCGTCTTGGAGCGTCGGGAAGCCGAAAAGGCGGAAAAGCAAAAAACATAGAAAAACACTATGGAAACTCAACAATTTTAGACTCTTGGGGTCCTCTTGGGAGGCTTGTTTGGGACCTCGGAGGCCGTCTTGGAGACCTCTTGGCCCGTCTTGGGGCCATCGTGGGCGTCTTGGACCAGTCGTTTGGCGTCTCGGAGCCTTCGTGGGCCGTCTTGGAGGCTCTCTTGGGGGCTTCTAGCCGTCTTAGAGGCCCTCTTGGGCCCGAAAAAGCCCCGTGAGCCGCTCGTCCCGTAGCCGTGCTGCGCTCGTCCCGGACCCCCCCCCCCCTCCAAATCGACCGGACCGGGCTCCCGGGGGAGGGGTTTGGGGAGGGGGAAGCATCTCACACGCCGATGATCCCCAAGGGGTCGGCGGATTTTTTTTGCTGTCACTCGCGGTGGTCTGCCCCGCCCAGGAGATTTTTACCCCGCCCCTCTGTCGGAAAGGCCCTGGACCGCGAAATGGTTCGTCGACGAGCCCCCCGACCCTTCTGTTATCCAGGGCTTTAAAACATATAACTAAATAATAAAAGACGGTCGTTGTCGTGGGCATGTCATTAAAGAGCTGAGCAGGGCCGCTTGGTCTTGCACGTCATGTGTAAATGGAGCTCGACAGTGGAATGCGTCGTCCTGTCCACGTGCCCTTGTCAGACCCCGCAGTGCGCCGAGTTCTCGGGGTTCACGGGTGCCACCGTGTGTCTTGGGGGCCCTTCGGACCTTTACGCTGACTGCATGAATGTTCTGCAGCAATACCTCGCCCTTGTAGGTGCCCTGTCGGACTATAAGCGCGTCTATGCGGGTCACGTGGTCCAGGCTAGGTGCGACGGGGGTGTCAAGCACATCCAGTCGGTCAGCAAAGTGAAAGCCTCCTTGTCGCTGAACGAACCCGGGTTGACCGACGATGAGCTTTTTAGGCGCGTCGGAAACAAATGTGCTGATGAAGGGGCCAAAGAGGCCTCTCTCTCTTTTTTTTTATTTTTTTTTTTGCTTTTTTTCTTCTTTTTTTTTTGTTTTTTTTTTTTTTTTTTTTTTTTTTTTTCTCTGTTTTTTTTTATTTACTCTTTTTTTAATTTTTTATTCTTTAAATTTTTTTTTTGTGTTATTTTTTTTTTTTTTTTTTGTTTGTTTTTTTTATTTTTTTTTTTTTATTGTTTTTTTCTTTTTTTTTTTTTTTCATTTTTTTTTTTTTTTTTTTTTTTTTTTTTTTTTTTTTTTTTTTTTATTTTTTGATTTGAACCTGCACCCTAGTGACCGTTCAATGATCGACGGCATCGATCGTCAAGTAAAGTATGTCTCGGCGTCTTGTATGTTGGCGATGAAACGTTTGCCTCGTTTCCCCTCACTGCGCGAAGATGGTGATGTAGAGTATGCGGCACCTCCTCGGCCTGATAGAGATCCCAAAGTTATGATCCAGGGTCTTGGTCGCTAATGTGTGGAGATGTGCCGTGTGCTGTAAGGCTACCAGAACTGAGACGTTTCAGAGCGTCATGTCATCGCAGGGGGGGCCAACCCCATCCTCGTGTTTGCACCGGTGTAGTGGTTGGCCTTGACATCGATATGATCAACGACAATAACCACGCTGTGGTTTGTTTTTCATGCTCGAACAGTTCTAACCTCTTTATCTGCGCCCACTGCACAGCGTCTTTCAGCGCGTCGCCATTGAAGAGCAACCTCTATTTGAAGAGGTGCGATTGCAAAATGGACGCCAAGAAGCAATACATTCGGAGGAAAGTGCTTCTTGGGAAGCACCCCCCCACCAGCCTGGAGTTCGAGCGTGGACTACCGAACGCAGCCTGGCCGCGCGGCTGCCATCGGAGAATGGCGTTGTCGAGTCAGACTCTTCGGATTGACTTATTTGTTCAGGGATGAGGCTTGCCTATCGTCCTGGCGTTATTTACACCAGGGGTAGGCATTGCCGAGTCGTCCTGGCGTCGCCTATGTCATTGGTTTTGTGTATGCATGTGCGCGCGCGCAGTTTGCGCGCGTATCTGTATATATGTGCACCCCGGGGGGCCCGGAGGCTCGTCGGGGCTTGCCGGAGGCCTCCCCAGTCAGACAAGACGGCCCAAGAAGCGCCCAAGACGGCCCAAGAAACTTCCAAGAGGCCTCCAAGAGGGCTCCGAGATGCTGAAGATGGCCTCCACACGTCCAAGGACGCCCCCAAGACGCCCCAAGAAGCCTCCAACATGCGTCCCAAGAGGGCCCCTAGACGCAAAAATTGGCCCATTCCCTTCGTAAAACGTACATTTTTCAACAAAGTCGCCTTTTGGGCTTTCCGACGTTACAGGACGGCCCAAGAGGCGCCCAAGACCGCCCCAAGACGGCCCAAGAAGCTTCCCAAGAGGGCCCCAGGACAGCCCAAGAGGGCCCCAAGACGGCCCAAGAGGCGCCCAAGATGGCCCAAGAGGGCCCCAAGACGGGCCCAAGAGGGGGCCCAGAGGGGGACCACGAACCGCAAGCTCGAGCCTTCCGCCCCAAGAGGCCGCCAGGAGGCCCCCAGGAGGCCCCTCAAGAGGCCCCGGGAGACCCCAGACGTCCAAGGACGCCCCCAAGAGGCTCCAAGAAGCCTCCAACATGTGTCCCAAGAGGGCCCCTAGACGCAAGAATTGGCCCATTCCCTTCGTAAAACGTACATTTTTAACAAAGTCGCCTTTTGGGCTTTCCAACGTTACAGGACGGCCCAAGAGGCGCCCAAGACCGCCCCAAGACCGCCCAAGAAGTTTCCCAGAGGGCCCCATGACAGCCCAAGAGGGCCCCAAGACGGCCCAAGAGGCGCCCAAGATGGCCCAAGAGGGCCCCAAGACGGGCCCAAGAGGGGGCCCAGAGGGGGACCACGAACCGCAAGCTCGAGCCTTCCGCCCCAAGAGGCCGCCAGGAGGCCCCCAGGAGGCCCCTCAAGAGGCCCCAGGAGACCCCAGACGTCCAAGGACGCCCCCAAGAGGCCCCAAGAAGCCTCCAACATGCGTCCCAAGAGGGCCCCTAGACGCAAAAATTGGCCCATTCCCTTCGTAAAACGTACATTTTCAACAAAGTTGTCTTTTGGGCTTTCCGACGTTACAGGACGGCCCAAGAGGCGCCCAAGACCGCCCCAAGACGGCCCAAGAAGCTTCCCAGAGGGCCCCAGGACAGCCCAAGAGGGCCCCAAGACGGCCCAAGAGGCGCCCAAGATGGCCCAAGAGGGCCCCAAGACGGGCCCAAGAGGGGGCCCAGAGGGGGACCACGAACCGCAAGCTCGAGCCTTCCGCCCCAAGAGGCCGCCAGGAGGCCCCCAGGAGGCCCCTCAAGAGGCCCCAGGAGACCCCAGACGTCCAAGGACGCCCCCAAGACGCTTCGCGTCACCAATTTCTTCTCGCAACGATTCCTGGGTCTGTGACTCGACAGAACCTAAGCGCGCGCGAAGCGCGCGCGTGGGTCTAGTATGTATATTATGTATGTATGTATGTATGTATGTATGTATGTATGTATGTATGGTATGTATGTATGTATGTATGTATGTATGTATGTATGTATGTATGTATATATATATATATATATATATATATATATATATATGTATACCGGGCTACAGGGCCGGGGGCTCCCTGGCGGGGACCGCACCCCCCCATGGGGGGATCGGGCCTCCGGGAGCGCCCTTGTCCGACCCAAGAGGCGCCGAAGACGGTCCAAGCGTGCCTCGAGACGCTTACGATCGATCCAAGACGCCCAAGATGGCTCTCAGACGGCCCAAGAGGGCGCCAAGAGGGCCCAAGAGGGCGCCAAAAGGGCCCCAAGATAAGCCCAAGACGGCCAAAGAGGCCCCGAAGACGCTCCAAGAGGCCTCCAAGAGGCCCCCCCAGAGAACCCCAAGAGTCCAATATCGTTTCTTGTTTCAGCCGCCCAACTGTATGTCGAGCGTGGGGGAACGAGCAAGAACATCAATATGAACTGTCAGGGGTACGCACGGATGTCGGGGATCTGCCCAGGCGGCGCCTCTGGCGCCGCCCCTGGCGCGATCTGCGCGCCAGGGAAAAGGGGTAGATCCGCGCGGACATCGGACATGTCATGTGTATGTCAATGCGTTTCCCCTATATTGACTTCCGTGAATGGATGATACTACGAAGACCTGCTTGCTGGCTGTGGGATGTTGCTCATATGGGAGCCCGGCGCGGTGCCCAGCAGGCGCGCGCCGCCCCTGGCCGCCTCTACCGCCGGCCCTGG
>CAUYUJ010006982.1:40000-49821 GCA_963575745.1 Prorocentrum cordatum
GCGTCAGGCTGGTAGACTGGTAGCGTCGATGTGTCCGTCGAATATCGTGCGACCTCAGCTGTTCGAAAATATCGCCGGGTATGCAGCAAGGGCGAAGACGATGACGACGATGTAGCGAGGGCGACGACTGCAACGACGAAGCAACGATTCCCCGCAGTCTGCTTGCATTGGTGAAGGCCTCGGGTTCTAACCCTTGCGTGTAGATCCATATTTCACAGCGCGACATGCCTCATACGTTCGGGGACTAGTTTGTGTTTGGCAGCGACTGATGTCCTGGGGTAGGAATGCGGCTTTTACGTCTGTGCAGTGGGAGTTCACCAGACCATATTTGCCAACAGTTTGTATATGTAGGAGAAGGCTTGCAAGTTCTAACGAGATCTTCCTGGAGATGCAAGGCTTGTCGGGGAAAACCGCTGCTGGTGTTCAAGATGGCCGCTCGGGTTGCATGAAAGTCTGCGCGCCCTCCTCCTATGTCTTCCTCCTCCTCCAGCCGTTTTGGTGCAGGCTTGTCTAGACTTTGCCAGCGCTGATCTTCAGAGCGGCACGCGCTGACGGGCCAAGGCGCTTCCCCCCGTTCCATCACGACTCTCTTGTCATGACACCGACTGGCACGCAGTCATGGCGCAGTTGCGGAACCCGACAGAACTTTTCTGCAAGTGTGCAGCAACAGTACGACTTTCGGGGAACTCCATGGCGGGACTCGGCATCGAGTGCGACGTGGGCGTGCGGATGGTACACATGTGCAGAAGGAATAAGCCGACGCGAGCGCATTTTAGGAATTGTGGTGCTCCCCGTGGCTGGACCTAAACGGTGTTTTTGGTGATTTCGTGGGCCGTTTTCGTTTCGATTTATTTTTGCGGTATCGGCGGACTTGAGACAAAAGCGAAGGAAAACGAAAACGAAAACGAAAGTGAGGTTCAGCCCTGATGCTCCCCGTGGTTCTGTACGTCCTGGTGGGCAGCTGGCCATTGCGGGCGGGTTCCCGCTGCTTTCACATGCTGTAACAGGTGGACACCCCCAGGCCGCATGGGCGTTGCCCCTGAGTGCGGCGCCGCGGAGCTGGACCAGACGATACGATTGCTCCGGCATGCTGCCACCAACCCGACGTTCGTGGCGCAGTACCAAACGGATACCGTTCATCGTCATACGTTTGACCCTTCCCCACAGCATCGTAGTCAGGAGGCTGACCGTCGTCGGCTTCGGCTGGAGCAGCGCCCCGACAGGGATATTTAATTTCGCCGAGCAGCTCCAGCACAATCGACGCGCAGCAGCAGCAGTTGGTCCGGGTGGTTTCGGATCTGGGCACAGCCGAGTCAGACTACAAGGCCGCGGTCGCCGAGATGCCTGCGCAGACGGCGCAGTCCGAGCAGACTCAGCAGCAGGCGAACGTCGAGGGGCAGTCGAAAGGTGGCGTCTCGCGGGTGGACATCCTGGATGGCATTCTCGCGTCGTTGGAAGAGGCTTGCTCTGAGTTGTTTGGCGTGGCTGAGCATTATGACCATACGCCGAAGTAGAAGGAGGTGCTGGAGAAGAGGGCGAAAGAGCTCACGAAGGGCATCTGGGAGACAGGCCGGCGCGCATTCGGTGGACCGCGGTCTTAGACCGAGCCCTTGCGGCAGAGGCGCGCAGTCGCGCTCGGCCGCTTGGGGGGCAAGAAGCGGAAGTGCAACAACGGCCATCTCGCTTCCCCAGAGAGATCCGCCGCGCCCGCCGCCGCGCCCGATCGGTCCAACCCAGCGCTGGGCCAACCCTCGACGGTGGGTTTGTCGGGGACGGGCGGCGCCCCTTCGTTTGGCAGCTCCTCTGTCGCGGCCGCCCTCCCCCTGCCGCGCTCGGCCGGCGAGCCCGGCAGCTCGAAGGGCCCGGCGTCGGCGGGGGCGAGCATCAGGAGGAAAAGAAACACACAGACGCAATTAATCCTCGATCCCCCAGAAAGTAGGGGAAAATATGGGAAGTGGGGAGGAAGACAGGAACTTAGAAAATATAGGAAAATATTGGGAATATTTCTATTTGCGTGTATTTATTTGTGTGTATTGGGGCCCCTCCAGAGCAGAGCGGCAGCGCAGCCTGCGGGCGGGCGGCCCACGCCTGAATGTTCCTGACCCCGTGACGGGAAGCAGTTCTTTCTCGCGGTTGCCGCTCGGCAACTGAGGCGCCCGCCCCCCGCGGCCTCGATGCTCCGACGAGCTTTGGCCCCGTGAGTTTTGAATGGCTCGCTGGCCCCGTTGGTTCCCGCAGGTTCTGGGCAGCAGCCGCCCCCCCTTGCGATTGGGAGAGTCAGTTGCGCTGCGTGGTCATCGTTCATATTGCGGCTGCCAATGGCGCCTGCTAGCGCGGCGCTGGCGCAGGGGCGCCGCCTCGCGCCCGAAGACTCGATCGCCGCGGCCAGCGGGCGGGCGAAAGGTCAGGGGTGGGCTGCCAGCTCGCCCCCGCCCTCCGCGCGGGGGGCGGGGGCTCCGGGGGGGGTTTTGGAACCCTGGTCCGAGATTTGATCGGCCCGATCTTTTGGGGGCCGCGATCCCGCGACGTTCCATCAGAGCCCCGAATCGTCAGGGCTAAATCGGGCCAGGGTTAACTCGGGCTCGTTGTTCGGGATTCCGAACCCGAGTTATCCCGGGCCCGAGTTGCCCCGGATATTTCGGGCGTCCAGGGCCCCGAATCATCGGGGGTAACTCGGGTCAGGGCTAACTCGGGTTTGTTTTTCGGGAACCCAAACCGGAGTTACCCCGGGCCCGAGTTACCCCGCATATTTTGGGCGTTCAGAGCCCCGAATCATCAGGGGCAACTCGGGTCAGGGCTAACTCGGGGTTGTTTTTTTTTCGGGAACCCAAGCCCGAGTTACCCCGGGCCCGAGTTGCCCCGGATAACTCGGGCGTCCAATTCCAGGGGGAGCCATGGGCATTTCGCCGCGCCCGCCCAGGTCGTCTGCCGCGCGCGCCCGCGACGCCGCCAGGGCCTGTCGGACAGCAGCGCCCACGTCGTGGGCGGGGTCGCCTGGCTCGTTGAATCCGTCGGGGGGCCGTCAGTGACCGGGGGTGATTTCGACGCGATCCCTGACGAGCTCCAGGTTTAGGGGGCGGCCAACCGCCCGAGAGGACAGCTGGCTTGTCCCGGGAACGCGGCGGGGACTTGTTCGGGCGCTGCAGGCCTTGAGATGCACGACCACTTCTTGCTTTCTGGAGGGGTCGACAAGGCTATTGCATCTGTCGAAGGTGCTCGCGCGTCTTGCTCGTCGCCTCGCGCGCCGGCGCAGACGTCTTGTCGCCCGCAGCGTGCGCTTCTCCATGGGTTGATTTTCAGGAGACCCCCGCCGTTGCAGCCATTCGCAAGCAAGCCTTGCACGTTGCCGACTCTGCAGGGGCGGGGCAGATCCGACCGCTGCATGGTAGCATCGCCGCGTTGCATCGCGCCTGGGCGAACGCGGCAGAGCCGGAGCTGATCGCTTCTCCATTGGGCCTTTTGTTTGAGACCAGCGAGCTCAAACATGAGTTGTGCCAGGTGCGCGCTGCGAAATGGGCGCGCGCCAAGTTTCTCGCGTTTCCCATGGCTGGCGCTGCGGGCCCTGGGCCCCGCGTGCTTTTCCAGCCCCCCCCCCCCCCCCCGCGCTGCGCGGCGAAACGTGCAAGTTTTCTGCGGCAATTCGCGGGGGCTCAGATCTTCAGCTCCTCTGGTCCTGAGTGTGAGTGGAAACGGGCGGATAGTCTCTTCGCTCGCATCGATGAGGCTTGACAGGTGGCTCTTGCTTCCGAGCGTAATCGATCATGCCCGGAGCGGGGGAGATCCATTCTGGATGGGATTGGCCATGGGGGACGGGCGGTTCATTCGGTTATATCGGGCGCGGACTGGTGGAAGCCGACCGCAGTGTTGTCTGCGGCGGGCGCAGTGCTCGCGGACCCGCTCTCGCTGCTGGACCCCGAGGCCGGTGGGCCTGCTTCCCCCCTGCAGCACTAGCGCGGCGCCCGAGGTATTTCAAGAGTTTTCCCCGACGGGGCCACTCCCAGCGCTCGCTGTCGAGGAGCTGCGCGCCGCGAATCGCTGCTATTCGCGGCGCGCTGCCATGTCCGTTTGTCGCTCGAGACGCAGCGCGCGCATCTTGGCCCGCGCGATGGTGATCAGAGGGCGCCCAGGGGCGGCGTCGAAACAAGGTCGGGTTATTATGGCGGCCTCGTTGGCCAAACCAACTCGGGGGCCCCGCCTTGCAGGCGCCCCTGCATCCGCCCGCCGCCGCCGGGGGCGATGTCGCAGGGGCCTTGAACGCGAGGAGGAGGAGGAGGAGGAGGAGGATTTGGGGGGGAGGAGGGGGGGAGGGGGGGGGGGGAGGGGGAGGGGCACCACCATTGCGCCAGGGTGCTTCGGGCGGGACAGCTCTGATTCGGCGCCGGGCGCAGTCCGGCAGCGGGCTCCCCGCTCGGGGCCGGCCAGGAGAGGTGGGCAGACAGCTGCTGCCTTGCTCGGGGGCCTCCTCACCAGGAGGGAAAAAGCAAACAGACACAATTAATCGTCGATTCCCCGGAAAATATGGGAAGTGTGGGGGAAGACAAAACCCAGAAAATATATTAAAATATGGGGGGCTTTTTATTTGTGTGTATTTATGTGTGTGTCCTGGGGCCCCTTCACTTCAGTTTTTAAAAGTTCATCGACTTGATGTGACTGTGCCGTCTTTTTGAAGAAGTAGGTTCCCCTTCTGCCTCTGGCTGATGCCCAGGTTATTATCTTCCCATGTCTCTTAGGGGGGTGACGGGGCCATGCTGCGCCATCGTGGAGGTCGCAGCGGGCTGTTCCACGGTGGTTGCAATGATTCGAGCATTCGTGGTTCGCGGCGTAGCCCTTGTCACAGGGCGCATTCCGACATGCGGTCGTCTGGATATCTACATATACGACTGCGGCATATCGTCTCAGGGTTTCCCTGGTGAGGTCTCCGACGGCGTAGTGGAAGTCTCGCGCGTTATGCGCGATGCGGTCGTGAACGACCTAGGTTGCCTGGTGCGCTTGGAGAAAGCAGCGCCGATGGCTTCCCCCGCAAGAATCGGCGCCGCCATCCGCGGCGATCCTGGGGAGCTAGCTGGCTGGAGCTGCAGTCAGGTCGGCGGTGAATCTGGGGATCGACGACTCTGGAGGTCAGATGTTCCGAATGAGTAAGTCTAACAGTTCAAGTCGCGCCTGAGACACTTGGGACAGGAGGTCGCCCACATACAGCGCCGCGGGGAGGCCCTGAACATATCTGCGAAACGCATCTTCGCGCTGGGTCCCCTCTGGTCTAGCGCGCGGCAGCGAGGTCCGAATTTTTTGTATCCAGATTGCGAGTTACGCTCGGCTATGCGCGCGTTCGGATCTACCTGCCGGCCGAGTGAGGGACAGAGGTCTCTCACCACGTTGATGGTTCTCGACTGAGGCCCGTGCTGGAACGCGGCGGCGAACCCAGTTCATACGGCATCCGCGGGAGGTCTAAGCCAACCTGGCGACGCCCTACCCCGATTGCTCGAGTTTCCAGGTGAGCGAGGGCTGGGGAACGTTTATCTTGGGTGGTCAGCCCGCGATGTCCTGGAGATTCGTCAACGGCCCGATGTCAGCCATGGTTTCAGCTTTTCCGCTTTTGGCAAGGCGCATGCGATCGTTCACGGATATAGTGGACGCATGCAATTCTTCTCGCGTTGTGCCGCCCTGCTTTCGTGAGGAAAACCCCCTGCCCAGCGGTGCTGAGGCAGCTCGAGAGGACCGGCGCGCTGTCTTTGTTTCCGCAGGCCAAACGTTTGCGGAGCGACCAGGTGCGAGCGCAGCTGGCAGGCAAGAAGTCCTAACCCTTCGAGAGGGGGTGCATCAAGGCAATGCACTGCGGAGCAGTCTGAACACAGCAGTTTGCGGCCGAGAAGGATTACCACATACCTGATATGGATTGCAGCTCGCGTGGCGATTGCCATGAGGAGCGCGAGGAGATTGGCGCGAAGCTGAAAGAGATTCGACTTGTCCACGATCGACTTCCAGGATCCTGAGGCCAGGTTGTTGCTTCTTCGAGAATTACTCGAGCACCCAGGAGATTATCATCCTCGCCCGTTGAATGAAGGAGGCTCCATCGTGGAAGGGCCAGGGAGCGAGAATCTGAACTCGTTGTTGGAGGTGCAAGGTGGTTCCTTCTTTGGCGGCTGTTATTCTAAGCATTAAGCGCGTGGCTCCCGAATTGCCAGGGGGCGTTCTGTACTGTGCAACCCTGGCAAGGAAGCTGTTTGTCTTTCCCGCGTTCCTGTTCGGGGATGGGAAATGACGTGGCCGACCGACCAGCTAGCAAAACTGGCGGCGGCGCGTCGTCCTGAGCCGACGGAGGAGCAGAGGGAGCGACTCACTAATAATCCTGCTGCGTCCAGACTTGCGTGTACTCTCGCTGGTAAGTTTCCCCGGTCTGGCCGCGCCTGGATTTGCGCGGTGCTGAACTTAGCCAAAAAAGGCGGTGTCACTCATGCAGGGCACGTCTGGATTTGGCAGGATCGGTTCTGGCAGTGTGAGCGTTGCCCCCGTGGGTCAGGGTCGACCGAAAGCCGGCCCCGGGGCATTTCTCTGGACACCCGAAATGGGCACGGAAAACATGGGCACAATGCCCAGCAGCAAATGATGCCCCAAACCATCAGCGGCCTCTGTTGGGAAGGCGGCCTTCTGTCTCAAGTGGGCACAGGCCGCGGCGGCGCGGACAGCGAGTCCTATTCAACATGTACAGGAACTGCTGTTGGGCATCGTGCCTTTTCTTCCCGTGCCCATGTCGTTCGTGCTGAATTGCCATGGCGGTCCAGGGGTCGGGGCCCTCGGTTTCGACGCCCCCCATTATGCGGAGCTGGGTCATTCGATGCTTGTCATCTTTTTTATATATTTCAAAAAAAAAAACCCTGTGACGGACCCAGCCCATTTGTATCAATGGACACGAGGAGTTGGCCGGAACTTGCGTGGACAACCATCTTGCTCTGTAAGCTACTTGGGGCACGCGCCTATGGCATGATGCGCAGGAGAACCATACAAGAACGAGGGGCGACAGCTACAGGCTCGAAGAGGACATGGGGAGTCGGGAACGCAGAGCAGGAGAAAAACGTGCGGGAAGCCGAGCCATCAGCACGGCAGCAGCAGAGGGAAGGTGACTGCAGGAGGAGAACAAGGACGAAAGCGGCGTCTAATTTGAGTCTGCGGTGGGTACCCACTGTGCTGTGCCCCTCAGCAGCCCTCAAAAGTGGCGACAGTTTCACAGATCGCAGCCCCCCAGGGATGGCGAGGTCTAATTTGAGTCTGCGGTGGGTACCCACTGTGCTGGGCCCCTCAGCAGCCCTCGAAAGTGGCGACAGTTTCACAGATCGCAGGTCCCTAGGGATGGCGAGGTTTAATTTGAGTCTGCGGTGGGTACCCACTGTGCTGTGCCCCTCAGCAGCCCCCGAAAGTGGCGACAGTTTCACAGATCGCAGCCCCCCAGGGAGGGCGAGGTCTAATTTGTGTCTGCGGTGGGTGCCCACTGCGCTGTGCCCCTCAGCAGCCCTCGAAATTGGCGACAGTTTCACAGATCGCAGCCCCCCAGGGATGGCGAGGTCTAATTTGAGTCTGCGGTGGGTACCCACTGTGCTGGGCCCCCCAGCAGCTCTCGAAAGTGGCGACAGTTTCACAGATCGCAGCCCCCAGGGGATGGCGAGGTCTAATTTGAGTCTGCGGTGGGTACCCAGTGTGCTGTGCCCCTCAGCAGCTCTCAAAAGTGGCGACAGTTTCACAGATCGCAGGCCCCCAGGGACGGCGAGGTCTAATTTGAGTCTGCGGTGGGTGCCCACTGTGCCGTTGCCCCTTAGCAGCCCTCGAATTCGTGGCGACAGTTTCACAGATCGCAGGCCCCCACCACGGATGGCGAGGTCTAATTTGAGTTTGCGGTGGGTACCCACTGTGTTGTGCCCTTCAGCAGCCCTCGAAAGTGGCGACAGTTTCGCAGATCGCAGCCCACCAGGGATGGCGAGGTCTAATTTGAGTCTGTGGTGGGTACCCACTGTGCTGTGCCCCTCAGCAGCCCACGAAAGTGGCGACAGTTTCACAGATCGCAGCCCCCCAGGGATGGCGAGGTCTAATTTGAGTCTGCGGTGGGTACCCACTGCGCTGTGCCCCTCAGCAGCCCTCGACATTGGCGACAGTTTCACAGATCGCAGCCCCCCAGGGATGGCGAGGTCTAATTTGAGTCTGCGGTGGGCACCCACTGTGCTGTGCCCTTCAGCAGCCCTCGAACGTGGCGACGGTTTCACAGATCGCAGCCCCCCAGGGATGGCGAGGTCTAATTTGAGTCTGCGGTGGGTACCCACTGTGCTGGGCCCTTCAGCAGCCCTCGAATTCGTGGCGACGGTTTCACAGATCGCAGCCCCCCAGGGATGGCGAGGTCTAGTTTGAGTCTGCGGTGGGTACCCACTGTGCTGGGCCCCCCAGCAGCCCTCGAAAGTGGCGACAGTTTCACAGATCGCAGCCCCCCAGGGATGGCGAGGTCAAAGGCAGGGGGGAAGAGAGGGACGGGAAGGAAGGAAGGAAGGAAGGAAGGAAGGTTCGCGCGAGCAGTGCTCTATTCAAAACGAGAACCCAACGCAGGAGGGTTGGGAAAAACACATACTCGTTCTTGCATGTTGAGGGCCAGTCGGAGTTTTATATTTGTTGTTTGTTTCCTTATGTGTGTGTGTGTGTGTGTGTGTGTGTGTGTGTGTGTGTGTGTGTGTGTGTGTCTGTGTGTGTGTGTGTGTGTGTGTGCATTCCCCCGTGTCGTCGATGTTAAAAGCCTCCTCCTCCTCCTCCTCCTCCTCCTCCTCCTCCTCCTCCTCCTCCTCTCCTCCTCCTCCTCCTCCTCCTCCTCCTCCTCCTCCTCCCCCTCCCATCCCTCGTTCGCTCCGCGGCAGCTCGCGCCTTCCCTCCGGGGGAGGCCCTGGGAGCCAGCGCTGCGACGAGATCGCAACATCGCGAGAAAACACTACGGGAGCTCTAGACCCCACCTTTTCTGCATTTCCCGGGTCGATCCGAGATGGCCCTATACATCAAGGGCGTGAAACATCGCCCTTACCTTGGTTTACGAGGCGCTGTGCGCTGGACTTCCCCGTGGGCTCGCAGGGTACACCCTGCATCTCGCGCGTGTCGCGCGGCGTTCTGGCGGCTCGGCCTTTGGGAGGTTTACGGGCCACGCACTTGTCACCCAGGGTACAGTGGGTGCGCGCATCAAGAAACCATATGCTTTTCATCAGGGTATCCTGGGTTTCTTCGCTCCGCGCGCTGCGTGGAGACTTCCCGCGGCCGTTGAAGGAGCTGCTGCCTTCAGGGTGCTCCAGGTTTCCCCTCCGGTGCACCTCGCGAGCGGGTCTTCATGGTTGGGTCTCTTGCGGGGGGTTCCTGCGGCCGCGCTCGCGCTGCAGGGTTTATTTGTGCATCCCTCGACTACAGGGCCCGAAGGCGGGCGAAGGCGCCAGGTGCGAAAGACGTTCAACGCCCTGCTCTCGGGGAGGCCGGCGGGAGAGGAGGGACGGAAGGGACGGAAGGGAGAGGCATGGAGACGGAGGGACGGAGGGACGGAAGGGACGGAAGGGACGGAGGGACGGAAGGGACGGAGGGGCGGGAGAGGAGGGACGGAGGGACGGAAGGGAAGGAAGGGACGGAAGGGACCGGCGGGAGGGGAGGGCGGCGGGGGAGAGGAGGGGCGGAAGGGAGTGGCATGGAACGGACTTGCCGCGAAGCGGAGTGGCAGTGCCGGGCCGCGGGCCGGAGACCCTCACGGGCTCTGTCAAGGCAACTGTCCCGCTGTGGTGTGTGGGGGGAGAACAGGAGGAGGAGGAGGAGGAGGAGGA
>CAUYUJ010006983.1:0-17500 GCA_963575745.1 Prorocentrum cordatum
TGTCCCGAAGGGACCTGGCCACATATGAAGGATGCCCTGAAGTCCAAGATATTTTGGACAGTCCAGGAGGCGGTGAATAAATGGACGCCTGAGAGCCAAGCGGGGCCACCCGCGACACCGCCACCACCACCAAGCTACACGGGCGGAGGTTCGTCGGACTCTGCGGGGCCAACCCGCGTGGAGATCGTGAGCTTAGCCGCACCAGCGACTCCTGCGGAGCCATCCGCTAACAGCATGCCCCCGAGTCAGACGGCAACGTGGTCACACGACCGCCGCTGACGGGGGCAGGCGGGCGCGCCGGCGGCGCTCGCTTGCGAAGAAAAGCCGAATACCGGCCTCCTCGCGACATACGTTGGCCGCGCTGAGGCCCGAGAAGAAAAATATCATTCAAAATGCCTCGTCATCGAAGATATTCGCACAGCTTGCGCTGAACTCCGAACCCGTGGATATATATGCGACCGGATTACCCATAATGAGGTAACGACTTCAACTGGAACACAGTATTTGGGAAATTTGTTGGAAGGAGACTACAATATGTTGTGGGTGGCCACGCCCTCTGATTGGTACGTTCGTACTCCAGGAAAGAGGGCGGGACCACATTATCAACGTATACAAAATCTCCTGATCAAAGCGCGTGCTCTGAGAATGCAGATAGTTATCCTGGGGCCACCCGGGTATTTCTGGAAACAGGGTCCGATCAAAGATGTTATCGAAGATTTGTAGCTAAGCATTATACGAATCAGACTCTGTCATTTCGGTATCAAGTTTGACCGATCCAGTAAATATCCCAGTGGTTCTTATATACAAGTTGCTACATCTTGTCTTCATATACCGATAAACTTATGGAAATGTACTTGTGGATCACACAAGGAGCATGATTTGGATTGGTATGGCCAAGATCAGCAACGTGCCGAGTTTCGGTATAAAACTTTGGCTATTATTATTGCACGCTTCCTTGATCAACTCGATAAAGCCAACATGATCAGGAATGAGCGGAGTGCGGTACACCTCAGTGTGTGTACACGCGTTGACAAGAAGGTCAGACACTACGTTCAATGTCCACAGAAGGGCCCTCAATGGGACCATGTGGTTCGTAGGGTCACGACCGACCTGGACACGAACAAGATTGTTCAAGACATTAGGATCCAGGATCAGCAAACTGGGTACAATTATGTAGCTCCATTACCTGATGGGGTTACAAACATCAGTACTCGGCTATACTGGGAGCCTCCGGCTCCAGTTCTTCATGGCAATGGTGAGTCGCGAAGGCCACGCCCAAAGCGTGTGACGATCGTCGACGACGATCGATCTCCTCCCCCTTCGATTGAGCGTTGCCAAACGCGACCCACCAACAACCTTCCTGAAATTCCGCCATTTCCTGATTTTACAGCGGATTCCTCCGCAGCGGATCTCTCCGCGGAAACTGCGTTGCCCACTGATGCCAGGATTAAACAGAAAGAAAAGCAGAAAGCTGACAAAGAAGCCGGCATCAAACCGAAGAAAGTCCCGAAGAAAGTGGAAGACGGTAACGACGACTGTGGAGAGGACCTCAAAGGGCTTGACTGCTCCACATATTTCAACGACGTTCCTCTTGACGACTTGGACTCGGACAGCGAATCAGAGGACATCTTCATGATGTTACCGGCGGGGCAACCCGCTGACTCACATGCTGATGTCTTCTCGATGGTCCAGTCGTTATGCTACGGCAGGAACAATCAAGTGGACATGCTTGAATTATGTGGGGGCAAGGGTGGTATATCCATATTAGCCTTCAAGAGGGGACTCACGTCAGGCGGGAACCTTGACAAGATATCTATGGTTGACCTTGGAAACTCGGAAGTACAAAGAGCAGTCCTCCACTACCTCAAGACTTGCTTTGTCAAGATCACGATTCTTCAGCCAAGCTGCAGAACTACTGGACTTCCTTCCTATTTCAATGCACAGGTCAATCATGATACGTGGCTTAAACACCACAAAGAGGACCTGCCTCACATCACGTTCTGTGGAACAGTCGCTCTATTACAAGACGACCTAAGACGTTTCTTTCTCAGGGAACAACCAATGGGCTCGTGGGTGGATGAGATCCAGCCATGGAAGGAACTGGCACAACGCAAGGTCACTTGCCAAACGATTATTGATCAGTGCACGACTGGTCTCAAAGATTCATTTGGACAATACATCCGCAAGCCAACACAGATGATGGCACACAAAGAAGAGTTGTTGGCACCTTTCAGAGGCAAGCGTTGTCCAGGTAATCATGTGCACGCCAATGCTTGTAACAAAGAACTAGCAAGGGCGGCGCAGTATACCTACAGAATGCAGTCACTGATCGTTGATGCGGTGCAAATCGCCAAAGATCTGTTTGCTTACGGTCGCGATCCATTCGCGAATCGCGAACGCAGCTATGCGTTCGTAACAAACAGTGCTGCTACGACTTGGACGACCCAACAATCCGGAGACACCCAAACGGAGAAATCTGGCGACCACCACCTGGCGGTCTTGGGTGCCCTGGCTGTGTGGACAACAACTACAAGCAATCACCAAATCACAGCAGGGATCCGAAGATGTGTCGGTGGTATGATGTTGAACCGTATTACTGGGACTGTCCAAGCTGTAAGAAGGAATATCAGAAGAGCAATCCTCACCACACCAAGATATCTGGCCAATGCAGATTCGCCGAAAAATGGAAGCTGCCAGATAACTTTGGCCAGCCGCGCCCGGCGGGGCAAGCCGCTCCTGCGGCGCCAGCCGCGGAGGCGGCTCCAGCCGCAGAAGCGGCGCCAGCCGCAAAAGCGGCGCCGGCCGCGAGAGCGCGCATACGCGCGCCTAGGCCGCCACGGCCTGGTGAGGGCGATCCAACCGCAGGCGCCAGCAGCCATGATATCACCAGAGCCGACGGGGCTAATGGTGGCAACAGTGGCGCTGGCAGCTCTGACGATCACCGTAGACTGCCACAAGTTGCAGCAAGGCGCGGACGCATGGAGGGAGGAGAGCCTCCACCACCGCCGCAGCCTCAAGCAGAGCCGAGGCCAAGGCCAAGGCTCCCTGATTGGACTCGTTTCGACGTTCAGCTCAGCCTCCAAAACCTGCGCAGCTTCGACCCAGCTGTAGTGCAGCGAGAACTCCGCAAACTCCACCTGAGATGGTTTCATGCCAAGGAGCCAAAAATGCGGATGATTCTAACCAAGGTTGGTCTGGGTGAAACCCGTTTGAGTCTGATCAAAGGCAGTTGTGACTCGTGTAGAGAATGTCGAGCCTGGGACAAACCAGGCAACACGGTGATGCCTTCTGTGTCACTGCCAGGACGTTTCAACGAGGAAGTCGAATGTGATCTTTTCTTTTACAAACAGGAACATATTGTTTTTCACATCATCGACCGTTGTATTCGCTGGGCAGCTGCACAGAGATTCCTGATAAAGCCATGCATACTGTTCTCGATGCCTATCATACGACTTGGATGCAACATGGCCCTGCTAAAATCTTATACTCCGACGGGGAAGGAGCACTGAATAATGATACAGCAAAGGCCATCCTTAAGGCTAAGGGAACAGAGCTTCGTATTCGAGCGCGTGGCCAACACGCTACAACTATCGAAGCTAGGAACGGCATCCTGCGACACCTCTTACACGTGATGGGAGAAGAATTGAATAGATTAAATATTTCTCTCAATTTCACTCGTCTCTTACATGAAGCCTTGTTTGCCAGCAACGCATTTACCTTCTACAATGAAGTGTCTCCGTACAATGCGCTGTATGGCAGACAACCAGCTATGCTTCCCGATTTCCCTGTCTTGGATCATGATCAGTCCGCTGAATCATCAGATCACTCAAGGGGGGAAACAATCAGGAGGGTTAGTCTGGAGGCAATCACGCAGGCCACTGCGGTTGCCAAGACGAACAGGGCTCTCCGTACGAAGACTACTGCTACGGGTGAATTTCACTACAAAGAGGGGGATCTCGTGGACTATCATCGCCCGACCACCACGAAAGACGACTGGGGTGGATGGAGTGGTCCATACCCGGTCATCCGCAACGAACCTGACCGAGGCCAGGTCATCGTGAAGGTCGGTAGTCGCGAAGTGCGAGTACAGTATCCTGACACACGACATACGCTGTACATCGAAGCACTGATAGTCCGCGAGATAGGATCGGACAATACGGCCCTTCGGACAGTATTGGCCTTTATTGCCGGTCTGCCAGCGGGGAAACCCGCTATGACTTTCGGATATCTACCAGCGAAACAGGGCCGGCTGCAGATGACTGCTGCGAGCCGGCTTTCACCTAAGGTGCACTTGGCTCTTCAGTACCTCATACGCAACTTACTAATTTCGTATTGGAAAAAAGTGAATGCGTTGTTTGCTGTAACGACTTGCCAAAGAGCCGACGAAGTTATGAAGTTGCCCTTCTGCTGCCCCTGCCTGCTTGCACCATTTGCAGACAGTCTCTGTATTCTCCTTGTTTCTGTCCCCCCTGTTTACCACTGCTAGTTTTGGCCACTTTTTGCACTTTGATTAAGGATTTGACCCCCTGGTTATTTCTTATTACTATGAGCTGATATCAATGCCATTTTTTTTTTTGAACATCTATATGACATTCACAGGAAATCATACACACTCACGCATCATCCAGTGTCTTAAATCCAGGAAGCCGTCTGCATCATCCAGTGTCTTAAATCCAGGAAGCCGTCTGCTGGGTTTGACCAAGACCTCACTAAGTTTGAGGAACTCGCTGATGGTCCACCACCAAGCGAATCACCTCCAGCAGCTGCTCCTGAGGAGCCTCCTACGGACAACGATGGTCGGCTCCCGACCATCATAGAGGAAACAGAAGAAGATCTGGATGCTTTTGTCTTGAAGTCGTGGTATGCTGAACTGATGGATGACATAACACTCCTTGAAGCTGACACAGAGGAAGTCATGCATACAGTTCCCACATACATGACAGACACACAGTGTGTGTTAGTCTCTACGACCTGTGAAGATGTGCAAGGCCACTTGCCGGAGCGGGGTCACTCGCCAGGATACGACATGGACACTTCTTACTACGTTCTTTTATGCTCCACGGATCCGGATAGCAAATATGATCTGGACTCCGATGAGCACGGGAAGTACATCGAGCTCTGCTTCACAGCAGACATGTCCAAAGTCGTCCTGTCCGAGCAGCAACACCGATTGTTGGATGACAGCAGCGTCACAACTATGCGAGTATACGTTAGCGCTGCCTCCAAACGTGCCGTGGTCGTCAAGGAAGACGATCTACTCACGAAGGCCGACATCCAAGCAAATCCGGTCAAAGTTTCCACATCCAAGCAAATCCGGTCAAAGTTTCCAAAGCCCTCTACACAGAATAGAAGACTTGGCTTGACAACAAATGCTTCCAGATGACTGACTTAAGCAAGGCGTCTAACATCATGACGTCACGCTACGTATACAAATGGAAGTTTGTCAAGAACGAAAAGGGCGAAATGGAAAGGACGATCAGGTTACGCTTGGTACTCCGTGGCTTCATGGACCTTGAAGCCTTTGATGTCGAAACCTTCTCTGGCACGGCAAGGAGGTCAAGCCTGAGACTGCTCGCAAGTTCTGCTGCATGCAACAAAGCTTGGATCATCGCTTCCCTGGACATCAACATGGCTTTCTTGAAGGGACTGACCTATGGCGAGCTCGCCGCGGCAACGGGCGAGAAAGAGCGTGTGGTGTGCTTCACACTACCACCTGGGTCAGCAGCTGTCCTTCGCACACTGCCAGGCTTTGAGTCATATGACGAATCAAAGCATTGTCTCCGGTGTCTGAAACCGGGGACGGGCACGAAGGATGCTCCCAGGGCATTCTCGCTGAAGCTCAGGTCCATCACTAGGAGCTTTGGGCTACAGCCTACTTCATACGACGAAGAGTTCGAGATGAGCTCAAACCTCTTGACAGCCAAGCACGTTGATGACATCAATATGACTGGGAAGGAAGATGCTATTGACAAGTATGTCAAGTGTGTTGAAGATACGTTTGGGAAGTGCAAACTGAACAAGCACACATACACAAACTGTGCCGTTCGGTATAACAAGACCGATGATGGGAGCGTCACTCTTGATCAGGACGAATACATCAAACAGCTTTGTCCTATCACACATCCAGAACTCACAGGAGCTGATCCTGAGAGCAAAGCGACAAAGACGATTTCTGATATGTTCGTCAGTCTTCGTGGCGCTCTAGCCTATGCGTTGATCACGCAGGTATGGCTGAAGGTCTATGTTGTCTCACTACAACGTATCCAGGAACCGACAAACATCCAGGTACGACGACTAAACGCGGTTACCAGAAAACTACAGGCAGGTCCGAAGAAGATCGTGTATCAAGCTATGACCCCAACAGGAGAAGTCGACCTGCATAGCGATTCTGGCTATCGTCGTCTCAACGGAGAAGAAGACGACGAAGTCAAAGGCTATGGTATCCGCGGGGCCAACCTGCTGAGGCGTGGCCACACGCAAGCGGGGAAACCCGTCGTGCACCTGGTGGACGCATACTGCAAGTCTCATCGACTGCAGGTGCGTTCGAGCTACTCTGCGGAAACACTGGCAGCAGCCCACAACTTGGAAGACTGCTACCCGACCATTGTAACGCTCCACGAGCTACACTCGGGACCATTGACCCCCACACAGTTAAAAAACATATTGGAAATGGGTGGTCTATGTATCAAAGTCACTCTGACTATTGATGCCGAGTCTGTCTTCAAGTCTTTGTCTAGCAAAGATCTGAAGAAGCCCACAGAATGTACTCTGCTTGGGCATATCAGCTGGATTCGCCAGATGATGGAACGCGGAATCGTGGAAAGCGTCCAATGGTGTGACACGCGGGATATGACTGCCGATGGTCATACCAAAGGTAGTATTGACCGCGCGTTACTCCTACAAGTAATGGCCGGCCAGCAATCCTTCAAGCACGAGCTGAAGAAACATACGCCGTATAGGGCGGGCAGGTCGTCTCAGGACGGCCCTGCCTCCCGAGCCAGCGGGGAAACCCGCGGGCAGGTGCGCATTAGTAGCGAGGAAACTCGCCGGTAGCGAGGCTACTCGCGCGCCCTTTCCTTGTAGGCAGCCGCTGCTGCTTAGCACTGTTTTTTCCGCATAATGTAGAAGTGCGGTGCCTGCTCGTCTCCTCCCCCTCCGACTTTAAACGGAGAAGGTTAAAGGCGAGGTATAAATCGAGCATGTACCGCTGCCGTGCCTGGCCCAAGCCGGGCCCGGCCAAATATATGACTGTGCCTCACTGAGGCGCACGACTTGCATCAGAGATCGGAAAATACCTTTTTCCATTGACGATGCCCATCCTATCCTTTCGATGCCATCCCCATATCCTTTACTCCAGATCCCATGCTTCGTCTCGCTCTCTTGCTCATGCGATATGAGCCAAAGCCTGGGATATGGCAACGCTTAAAGCGTAACACATACCTAAGCTTACCAGCTTGTTTTCGACTGCCTGGCCGTCGGCGCCCCTGACTCTCCCGAGGGAGGGGGCTGGCGTCAGCCGCAGCAGCTCCTCTCAGGGGCGTGCCACCTTCCGACGGCTGGACGTCCCGCGGGGTCCTTTCCCCGCCGCGGTCCGCGCCTTTCGGCTGCGGTCAGCGGCGGGTCCCAGCCGTGGCACGCCGGATGCCACGACCAGGCCACGCTCAGTGGGACATGCAGTGTGGAGGGCGGCGCGGCTGTGAGCAGGCCGACGGCGATCAGCAGCGCGACGCCCAGCAGCACAGTGGGGGCACCACGACGTCCGCCATCCGAGAGTGCGATGTGCAACGTGGCGAGCAGCGCGGCTGGCATCCACGAGTTGGATGTGTAGGTCGGCGAACGGAGGTGGCCCCTCCCCCCTTTTCTCCCTCTCTGCCTTCTTCTGCCTCCCCCCGCCCCTCTCCTGCTGTGGTCCGTGTCCTGCTGCTGTTGGGCTTTTGCGTGGCATCCTTCTGTTTTTCCTGTCTGTGCCTCATCTTACTCATGCTGCCTCGATCAGTGTGTGAGCGTGCCACTCAATGGAATCGCGGGGTCACTCTGTTGGTGCCGGGAAGGTTGGCGTGGGAAAGCCTTCCTGGGCCGGCCCGCTCGGACCGAAAGTACGGTTGCCCTCCTCTCTCCTGCCCTCTCTCCTCCTCGCCTTCCGTTGGCCCGGCCTAGGTGGATTCTAGCTGTAGGCGCGCATGGGCCGGGCACTCCTGCTGCGCGGGCTCTTGTTTCTCATCGAGCTTCCAGCGTCCGCCGGTTGGAGTTGCCTCTGATATCTGTTTCGAGTGTTTGAGTTCTTCTTTGTTCCCCAGTTCTTGCTCCCTGCCTCCGCCTCCGCCCTCTCTTGTGCATGTGACTTGTGATTCACATCGCTTGCCGTGAGGGCCAGGGGAGATGCATCGGCGGTATTTAGTATCCATGCTTTTTCACATGCTTGTACACGGTTGTTCAGGCCACCCTCGGTCCCGATGATAGGGCCTTCCGTGTCTTCCCTCCTCCCCCTTCTGCTTTTCTTCTCTCATGTCACGTTGAATCTATCCGTAAGGGCTGCGGCTTCGCCCCCTGCCGCTGGCCACCTCTCTCGGAGACTGGGGTTTGCAACAGCTCTGTTGTGAGGCCTTGGCGCTGTCGTGAAGCAGCGTCGGAACTCTGAACGGGGGCCACCGGAGGTATGAGCGTGCCAAAATCCATCAACAACCAAAGGAAAATCGCAGATGTTGGCCTGTTGGGTTCCTCTTGGGGGTGCTCTTGGAGCGCCCCAAGGGGCTTCTTGGGAACCTCTTTCTTGGGCCGTCTCGGAGGGCTCTTATACTGTCTTGGGGGCCTTTCGTGAAGGATTGTGAAGCGCGAATTCTACGGACTTTGCGAGGGTTTATGATGTCGGGGATGCGAAGAACGCATAACTTATGAGTGAACTTGGCTTCGGGGACGCCGTCATTTACGAGAGAGCATTACCTCCGGGGCGCGAGTGTTGTATAACCCAAACCGAATTATGGTCTCGGGATCGCGAATACAGCGTAAGAGTGTGGCCTCGGGGACGCGAACAATGGCTTCGGGGGCGCGAGTCTCGTGTATTTTTACGTATCCCAGGACCCCCCAGAAATTTTACCCTCCAGGTGGTAGTTACCAGGGCGCTTTCCCCCCCCCCCCCCCCCCCCCCCCCCCCCTTCGCGCGGAGTTCAACAGTTTACAAAAGGAAGCCGGCAGCAGGACTGTAACATGGGAGACTGGAAACTGGAACTGGAGCAGGGAGCAGCAAGCCTAATCCGCGGAACCTGGTGGCCCCACGAGGGGGCCGGCGGATTGCAGCGGCGTGGACCCTGCGGTCGGAGTCATGAGACAATGTGCGTCTGAAATTTAGAGCGAATTCGTTTCAGTCGACATCTGGTTTTCTTCTGCCTCTCTCCTCTCTCCTCTCTCTTCCGCTTTCTCGTCCTCCTCCTCCTCCTCCTCCTCCTCCTCCTAGTCCTCCTCCTCCTCGTCCTCCTCCTCCTCCGTCCTCCCCCCTCCCGCCGATTTTGGCCGCTGCCAGGTGGACGCCAGCGTGTCGCAGGAATCTTTGGTGGGTGCGCCGCTGCGGTTGAAATCCTGCGACGGTCGCAGGACAGGCCCCCTGGCAGAGTTCGGCTGGTCGCAGGAGCTTGCGCTGGGCGCTGGGCATTCTCCTCCTCTCTCCTCGTCCCCTCGTCCGCTCCCTCCCCTCCTCCCTCCCTCCCCCCTGACCCCTGACGTGCCCGGCGCGTGCCAGAGCATGGCCAGCGAGAGCAGCCGTGGGAAGTCCTGCAGATGGCACCGGTGCACTCCGGCCGAGGCCCCGAGCCATGCAGTCAACCCGCATAGCAAGGATCGGCAACCTTCCCGAGGGTACCCTTCTGCTTCTGCTTCTGCTGCTCCTGCTGCTTCTCCTCCTCCTCCTCCTCCTCCTCCTCCTCCTCCTCCTCCTCTCTCGTCCTCCTCCTCTCCTCCCCCTCCTCCTCCTCATCCTCCTCCTCCCTCTCCTCCTCCTCCTCCTCCTCCTCCTCCTCCTCCTCCTCCTCCTCCTCCTCCTCCTCCTCCTCCTCCTCCTCCCCCCGTGCCGCCACCCCACGGATACGAGGCGTTTCTCCGCGGTCCTTGCCTCCTTGCCTCCTCGGTCCATCCCGGGCGGGCCGCGCCCCGCTCGAAGAGCTTCGAAGTGGGCGCCCAAGGCCCTTGCATCCAGATCGCGCATCCTCACGATGCGGGCCGAGGCTGTAGATGGGTCTGTTCGTTGATAATGTTATGGTGCCCACTTTCCTGCTCCCCCCTCGGAAAAGCTACCGTCGCTTCGCATGCAACGGTCGGCAAGCCGCGCACCGAAGGCCGCTCTTGTCTGGGGTCCTTCTTGCGCGAAGCCTATGCTAGGTTCACTCGCGGTGGCTTCGGATGGTTTCTGGAGATTCCCGGAAGCTTTTCGGCCCGCCGAAAACGACCAGAGACCTCCAAACACTTCGATCCTCAATCCCCCTCCACCCCATCCCTAATCCCCCCTTGCCAGAGAGGGGGGGAAGCAGCTGGCCTCGGCTTCGCTTCCAGGCATCTCCTTCGATACGTGGGACTCGCCAGCCTCTATCCCCCCCTTTTCGTTTCGCCTTGAGAGAGCTGGGGGGCGGGCGCAGGGTGGTCTGCACCATCGAGCAGTTCTCCCAGTCGGCGTGCTGCGGGTGCCAGAAGCAGGCGGGGGGCCAGGGGTGAGAGGGAGGGCGCGGGCGCGAGCAGGGGAGCAGATGGGTGACGGCGGAGGGGTAGGGCAAGGAGGACTGAGGTGCCCAGATGATTATCATCAGAAAGGGTGCGTTGGGAGGACATCAGGAGGGGGACGGGGGGGTGCACCCCGTCTCCTCAAAAAAAAGTCCAGGTGGAGGAAGGGGTTCGAATCGCCTTTTTCCCCCCTCCAGAGTGAAAGTTGGGGTGGGAGGGAGGGAGTTCGACTGAGCCAGCTAAATCAGCGTTTCAAACAACCGGAGCGCAACGCGAAACATGCGAATAGCACACAAGAGGGAAGCGTAGAAAAATCCAAAAGCGTAGAACGTGAAAGAAAGCATCAATCAGTGCCAATTCAGTTGAAGAAAGTTTGTAGTAGGGAGAATACGAAAAAGCGCGAACAGCAAAAACGTATGAATTCATAGTATCTAGACAGGTCGAAAAAATCACCCTAAACAAGAAGCGCAGATAAACGGTAAGTAGAGGAGCGCGACAAGTACGACACGGACACGTAAACAAGTAGAAACCTAGGAACGCGAGAAACGTGGGAAACGTAGAGACTTTGATGGCGGAACATGAAAGCGACACATTGACGAACGCGGCAAGCACGACAAGCAGGACAGGCAAACATTGAGTTGTTCTCTGGGTCTGCCGCCATGCTCTCTGCATTTCCAGCCGCCATGGTCCGCAGGTCCGTGCAGTGTGCGGATCTGATCCCGCGGACAAGCTGGAGAGCCAAGCGGCTCGGCAAGCGGCGACGCGCCCGCCTGGCAAATTTGACACGTCAAGTTCGTGTTTTTGTGAAGCCGCCGCAATCACCCCCTACAGCGACGCAGGGCTGGCGTCATCCAGCACCTCTGGCGTGCAATGGCGTGCCTGCGACCAAACCCTTCTCTGGACCGCGCCGCAGTCAACAGATGACAGCGCTGATTGTGCAGCGCGCGCCTCCGACGCGGCGCAGCTGGATCAACCGAGGCGCACGCACGGTCCACGAATGAACACATTTTGCCTACCCACGGTTGGCACGAATATTTTGCAAACTGGCGCATGGCCACTCACTTTTTCGCTCTCTATGTTTATCAGCAACGTCCACTGCGCGGCCCTCGGACCCTCACTCTCCTCCTCTCCGCCTCCTCCCTGTGAGTCGGGAGGAGAAGGACGAGGACCAGCGGCAGCAGCAAGAGGAGCAGGAGGCGGAGGAGGTGTAGCAGCGTAGCAGCAGGAGGAGGTACCGCTCGCGAGGTGGCCAGCCTGTTCCGCCTGAGACATCTGCGCAACTCTGGGCTCTGACATGCCATGACCCGAGGTGGTCCAGCCCGCTTCGCCTGAGACATCCACGCATCTCTAGGCCCAGGGATGCCTTGACCTGAGGTGGTCTGGCCCGTTTCGCCTGAGAAGTCCTCGCAACTCTAGGCTCAGAGATGGCTGTGGCCTCCCTGGAGCCTGGGGCCTCCCAGGTGGCCTGGGCTGGAGGGCTCAAGGACATCGAAAGAGGTTAACAAGAACATCGAAGTGTGGATTCGGCGCGTGCAGATCAGATTCCCCCACGGATGCCCCACCCTAGATATGTGGATTCTGCGCGCGTGCACCCGACGACCCCAGGACCATCTGCGGACAACATGGGTGTCCGCAGATCGTCCTGCAGGTGCGCCCCTTGTCCGCAGACGGTGTGCGCACAGGACACGCAATCTGTCCGCACTTGACAGTACAATCTGTGGATATGGTCAATGTGCACGCGAGTTGCTCGACAACCCGATGGTGCCCCGACCTCGGTGCCTAGTTTGGGGAGGGGGGGCCCAGTGGGGATCCTGTGTCTGCACATGGCAGTGCAATATGTGGACGATTGCCTCGGACACGAAGGGCAAAGCACAGCACCGCGCGGCGGCACTGGGAACACGAGGGAAGATGAGGAGGGAGGGCAAGAGGATGAGACATGAGGGATTTCAGAGGGCCTTAAGAGGGCTCCAAGAGGGCTCCAGAAACGCCCCACGAACTTCGAATCGATGTGGGGCAACGCGGCCGCATTTCCCCACATCTTTGGGGCCCTCCTGGGACCCTCTGGGGGGCCCTCTTGTGTCCCTACTGGGGCCCTTCTTGGAGCCCAGCCGACAGCCAGTGAGCGCGAGGGCGCGGGTGAGCAGCGTGTCGTGCATGACGAAGCCGACGCGACGTCGGACGGGCGTCCAAATCTTTCTCATTGCCATACTCCTCCTTATTATCACCTCCACTTCCCTCCTCGTGTTTGTCCTCCTCGGTGCGCCAAAAGAGTCCAAAGCAGCTCAAGAGGGCCTCGAGACGACCCGGGACGTTTTTCAGACGCCCTCTTTCCCTCCTTCCCCCATCATCCCTCATTGTGGCCCTGCCCATGGGGCCCTTCGAACTGAGGGATACCGCCCCACAGAGGGACGAACCATGATGCCATGCAATGAGTCGTTGTTTTTGTAAGACGACCGTTGTTGGCGTCCTTCTGTTAGGCAATGTTTCAGTGCACGCACCATGGCAATCGTCCTCCATCCGTGTACTTGTTAACACATGTCAGACGAATGTGTGTGTCTCTCAGGCGAGGGCCCCATGTTGAAAAAGACTTGCCCTCCATACTGGTAGATTTCGCAAACCTTCGGAACAAGTGTGTGTGTGTGCCGCTAAGTCGAGAGCCGCATTTGAAAACGAGCCGGCCTCCATCCTTGAAGCTGTTGCATTTGTGTGAACCGAATGTGCGTGTCGCTGAGGCGGGAGCCGCATTTTGAAAGCTACCCGCGATTCATCCTTGAAGCTGTTTTCGCAGGCCTAGAGTTTGACACCAACACCGAGATCGGCGGTGTGCCTCCACCGAGGGAAGACGGCCCCGATCTCGGTGATGGTGGTAATATGCTGGCTGCCGAGGCGACCGAACTATTACCACCAACACCGAAATCGAGGATAATCTTCCCCATGTGGAGGCAACCCCCTGTGCTGGTGTTGGTGCCAATTTCCAGGCCTCCAATACTTGTAACTTGAAGGAAGAGTGAGCGCGGCGCTCAGGCGAGAGCCGAATTTCGAAAACGGCTGACCCTCCATCCTTGCAGTTGTTGGAGCTGTTCAGCTTCAGCTTCAGCTTCAGCTTCAGGATAGCAAGGCGCTGGTAAGTCTCAAGCGAAGCGCCTGGCCCCGCTTGCGGGCAGGTCTGGTGATGTCGGGTGGTGCGACAGCGCGGGGCTGTTTATCAAGATGAGGGATGGAGGAGGACGAGGAGGACGAGGAGGAGGAGGAGGAGGAGGAGGAGGAGGAGGAGGAGGAGGAGGAGGCACCCGTGCCTCCTCCCGCAGGCTCGGGGATGGACAAGGAGGAGAGGGAGGAGGCGGCGGAGGAGGAGAGGAAGGCCAGAGGGGGGAGGAGGGAGGGAGAATGGGCAGGAGAATAGGTGGGCTCCCCTTCCCTTTTCCCCGCCCCCTTCCCCCCTCAGGTGCGCACGAGGGGGGCCGGCGCCTCGGGCCCCAGCCTCGACACGGCGTACAGGCACCTGTTCTCCGTGCGGCCGCTGGGCACCCAGGCCCGGCGCTCCCCGCGTCGCGTCGCGGCGTGGTCATCGGAACTTGTTGTCACCGTGGTCGTCGTCGTCGCCGCCGCCGCCGCCGCCGCCGCCGTCGTCGTCGTCGTCGTCGTCGTCGTCGTCGGAGGAGGAGGAGGAGGAGGAGGAAAGGGGAGGACGGACGGACTTTGTTCTTCCAGGAGCTGCAGGATTCCGCGGGCTCAGAGCGGGGGGGCGTCATTGCATGGCCCCAGAAGCTCACACCACGTCTCATCCAGCCCGCTCGGGCCAGGACGAGGAGCCTTCCATGCAGCCCGCGACAGGGGAGAGGCAGGAGGAGGGGGAGGAAGAGGAGGAGGAGGATAAT
This sequence comes from Prorocentrum cordatum, assembly GCA_963575745.1. NCBI lineage: Eukaryota > Dinophyceae > Prorocentrales > Prorocentraceae > Prorocentrum > Prorocentrum cordatum. Next base: position 14,583 of record CAUYUJ010006983.1, read on the forward strand.
GAAGAAAGGAGGAGGAGGGACCAGTGTAAACCCAAGACCCATTAACGACATTGCAAGAAACCCTCTCCAAGTTCCTTCTTCACAGGCCCCTACAAGGGTTCATTTTCACTGAGGTAAGTGTCCCGTTGGAACACAACCGTTGAAAAGTCTTGAGCTGCGCCACAGTACCATTCCTGGGACTGCAACAGAGCGAATCAAGGTAAGCGTTGCGTCCTGACAGTCCGACATCGTACCATTACACAAACACTGAAACGTTAGACACGAGACTCCCTGAAACTGCTCAAACTCTTCAAACGAGTGTGCGCGGCGCTAAGGCGAGAGCCACATGTTGAAAAGGAGTCGCCCTGCATCCGTGAAGCTTTCGCAATTGCTCAAAACGACTGCGAGCGGCGCTGAAACGAGAGCCACATTTTGAAAAGGAAATTCTCTCCATCCGTGAAATTATTGCAACCAGTTTAAGACGAGTGTGCGCGGCGCTAAGGTGGGAGTCACATGTTGACAACGACCCGCCCTCCATCCGTGAAGCTCTTGTATTGTTTAAGACGAGTGTGCGCGTCGCTCAGGCGAGAGCTGCGTTTTTGAAAACAGCCCGCCCTCTAGCCGCGAAGCTCTTGCAAATGTCTACGACGACTCTGCGCGGCGCTAAGGCGATATCCACACTTTGAAAACAACCCGCCCTTCATCCGTGAAGCTCATGCAACTTTTCAGGAGACCATTTCTTTATTGCGTGGGGCATGGCGGGCGTCATGGCCCCCGTCCCCCCCCCTATGACGTAACGCTCCCCCCCCCAGTGCGCTCCGGGCACTGCCGCCGTGCGTATTGGGATCCGCGTAGGTGTCCGCGTTAGAATCCGCATAGGAGTCTGGTCCGCAGTCGTCGACGTCGTCGTCGTCGTGGACGTCGCTCGTGGCTCGTGGCTCGTCGCTCGTCGCTCATCGTCGTCGTGCGCGCGGACGCGGCTGGAGCTTTTTTTATGAAAAAATCCGGGCCGATGACGGCAATCATCTGGGCCGGTGGAGGGGGTCGATGACGTCACGCTTCGCGCCGGCGGCGCCTGGGAATGCCTAGGAATGACGGAGGACGGGTGGCACCAGCATGTAGGTGGCGATTTGCACCACAACGCTTGTGTATACCTCAGTGCCTGCATGCACCACAGCGCCTGTGTACACCACACCGCCTATGTACACCACAGCGGCCGCGTGCAACACAGCGTCAGTTTGTGCCACCGCGCGCGCGGGCGCAACAGATCTTGTGTACACCACAGCGCGCCTGCGTACACCACATCAGCCGTGTGCAGCACAGCAGTGTACACCACATTGCCTGCGTGCATTGCAGTGCCTATGTGCACCACGGCGCTTGTGTGCACCACAGCAACCGTGTGCAACACAACACCACTGTTGTACGTAGAATGTTAGAAGAATCAGTATGGCAAAATGGAGCGTTTGTGGATTCCACCGAAAACACCCAAACATAATCCTTAAGGACAAGGGAGCGCCAGGGGAATCTGCGAGTCCTTCCGCGTTCGCCCGCATCACCGTAACCCCTCCCATCTGCGTCCAGGAGGCTCCAGCTAGATTGGCCGTCCGAGAACCAAGTGGGCCGATTCAATACACCATTCTGCGGTGCACGCTGAGTTGCGCACGTGCGCTGTAGCGCCAACCCGCAGGAGGAGGAGGAGGAGGAGGAGGAAGAGAAAGAGGAGGAGGAGGAGGAGGAGGAGGAGGAGGAGGAGGAGGAGGAGGAGGAGGAGGAGGAGGAGGAGGTGGAGGTGGAAGTGGAGGAGAAGGGACGAGGGAAAAATGTCGCATTCGATTATCAGCACTTTCCTGGCGTGGCGCTTCCGCAGTAGATCCTCACGTGCAGGCTCCTTCTACCTGTCCTATGCACGCAGGCGCTGTGGTGTACAATAGCGCTGCGTTGCACGCGGATGCTGTGGTGTAGACAGGCGCTGTGGCGTGCACAGGCGCCGCGGTGCACGCAACTATTGTGGTGTACACAGGCGCTGTGTTGCACATGGTTGCCTCGGTGTGCACATGTACACCGGCGCTGTAGTGTACGCAAGCACTGCAGTGTACACAGGCGCTGCGTTGCACACGGTTGTTGCGATGTACGCAGGCGCTGTGGTGTACACGCGCGCTGTGGTGCACACGCGAGCGTTGTGGTGTACACAGGCGCAGGGGGGCAGATCGCCACCTACATGTTGCTCGCGTCGTCGTCGTCGTCGTCGTCGTCGTCGTCGTCGTCGCTTGTCGCTCGTCGCGTCGTGCGCGCGGGCGCGGCTGTGGTGCCGGAGCCACACGGCGGGGGGGGGGGGGGGGGCGTTACGTCATACCCCCCACCGCCCCCCCCGGGCCCCCCCCCCATGACGCCCGTCATCGCCGAACATAAAGAAACGCTCTCCAGCTGGAGGGCCAGAGAAAGTCTCAGGCGAAACGCCTGGCCCGCCCTTCGACACGCTTCGGGGCGCGACAGGGGGGAATTATTTATCAGGAAAGGAATAATGGAGAAAGGAGATGAAACGAGGAGGGAGGAGGGAGGGAGGAGGAAGACGGAGGAGGGAGGAGGAGGAACGAGGAGGAATGGAGGGAGGAGGGAGGAGGGACGTATGCCCCCAGACCCTTGTGGACAGCCGGGGAACCTCCCCCATGTGTGCCCCCATACACAAGCATTCCGAGGTCCGCGCGGGTTTCTTGGATCGGCGCTGGGGGCCCCTGGCGCTTCCTCCGGCGCCGCCCCTGGCGCGCTGCGCGCGCCCGGGAGGGGGGCCCAGCGCCCATCCAAGAATTCCGTGCGGACCTCTGAAAGCTTGTGGTGTTTTGCATGTGTTGTTGTCCTCCCTTCCACCCCAGGACGCGAGCAGCTAAGCTGTGTTCTGACGATTTCGTGGGCCGCTTTCGTTTCGATTCCCTGCTGCAGCG
>CAUYUJ010006983.1:22500-49810 GCA_963575745.1 Prorocentrum cordatum
GGAAGGGGAATAGAAAGGCATCGGAAGTATTCCGAAGCCTCGAGAATGGTGTGTGTGTGTGTGTGTGTGTGTGTCTGTGTGTGTGCCTGCGTGCGTGCGTGCGTGCGTGCGTGCGTGCGTGCGTGCGTGCGTGCGTGCGTGTGGCCATTCTGGCTCAGTCCTGTTTAACCCCTCTCGAGCCGAGCCCGTTTGGGGGGCCGCTCGGGCCCAGGAGCCCGACCTCCCTGGCAGGGTCCAGGCTTCCCCGCCCACCCACCCCTCGTGAGGTGCGGCCGGGCCGCCCGGGGAGTGGTGGAGGCAGAAGCGACTGAAGGCGTTGCCCACTCCCCTTGGCTGCAGGGCCGCTGGCAAAGGCAGTCGGCACGATGTAATTTCAATTATGTTTCTTCTCCGGCCAAGTTTTCACCAAAGGTTGCGGGGCAGGGAGCGGCATGGGCCCTTCGGCAGCCTTGTAAAAAAGCTGATTCCCTCGCCCCTCGCCTCTGTGAAGGCTTGCAGGGGGGCCTACGCGTGAATGTAGCCTTGTGTTGAGAGGATACGCAGGGTTCGGGGCCCTCCGAGACGGCATTTGGCGGGTCCTGGGAGGGCCCGGAGAGGGCCCCAAGAGGGCTCCAAGCGTTCTGGCCAGGAGCTCTATGGGAGAAGCCAGCCGTGACAACGAGGGCGCCCCTCGGGAAGCCCAGACGAGGGCCCGAGAGCCTCGGTCCTCGATGCCTCGATGCCTCGATCCCACCATCCTCGACCGTCGTCGTCGTCGTCGTCGTCGTCGTCGTCCTCGTCGTCGTCGTCGTCGTCGTCGTCTGCCTCGACCGCCGAGCCCAGCGCGCGAGGCGCTGACCGAGCTGCACACCGCGAAGCGCCTGGCGCCCGCGTGCGCGCTGGCCTACGGCAACATCGGCGGCGCGTACCACCTCAGCGGTGACGGGCGGCCCTTGTCCCCGCTCCCACTTACTCCCGCTTTTTGTCCTTCCCCTCCTGCTCTCCCTTCTCCTTCTCCTCCTTCTCCTCCTCCTCCTCCTCTTCCTCCTCATCCTCCTCATCCTCATCCTTCCCCCTCCGGGTCCTCTTTTTTCCTTTCATTAACCAAATTTGAACCCTACGATTGTGGCGTTCTTCTTTCTCCTCCTGCTCCCCCTCCTCCTCCTCCCCAACCCCATGATCTCTCGCCCCCTCCTCGCCCCCCCCCCAGTAAGGATTCCCTTGGTAAGGACTCTTGTAATTAGTATTGATGCATCACGCGTCCTTATTTCAGCACGGGTTCCTCTGTAAGGATGCTTGGAATAGCGGGGTCTTTTGTAACGATGTTTCTAATAAGGCTTCCTGAGTGATGACGCCTGTAGAGAGGAGGCACCTCGGCGAATACCACCACAGCAATCACTTCATATGTGTATTTCCTTTGACAAGTACTCCTTCATAAGGATGCGGATTCCTCAGTAAGGATCCCATTGCACATTGGGCCCTGAGTAAGGATATGTTTAGCGAGGTTTCCTTAGTAGGATTCCTTTCGTAAGGGTCTCAGTAAGGGCCCCTGTTCTAAGGACTCCTTATCCATATTTCCTCAGGAATAGGGCGGTGTTGGCGGCGATATTTTTGAATGGTTCTTTTGATTGGGCGGGGAGGGGGAGGGAACAAGCTAGGCGCGCTAGGGTTACATCTGACGTCCTACCCCTCCCTCCCATCCCTTTCCATGGCGTATCCTATCTATTTTCACAGTCGGATGTTGAGCAGGGCAAAGATCCCCAGAGGGTACGCGATGGATGGAAGAGCATGGCGTAGAAGAGCACGGCAGAGCATTGCATGTCATAGCATGGTGTGGCATTGCGTAATGAACCAATGCATCACAAAGCATAGCAACTCAAACCATGGCATCGCACAGCGGTGCACAACACAGCATCGTATTGCATGCCGTGGCATGGCACCAGATGACTTGGAGGGTAAGTGGCCCGTCTGCGAGAGGACAGGGCCTGTCCGGAATGCCGGTTACATGTCCTCCGCAACCGTGCTTGCTTGATGTGGGCGCTTTCGAATGCCAAGTGCCGTCCGGAGGCGTGGGAACGAGGGTTGTGCTGCAGCGGGAGCATGATTTTGAATGTCCGAAGCGCAGAAGTGAGGGCGGCGCTGCAGCGGGAGCACCGTCTTGGAAGAACCAGAGACGACCGGATCGAAACAGCACGTAGGAAAAACCGAATGATGAAATTTGGGCAGGACGGGGCACTCTCCAGACAGTCAGGGGAGAGAGGAGAGTAGTATATACATATAACGGCGCACCGGGGCCAGGGGCCCGAGGCCAGCCCCTCGACCACAAATGTGGGTGTGCAGGCCCTCGGGGGGGCTCCAAGGCCGGCAAATAATGCCACGGAAAAAGCGACGGCGCACCGGGGCCAGGGGCCCGGGGCCGGCCCCTCGACCACAAATCTGGGTGTGCAGGCCCTCGGGGGGGCTCTCAGGCTTGCAAAATGCCACGAGAAAGCGCCAAGAGAACCCGAAGACACTCCAAGAGGGACCCGAGACGCCCAAAGGCCGCTCCAAGACGCCCAAGACGGTTCCGAGGCGGCCTCAAAAGCTTCAAGACGGCTCCAGAGACCCCCAAGAGGCTCCCAGGAGGGCCCAAAGAGGATCCCAAGAAACAAAATTCATTGATTTTTCAATTGTTTTTTGTAAGGTTTTTGGGGTTCCCGCCTTTTAGGCTTCCCGACGCTCCATGACGGCCAAGAAGGCCCCATGATCGCCCCCGAGGTTCCCCAACACGCCCAAGAGAGACCCAAGAGGGCCCAAGACGGCCCGAAAGGGTCGTCCTGTGGGGCTCACGGAACCCCCCAAGACGGCCCAAGAGGCCCCGAAGCCGGCCCAGGAGGCCCCCAAGACGGCCTCAGGGAGGCCGAGGGCCTCGCTCGACATCATGTTCCCCGAAACCTCTCCGGGAACATGACTTCCGGGCTCCCCGGACGCCCAAGAGGCCCACAAGACAGCTTCAGCGAGGCCCCAGAGGGCCCGAGATGGCTTGAAGATGGCCGAAGAGGACCCCAAGAGGGCCTTCAAGAGGCAACAATCGGCCCGTTCCCGTCGTAAAACGTACATGTTCAGCATACTCGCTGGCTTCGTCTTCACAGTGCCCCAGACGCCCTCGCGGAGCCCCAACACAGCCCAAGAGAGACCCAAGAGGGCCCAAGACGGCCCATAAGGGTCGGCCTGTGGGGCTCACGGAACCCCCCAAGACAGCCCAAGAGGCCCCGAAGCCGGCCCAGGAGGCCCCTAAGACGGCCTCAGGGAGGCCCAAGAGGGCCCCGCTCGACATCATGTTCCCAGAAGCCTCTCCGGGAACATGATTCCTGGGCTCCCCGGACGCCCGAAGACAGCCCCCCAGAGGCCCCGGACACGCCGAAGATGGCCTCGGGACGGCCGACGACGCCGCCAAAACGCCCCAAGAGCGCCTCCAGACGCCCGTCCAAAGGGACCCAGAAGCCGAAAATCATGCATTTGCCAATGGTTTTGAAGCATTCTTGCGCTCTCCCATGTTCCGCCTCCCCACGGTCCCCGACCGCGTCAGAGGCCCGTCAGATCGCTCCAAGACGGCTGAAGAGGCTCCCAAGAAAGCCCAGAGACGGCCCAGGAGGCTCCCCAGATAAGTCAAGAGGGCCTCGAGAGCGCCCCAAGAGAGCCCCAAGAGCGACCCAAGAGGGCCCGAAGAGCGCGGCATTTCAAGGTCTCCGGCCTGAGAGGCTCCTAGGACGCCCCCGGAGGCCATCAAGAGGCTCCCAAGAAGCCCCGTGAGGCTCCCAAGAGGTCCCCCAGAAGCCCCAATAGGCCGTCAAGGGGCCCCCAGGGAAGCCCCCTGCGGGCCCCCAAGACACTTCGGTAAATCGTATTTCCCAGATAGCTTTCTGGGAACATGATTCCTTGGGCTTCCGCCCACCGCGCCAACCATGTTTCCAATAGGCTTGCCGACAAGGCCAAAAGGCGCCCCTCGGTAAGCCCCCAGAGGCCCCTCTCTTAGAGAGCCGAACAAATCATGCTCCCGGAAAGCTGCCCGGGAACATGATTCTTTCTCGGAGTAGGCCCGGGGGGGGGCGGGCCGCTGCCTGTTCCCCCCATCGGTGCCCACCGGGGGTTGCGGGGGGGGTCTAGAGCTCCCGAGGCGGCCCGAGACCGCCCCGAAGCAGGCCACGAGGCCCCGAAGACGCCCAATATACCCTCAAGACAGCCGACGAGAACTCCAACACGCTCCAGGACGGACTCGAGAGGCTCCCCAAGAGAGAGGGCCCTGGAAGGCAAGATTCGCTCGTTTTCCAAGTGTTTTGGATTTTGGCGTTCTCGCTTTTCCCGCTTTCCAGCGCTCCCTCACGGCCTCGGAGGTCCTTCAGATCGCTCCAGGAAGGCCCACGAGGCCCCGACGAGGGCCCCAAGACGGCCCAGGAGGCTCCCCAGACAACCCAAGTGTGCTCCAGGAGCGCGCCGAGAGAAGGCCCAGAGGGGTCCCGAGACGGCCCGGGCCCGCCCCGAAGCAGGCCACGACAGGCCAAAGGAGGTCCCGAGAGGGCCCTAGACGGTCCCGAGAGGAGAGGCCCCGAAGACGCCCAAGATGCCTTCAAGACGGCCGACGAGGACTCCATTACGCTCCAGGACGGACTCCAGAGGCTCCCCAAGAGGGCCCTGGGAGGCAAGATTCACTGGGGGTGCGCGCACGACAATGTTGTGCCTGTCGCGTCTTGTCGCTCCCCCCCTCGCTTTGCCGAGAGCCTTTGGCTCTGCAGATCAACCGGAAAGTTGGCGGCGCGCATGGTGGCCGCCGGGCTTGCTCACTGGCAGTGGGCGATCCTGGCCGTGCTTGCCTCGCTGCCCGAGCTGCGCTGGCTCACGCCCGAGGCGAACGAGCCCGCAGCGGTCGGTCCTAGCGTGGAGGTTGTGGCCACCTCGACGCTTGATCGGCTGAGAGACCAAGGCCCCCGCCCCCACCGCCGTGGCCGTGGCGCAGGCCGAGGGCCAGGAGGGCAGCCAAGGCCGGGCCGCCCCCGAGTGTCGCTGCGAGCGTGGCGACTCCGAGGTGCCCTCCGGCGGCTGGGCTGGCGTCCTGCTGGGCCTGCTGACGTTCGGACTCCAGGTGCGCGCCTGGCTGCAGAGTCGTCGAGATGGCGCTGCTGCCGAGAGGCCAGAGAAGCGCGAGGCTGGCGCTGGAGACGGGGCTCGTCGGCACCGAAGAGGCTGCATCGCCTAGGCTTCAGCCTGGGCAGACTGTGGCGGTGAAGTATGGCGAGGACGCGCTCTGGCACGAACGGCTTCTGGTCGGCACGAGTGTTGAGGAGTTGGGGGCGTCGCCAGGCTGGAACTGGCGCATCATCACGCCTGACGGAGATGAGTATGACGAGGCGCTGGGTGGCAGCCAGCCGGGGCCGCATCGGCTCGCGATGCTTTCGCTCGACGGGAGCCCGCCTAGAGTGCTGCGCGGAAAGTTCTACAGGTTCAAGGAGTACCCGACCGACGAGCAGCTGGTGCGGAAGGCGGTGGAGCACTACCGCATGCAGGCCCTGGCTGGGACTCCCCAGCGCTTGCCCGACGACTACGTGGCCAGCGCCGGGGAGGTGGCGCCGTGGCCCGACGAGGCCCGACGAGAGATGGAGGCGGCCGTGGTGCCACATGACGGCGGCGGCGTCGGGGGGATCGCGGGGGCCCCGCAGCCCCTTGGTCGGGCGCCGCCCGGCTGCTGGTGCTAGATTGTGTTCGGGTTCGAGGGGCCCGACGCCGTCGGGGAGGTGGTGGGGCCAGCCGACGGCGTGGACGCCCCTGCGGGCTCGTGCACGATGCTGAAGCAGTACGCCAATGACCTGTGCGTCAAGTGCCAGCCGTTGAAGATGTCCGAAGCGGATGGCCGCGTCCGTGAGCTCCTCGCTCTGATGGCTGCGGCGGTGAAGCCCACGATCCACGAGAGCGACGCGGGCGGCGGGAAGGGCACAGACACTCCAATCGCTGGGCCACCCGCCGCGGTCGCCGAGGACTGTCGCACCTTGTGGGTAGACTTCGACCCCCGGGGTGAGCGGTTCAAGGAGTGGAGGCAGGTGTGTCCGGAGCCCCGCTCAGAGAAGTGGGGCGACGGGCCCGTGGAAGGGCCGGCCTCGCTGCTGCGCTGGATGAGCCAGACCTCCCGCAATGGCGGCAATCCGAAGGTCTGGCTTGCAGAGTTCTGTCGGGGTCGTCGGATCGAGAAGACCTGACAGGGTGTTCCACGAGTTGCACAACCTGATTGAGGTGGTGTATATTGGGGGTGCCCATAACCAGCTGAATATGCCGGCGTTGCAGAGCTTCGAGCGCATCAGCCGTCGGATCGCCACCATCGTGGATGCCTACAGTGGCTCAGGCGCTCCTTCGTGGCGGATGGCTCGACATTATGAGGGTGTCATGGGAGTGCTGGACAGCGTGTCCCCCGCGCTCCGTCAGTGGGGCCCCAGGGAGGCGAAAGACGAGAATGAGCTGAACACGGCCCGCGCGCGCAACCTGAAGGGCGGGGCCGACGAAGAAGATGAGGGAGCTGGCGGCGGCGAAGGAGACAGCGAACCTGAAGGGCCGTGGCCGCGGCTCCGCCCCAAAGCCATGACGGCTCACGGGGGCCGGGAGATCGCCCCCGACCCGGCCCCCCCACGCGTGGGAGCCGGCCGCGTCGTTGCGTCGAGAGGCGTCAGGGATCTCCCCCCCTTGCCGCGCGAGGAGAAGCCCGAGCGCCTCGTTGGCCGTGGAGGACGTAGGCTGCAGAGGTGGCGTCGCCGCCGCCGAGAGAGTGAACTGGTTGACGGCGCCGCGTCGGCGCTTAATTGGGCACGCGGCTGCGCCCTTGGACACGTCGCCCAGGGGGGGCCCGATGACATGCAGCATGATGTGCTTGAGTACGTGCATGGGCTGGCCCAGGGCGAGCAGCGTGCGCGCCGACTTCTTGATGCACCTTCTACGCAAGTGGCCCCGCGGTAGTTGCTGCGAGGCCGCGGGGGCGGCCGACGACTCATTGGCGCCCTTCCAGCAAGGCCGACTGTCGCTGCCAGAGTCGGTAGAGGGCTCTCCTCAATTTGGCGATGTCCGCGGCAGGCGCGGCCACTACTTCCTGGAGCGGGAGGGCGAGCGCATGCTTATGCCCGTTGTCGAGGTCATGGCCGATCTCGAGCGCGACGGCGCTCGTTGCTACTGCGACCCCGCCTTGGTGAAGCACAGGACTGTGTACGTGACTTTGTTGAAGGATCTGATGTGCCGTGAAGCACAGGACTGTGCACGTGACTTTGTTGAAGGATCTGATGTGCCGCGGGCTGCTCGATTTCATGCTCGAGCCGCTCGAGAACTCTGGCATCTTCTGCGTCTGGAAGAAGGGCCGCGAACGACGGCGACTTATCCTAGACGCGAGGCGATCCAATCAGCGGTTCAGGCGGCCGCCTAGCGTGGACCTGATCACCGCGGAGGGCCTCAGCAGCATCGAGTTCGATACGGGCCCGGGCGAAGAGCTCGACGACGAGCTGGTGACGTCCTCGGCCGAACGACTCTCGGTGACGGCGGGCGTGGCCGACGTGAAGGGCGCGTTCCACAGGCTGAGGGTGCCGCTCTTCTTGCGGCGCTACTTCTGCTTCCCCTCGGTGCGCAGCGGCGCAGTCGGCTTGGCTGGCCATGTCGTGGAGGGCGTCGCGCTGACGGGCAACGAACAGGTGTGGCCTTTTCCCGTCGCTTTCCCCATGGGCTTCTCCTGGAGCCCGTTCTTCTGCCAGGTGTCGGGGGAGGAGCTGGCTTGCGCTGTGCCGCCGCTAAGCCCCCACAGCCTCCTGCGAGATCGCGGACGGCCGTTGGCGCTGGGATGCGAGCGCGGAGAGGCTCTCCGCCACTACATCTACGTGGATAACATGGGGATCGCGGGGGCAGAGTCGCAGCGCGCCAGGTCGACGCTTGACGGAGTGACCGCGGCTTTCATGCGGGAGGGGCTGCTGGTGCACGAGCAGGCCGCGACGTCGGGCGTGTCCGACGCGCTGGGCGTCGAGATCGACGGGCAGCCGATGCAGACCCGAGCCTCGGGGAAGTGGCGGCTGCGGGCGCGGCGGGCCATCGCGGGGCTGCTGCAGCGCGGCCGGTGTTCAGGGGGCGCTCTGGAGGCCCTGCTGGGCCACCTGGCGTTCCTTGCGATGGCTCGGCGACCTGTCCTCTCCTGCTTCCACTCCTGCTATGCTTTCGTGCAGAAGAACTACCCCATCAGCGCCCGACTGTGGCCAAGCGTGGTCGAAGAGCTCCAGGCGTTTGCCTGCTCAGTAATCTTCTTGTGCAGTTACTGGGCCCGACCATGGAATCGGCTCGTCGTCGCTTCGGATGCTTCCGAGTTCGGATGCGGAGGGGCTGAGGCTCGGTGGCCGTTGAAGTTTGCGCAGCAGACAGGTAGGAGTCGCGAGAGAGAAAGGTTTCTAGTCCCTGAGTGAATGCCCGTGTGTCGGCTTAGGGTCTCGAGGGAGTCTGCGAGAAGTTGTCTAGGGACCTGCTTGGTAGTGATGGGGCCACAGGGCTCCGAGCGGCGCTCCCCCCTGCCATGCAGGGCGTGGGCCCCGAGTTTTCTGAGGTGCCGAGGGTCGGTCTGGACCAAGAGCTCTGGCGCCCGACCTTTTGGGGCCCCTGGCGCTGGAAACAGGGGATTGTGCATCTCGAGGCTCGGGCCCTCGCGATGGGCATCCGCGGGGTCGCTTCGGTGTCTTTCGGGCGTGCCTTGCGACAGCTTCTCCTAGTGGACAACGCGGCTGTGTGTCTTGCCTTCGATAGATGCCGCGCCTGTGATTCTCTCCTTCTGAACCAAGTGCGCCGGTTCTGTAGTTGCTGCCTTGCCAAGAATCTGCATGCAGTGGCGCGCTGGATACCGTCGGAGCTAATCAGTGCTGAGGGCCCCTCCCGAAGTTACGACCCGAAGCAGGGGGTATAATGCAAGTCCAGGGGGCAGGGCAGTTGCAAGGTTGATCGAGCCAGGGCGGGCTCTCAAGAGTTGTGTCCGAAAGAGGCTGAGGCCCCCCCCCCCGCTTTGCCGCCGAATCGTCCGTCACCGCCGGGTCGCGTGGCCATCTTGGCTCAAGCCGGCGGGGCCCTAGCCCCTTCTGGCTGCCCGCGTGATCCCGTTTCGATCCGCTCCGAGTTCCCTCGAGCAGTTCGATGGCCGCTGACGGGCGCCCAGACGCCTGATGAGGCGTCGGTTGCTGACGGCGCCGTCGGCGGGCGAGCGCCCCGTGGGCACGGCGGCCGCCGCCCGCAAGCGTGCGCTGGAGCATCCCGCGAAGGCGGGCGAGGAGCAGAAGCCGAGGCGGCGTCGGCTGTTGCCTGGCGCTCCTCTGCCGGGAGGTTGTGCGACGACGGCCGCGCGGACCCTGCCGGCAGCGTGGGAGACACTCGTGGGGCACGGGCAGACGTTCCGCGCCACCCGAGCCGCCGGGCGGTCGCGCTTGGGTGCTGCAGCGTCAATCAGCTCGAGCAGCACTGGCACCGCGGGCGGGAGGCGCTGCAGCGTCAATCAGCTCGATCAGCTCAATCAGTCATCCGAGGGCGCCGCGCCGCCGGCGGGAGGCCGCGAGAGGGTGCTCTGGAGGCCCCGCAAGCGGCGGGTGCTGGCCCATGTGGAAGAGGCCTGGGACATGCTGAGCGCAGGCACGAGTCTCCTCGAGCAGAAGGCGGCGCAGCAGCAGACCCGCAAGCAGTACCAGGAGGAGTTGGACCGCTGGCAGGAGCTCGCAAATCTCGGAGACCTCAAGCTCGTGAGCGACGAGAAGGTGGACGAGATGCTGGTGCGCTACTTCGAGCGGGACTTCTTCCTGGGAGAGCAGGCTCATCGCGGGGCCAAGCTGCTCGCCGCGCTGATGCATGCGGAGCGGGGGTTTGGCCGGAACGGCAGCCGCCGGGTGCCGCGAGCATGGCGCGCCCTGAAGGGGTGGAGGCGTCTGGCGCCAGGACGGTTACGCCGGCCAGAGCCGCTCTGTCTTTGAGCGGGGATGGCCAATGAGATGATGTCCCGAGGCGTGAGTACTACCTGAGGCCGAGCAGTTTGCTGGCCCTGGGGCCAGAGAGCTGCCTCGCGCCGAAGCGGCCCGACGGCCGCTGGAGCCTGCTGGCGCACCCCGCGGAGCGCGGGGTGCCAGACAAGATCGGAGAGTTCGACCACTCGATGCTGCTGGGCAGCAGTTGGCTCCAGTTCATATCCCCTCTCCTGCGTACCTTGTCAAGGCAGGCGGAGGAAAGGGCGGTCTGGGGATTCGCGTATTACGACTATCTGAAGGTGTTCACGGAGTGTGCGAAGTCCCTGGGCGTCAATGTGGTACTGTACCAGACCAGGCATTTTGGGGCCTCGATCGATCGGGAGTCTCGAGCGAGAACATTGGTCGAGGTCAAACAGAGAGGGGGCCGGAAAGCGGACAGCAGTGCGATGATATACGAGAAGCACGCTCGATTTCGCCACAGCGAGTTGCGCCACAACAGAGACCTCAGCGAGCATCTCCAGGCATGCGAGCGACACTTAGAGGACATGATCCTGCGGGGCAAGATGGTAACTCGCTGCGCCTGAAGGTAATGGGGGACCGCTGGTTCGTTGACCTCTTCTCGGGGACTGGCGGCTTCTCCAAGTGCCTCTGGAATGAAGGATACGCTTTTTAAAGAGCTAGAGATCAAGAAAGGTTTTGATGTCTTTGATAACATGTCACGTCTGAGACTTCTGATCGACGTTCGGTCGGGAAGAGTGGCCGGCGCGATGATAGCCTTGCCCTGCGCTAGCTTCTCAATCGCTCAGAATGGCAGGCTGCGTTCGGACGCGTATCCCCTAGGGCTCCCAGGTTTGGCTACCGAGCTGCAGTCTAAGGTCGATCACGGGAACGCTCTGTTACAAGCTAGCTTGCAGTTTATTAGAGCGTGTGTAACGCAAGGGATCCCGTGGATTTTGGAGAACCCTGGAAGTTCTTATGTCTTTAAGACGCCTGCCTTTCGAGAGTTCTTAGATCTCGGCTGGTGTTTTGAAATCGTCTGCGATCAGTGCCAATATGGAACTCGCTGGAGGAAGCGCACAAACATTCTGATTGGAAATATCCGTCGCGAGGACTGTTCGCGACTTGAGAGACAGTGCCGTTGTAGACGGGGCCTGTGCTACTGGAAAAGCGCAATGGCATCTCCAAGGTAGAAACGTCTCTGGGGTCCACTGGACCGCTATCGCGGCCGAATACCCCAGGCCTCTTGCCCGTGCGTTGGCTTTCTCCCTCCTCTCCCCTGTCCGCTCTCAACTGCAATCGTGCTAACTATTCCCTGCCAGCGCTGTCCCAAACCAATGCCAGTAAGCTCGATATTGGTCGTTAAGTGAACATCCGTAATTGGGCTGTTGAGGGGCAACTGGCAGCGGCTGCGCGTAGACGCTGCCACTGAGTTTCGAGACGTATCTCCGCTCAGCGGAAGGCAAAACATGGGGGTGCGCGCGCACGAAAATGGTGTGCCTGTCGCGTCTTGTCGCTCCCCCCCTCGCTTTGCCGAAGGCCTTTGGCTCTGCAGATCAACCTGCCCTCCCACCACGCCCTTTTTATTTTTTCTTTGTTCGTCACAGTCAGTGACTCACCATGGGGCAACTGGCAGCGGCTGCGCGTATACGCTGCCACTGAGTGTCGAGACGTATCTCCGCTCAGCGGAAGGCAGAACATAATTGTCCGATGGTTTTTGATGGATTTAGGCGTTCTCGCTTCCCCCGCTTCCCAGCGTTCCCTGACGGCCTCGCTCGGAGGCCAGATCGCTCCAAGACGGGCCACGAGGCCCGGAAAAGGGCGCCAAGACGGCCCAAGAGGCTCCATAGACAACCCAACTGTGCCCCAAGAGCTCCCCAAGAGAGGGCCCAGAGGGGGACCGCCAACCGATATTTCGAGGTCTCTGGCCCTAGAGGCCGCCTGTAGGCCCCCGGAGGCCACCAAGAGGCTCCCACGAAGCTCCGTGAGGTGTCCAAGGGGCCCCCAGGAAACCCCAAGAGACCCCCAAGGGGCTCCCAGGGAACGACCAAGAGGCCCCCCAACACACCCCTAGAAATCATGTCCCCAGAAAACCTTCCAGGGACATGGTTCATCATGGGCCCGAGAGTTCCCGGAGGCCCCCAGGGGCCCCCAGGGAACGCCCAAGAGACCCCCCAACACACCCCAACAAACCATGTCCCCAGAAAGCCTTACGGGACATGGTTCATCATGGGCCCGCGAGTCTCCGGAGGCTTCGAAGTACCATCATGCTACCGTCTGGGAAGTTGATTGGGAACATGACTGATCGCCTTCTCGCGGCCCTCCGCAGATCGTTTCGCACAAACTTGCCCCAAGTGCCCTCTTGAACCGACGACGACGACGACGACGACGACGACGACGACGAGACGACGAAGACGACGACGACGACGACGACGACGACGACGACGACGACGACGACGACGGCGTGCCCCAATAGGCGACGACGACATTACGACGACGACGACGACGACGGCACGCCCCAACAGGCTCCCCAAGACGCCCCAAACCCATGCTCCCAGAAGGCCTTCTGGGAACCCGATTCATACGGCCTCCGCCCCCCTACACAGCCATTTTCCTCGAAGGCCTTTCGGAGTGCAGATTGGCATGCGTGGACTGTGGTCCACTACTTCAGTGGAGCAATGAATTCGTCAAGGTTTGGGGCCTGCTAGAACCTGAGCGCGCGCGAAGCGCGCGCGATGGTTCTAATACATATTTTTGTACTTGTAGACCAAACAACAAAAAATACCCCCCCTCCCCCGCCGCCAGTTTTTAGCATGAATATATATATATATATATATATATATAGAATGTTTTCTCCCTCCTCCGCCCAGCCAGCCTGGAGAGGAGGTCATATCTGCCAAAACAGGAATCAGGGGAAGAGTTGCAGGAGGAGGAGGAGGAGGAGGAGGAGAATCGCGCAAATGAGTTCGGAGAGCATTCGATGACGCGAATGATGCACTCCCCGCTACAAGAACGCAGGACAGGAGACCGCAAAGAAGTATCCAGAAAGGCCCCAGCGGCCGCATGCTCCGCAATTGCCCCTCCTCCTTCTGTTCCGTGTGGACCCAGGAGGTCTCGAGCCCCGCCCGCGGGACCCGCTTCTCGCCCCGAGTCGTCCTGCCACGGCCGCGGGGCGCGGCAACGGCCCAGCGCCTCTCCGCCGCGGTCGCTTCGCGACGCGAGGGGGTCCGGGCCCTTCCCCCTCCAGCAGCGAGGAGGAAGCTGGCGCGGCTGAGGTGGCGAAGGCCCCGGAGCGCCCAGGGGGGGAAGCGCCAGGCCTCGGAACAAAAATAACGAACACTCATGCCACATTCATCTGTGAACGCCTCCCCCTCCCCCCAATGTTCAAAGTTGGCGGTGGGTCTGATGAGTTGCACCTCGACCGCAGTCTCCCCCGCGCGTGCCAACTTTGAGTTTGGGGGGCAGCGGGGGTGTTCACTGATTGTTTCCCTCTACCGGCGCGCCGCCCCAGGCGACAGCAATTCCGCCCTCGCGTGGTACCGCGAGGCCCCGCCGACTCCTCGGCGCGTGTGCCTGCCCCGGAGCATGCCGGTCGGGTGTCCGTCGGATTCTCCATCGGTCTGTCCAGGGGTCGACTCGTCCTGCCGCGGTTGTGCGCGGCAGGTCTGTGAATGGCTTCCAGCCAGCGATCGCTACAAGGTGTCGCCCAGACTGACGGCGCCATGAGAATTATCGCGAGAGGTTTAAATCATTCAGGGTTGGTTCGTAGAAATGCCGAGGAAGAGAGTGGCACAGGAGAGAGGGGGCCATGCTAGGATCAATGATCCATGTAAGTAGATAGTCCGATCCCCTTGGAACTACCAGCACAACAAGTACTACCCCTAACCCCACAGGCCCTATCCTTACACTGGGTGACAGCGATTAAGACACTGGCCTGCCGGCAGGTACCCCGCAGACATTTCTGATTCCTCGCTGGCCCTGTGCGGTACAAGCTGATCCTAGGGACACCCTACGAAGCTTTGCATCAGCGGGAGATGTGCCCCTAAAGTTCTTGTAGCAAGAGTTCCTATGTGTGCATGGCAGCTGATGTGACCCCGCCGCTGCGGCGTCACAGCGCCTGTTTCCGCCCCCACTTCCACGCCACATCGTCGTATGCACTCCTCGCGCCCAGAGCCCAGACAACGATCCCGGGCCCAGGACCGGTGCTCGTCCGGAGCCGCGCCGAGGGTCCACAAGAAGTCTTGGGCTCCCAGGCCCGGGATCGGGGCACACGCCCTCCTGACCAGTCCAGGGGGGCCGCTCCACACGCCGGCCCCCATCATTAGGCCCAGGACCAGGCCCCTCTTTCCTGCCGCAGTTTTCTCGCAATGTGAACCCCTGGAGGTCTCGACCCCTTCCCTGGGCCCGGCGCTCCAGCACGAGTCGTTTCTTGACGGTGCCCGGGGCCCGGCAGGGCCCCGCAGGCGCCGAAGATTGCCAAGGATCGTCGGTCGTATCCTTTTCGCGGCGCGGCGGGGTCTGGGGCCTCGTGCAGTCCAGGGCAGGGCCCAGCCCTGGATCGGTGCGGTTGCGCCTTGTGCCCTCCTGGTCGCGCCACGCCCGAGAGGTCCGAGAGACTGGCATCAGGGAGGGAGGGAAGGGAGGAGGAGGGAGGAGGGAGGAGGGAGGGAGGAGGGAGGAGGGAGGGAGGGAGGGAGGGAGGAGAGAGGGAGGGAGGGAGGAGGGAGGAGGGAGGAGGGAGGGAGGGCACTGGAGCTGTGTGCGCGTTCGGCCCCGCAGGGGCGACGCGCGCGCCCAGAGCTCTTGCAGTGCAAGAGCGGTGGCGGGCGCGTGCCAGCGATACCCATCGGTCGTTGAAAGGAGGTTTACGTCGGGCCTGTCCCTCTACAGGAGGGGTATTCTAAAATAGTATAGAAATAGTCTGGGGACGATGTTTTGACTATTTCTGATTACGTTTGATTAGTCTTGGACGTTTTTTTTTTTTTTTTTTTTTTTTTTTTCTTAATTTGTCGTCCAAAGTCCACCTGTTGTGGGACACGCCCGACCTAAAAGTAGGTATGTGTGGAGTCCCAGATTCCAATCTACTTTGAGCGACTTCCTACTTCAATGATCGAGTGGCTTCCACCATTTCCGTCCTCTTCAGGGGGCCTGCGGACACTCAGTCTGCTTTCCACGCCTTCCCACTCCATGTTTCTGCCTGCTTCTCCCGACCGATGGGTCAGCTCTACGATGCTTGTGCCACGCAAGTCTGGCTCGGACCTGCGCCTCCAAGGGGGGGGGGGCGCACAACACCGGCATGACCTGCTACGCCCCAGGAGCTCCGCTCCGCGAGGCAGACCCACCGTGCCCCCAGGCAGCAGGCCCCCGTCCGGCCCCGCCGCCAGATGGCCTGCGGCCAGGCCCGCGCTGCGCTGGCGCGGCGGCGGCACTGGCGCGGGCGCGTGAGGTTGAGCGCCGCGGATGGCCCAGAGTCGGCCGATGCCGGACGGTCCCAGCTCTCTGGCTGTGCTGATCTGTCGGGGGTGGATAGGCCTCCTACTTTGACACGTCGATTGGGGAATTGGCCGTTTTCGGTTCGCGAGAGGGCGTCGCGGCCGTTCTTTTTGTGGGTCCAGGTCCGTCGGTTTCGGTCCCAGGCCGTTTTCACTAAGGGGAGGTTTACTGAAGGGAGGTCTGTCCACCGCCGAATCTGTTCCACCCTGGCGCGTCTCCTCGGTTTCGGCCTCCTGGACCCGTTGCCGGGCCTCGGGATCGTCGAACGTGGATCTGGGACGGAACACCGGCCCCAGGGAAGATGCTGGGATCTCTTGGGGTTGCGGGTGGAACCAGATCACGTCGTCGGATGTCTGGACCAGCGTCGTCGACCACGCTTCCCGTGCAGCGGGATCTCTCCCGGAGGGCCGCAGGCCTTCGCTTTGGTGGACGCCGAGCTCCTCCTGGAGCCGGCCGATGCTGACGGTCAGAGCTGTCGGAGAGCCGCGATCGTTCAGGGTTGAGCGATCCACGCGGAGTCAGAAGCCGCAACGCAGAAGTCGAATGGAAAGAGGGGACTGAATCCTTGGACAACCTGCCCCCACCCCCGAGTGTCGCACTCAGACCTCCGACGTCCTTTGCCTGTTCCGCGGGGTCCCCAGAGCTTCCGTTCGTTTTCCGGGGACCCGTTGTTCGTTCGGGACTGTTTGTCGATGGACTGCTCGGAAAAGGCTCCCAGACTTATCTAAGGGTGATTTTTCAACCTCTAGTTGGCCAGGCAAACGTCGGCACTCAACACGCCAAACAGAGAAGGGGCTGCTCCCCTAATACTGCATCGGCTCGGGCGCCAAGGTTGCGGGCAAGCATTGTTGCCGCAGGCAGGGGGAAGTCAGTACAGCAGTGCTGTACACTAAAAGGAGCGCCAGTGCGTAGACAGGGAGAGGCACAACATGAAGACAGCGAAGCAGGGCGGCCCTGGGCTGTTTCTTTGTGCCAGCCTCTGCAAGTGCAAAGAAAGGTGCAAATTTCGGCCACAGCGCTTGTACCCGAGGGGACAAGTTATCTTCGGCCCTAAGCCGGCACACGGACAAGACGGCGGAGGAGCAAACACCAATCTTCGCATTCAGATGCAAGAGAGGGGGCGCTCTTGCTCATGCTCGTCTGCCTGCCACAATGGCTTGTCTTGACTGCGCGGCTCCAGCCGAGTCTGGACATGCGGACTGCCATCAGTACCCAGGCTTGAACGAGAAAACTTCGCCCCTTGCACAGCACGAACGACGGACGACGGAGGACCACGCACGGTATCTGTACGCCGAGCAGCTCCCTGCATGGCGCATGCACCATCCGGGCGGAGGCACACGGGCTGAGAGACGAGAGCCTGCGGGGGCGGGAGCGCACGCTTCTCAACAACGGGGGCTTCGCACGTGTGGTGCGCGTCGGGTGCACCGTCACTCTCGGCTGGGATCACGTGGGTTCTGGGCCGTCGCACTCACGCTCTCTCCTCACGGGCGGATGCCGGCGGGTCCTTGGAGCCTGTACGCGTCGATCCACGACAAAGACGCCCCAGAGAGAGGGGGAGGGCGACAGCAGTGGCAGCAGCGCACAAAGTGGGAAGCACGGAATTGTCCACAGTGGTTATGCCCACACGCCAGCTTGCTCTGTCGAGCAGACCCTGCCCGAACGTGTGCAGACCCATGGCGCAACTTCGGGGTGTGCCCGGGCTGCCTGCGCAGCCCTGCGTTCTCGTGCCTGCTCACGATTCTTCGCAATGCGAGCCCCTAACCTCATCTGTCAACAGCACTGGCTGGCTGGGGAGAGGGGAGGGGGGAGGAGGTGGTTGTGTCAAACCTGGGGTGCCTGACGGAGATTCGCCCAGAAATGACTGGGCATCTTTGCGCTTCATCAGCCTCTGGTGGCCCTGGCGGCCTCCGCGTGGCAGTGGGGTCCACGACGTCTTCGGCAGGCTCAGGTGGGTAAACACGACTAGTTTTGGGATCGGCCCATCGGGACCGAGACCTGCGGGACACGACATCTGGAGCCCGCTCCTCGTAGTGCCCCTGATAAGGATCCCGGGAAACATAAAGCTTAAAAAGCGCATCGCAGATCCCTGGGCCCCCCCCCTATAACCTCAGGCACCGCGTCGCCTCCACCTTCCGACATCGTTGGAATGGAATCGACAAGCTACCAGCCAGGCGCTTACATAGTCGGTCAGGGTACGTCTTTTCTTGGTGGTCCTCCATTCCCCGCGGGCCCCGTCGTATCCCAAGGCTTCGTGCCCTCGCCTCGCGTGTGAATATTTACCTCGCCCCTCCGTATCCAACAGGCGCCTGTGTAAGCCTGAGACTCGTATCGCTAGCCACGATCGTAGTAGGTGGTTTCGACGGTTGTCCATGCTCGCACTTATCGAAGTCGGTGGTTGTGACGGCTGGGGAGGATATCAGAGCCCTAAGAGGGTGCCACGTGAAGGACGTCATAGCTTGAATACGCCAGTCGCATGGCTGCGGATGTTCCATGCAAAAGCTTGTGCGTACTGGAGGTGTGCGGCGAGCAGTGCGGCCATCGCTCCTAACAGCGCATTTCCTGCACACGCCTGTTCCGTCCTCCGTGATGCGAGTGAAACCTTTCCCCAATATTCGTAGTGCGTCCGCAGTCGAGGTGGGCCGCTGCCTTCAGACCAACGCGCAGCGGACGAGGTCTCACACGGTGGACCCCCTCTCGACAAAGCGACCCGCTTCGCCAACACGTGCTCCTTTCACACGGCGAGTGTATCAGCGTTCACCACAATTCCAAGCGTCACATGGCTATATGCTATACCAGTAGAGAGTACAATAACAGCATAGTCGGTAAGGTAGTGTGCCGATTCCACCTGTGCCTGAATGCGTCCATCCCGTCTTCGACCACAGTACAGGTTCACTACAGACAGGTTCAATGCATAATACTCTACCCGACGCGCTCCACACGGGATAGGGTTTGCCGCACCCTCTGTATAACGTTCCGAAAGATCAAACTCGCAGGATATCTTGCGGTGTTCTGATCAGGTGGGTTGGCAGCATTCGGCAGCGGAGCTGGCAGCGGCGGCGGCGGTAGGCACTCGGCATCTGGATTTGTCGCCGCCAATCGTTCCCTAACCGCGTGCAGCGTCAGTGCCGCCATGATTTGATATGATGTGTCCAGCTTCCCGCTTCAGGGGCCTCGCTGTCATCATGGTCGGGACCGCCGCATGCCGCCTCGAAATCCGAACCCCGCCTATTAGCGAGCCCTCCGGGGGGCCCACATCGAATTGCTGGAAGTAAGATGCTGGATTCTGTCGCGCAGTAAATAAGACATATACAGACATCTCGGCAAGTCCGAAACCATACGAGCAATTGGATGTGACCGACTGGAACACTGGTAGGCACCCCGCGGAACGGAGCGACACGCCATCCGCCTGCACGGCATAGCGAGTCGCCGGGGCCGCCGCCGCGACACGTTGTCCCAAAGTTCCTGACCGTAGCATTCCGAAGGCCTCCCGATGGTCCCCGCCGAGAAGCCGCCCGAAGCCAGCCGAAAACCTCCCAGGCTCTCCGATTGCATTCCGATGGCCCCCCGACCGCCGCCCGGCACCCTCTCGGCCGCAGCCTCCGCGGCAGGCCTACCGCCTGACGCCCCGCGACGCGGACTGCGCGCGGGCCTTGGCGCACCTCGAGCGGCGGAGAGGCGCCTCGGCCGAGGCGTCGCAGGCACGGGCGGCGGCCCCGCCTCGTCGTCGTCGTCGTCGTCGTCGTCGTCGTCGTCGTCGTCGTCGTCGTCGTCGTCGTGGTCGTCGTCGTCGTCGTCGTCGTCGTCGTCGTCGTCGTCGTTGTCGTGGTCGTGGTCGTGGTCGTGGGCGTCGTCGTCGTCGTCGTCGTCGTCGTCGTCGCCGTCACCTCAGATCCATGCGACGGCAAGTGTTTGTCGTACTTCTCGGTATCTGGAGGCCTTCCCGTGGCCCCCACGCCGTCAAGGATTAGCCTGGCGAAGGTCCCAACCATAAGCAGTGATACGTACCGCAGTTGTGAGTACCATCTTCGGTGGATCCTCCTATGCGGCCGCGAAACGTTTGAGGAGTGTGCCAAAGTGGCCCGTCGGCGGCAGGCGGCCGTTTCCAAGGGTGCTTTTGGTTGAGCTCCCTATGGAGCCACGAAACGTCCGAGGGGTGTGCAGAAATTGGGCGGCACCGACATGCGGACCGGCCTTCGTTGTTACCGCCTCAGTCCACGAAACGTGCGAGGGGTGCGCCAAATGTGCGGGATGGAACCGCATGCGGGCGTTGCCACTGGGGCCTCAGGTGGAGCACCCTGTGGGTCCACGGAACGCGTGAGGGGTTCGCCGAAATGGGGGGGAACCGCATGCGAACGCAGCCGTTGGGGCTTTCGGTGGAGCTCCCTGTGGGGCCACGAAACGTGTCACGGGTGTGCCGAGATTGCAGGGTGGCGGCATGCGGGCTTTGCCATTGGGGCCTTCGGTGGAGCTTCCTACGGGGCTACGAAGCGTGTGAGGGGTGTGCTGAAATGGCGAGATGGCGGCATGCGGGCCCTGCCATTGGGGCCTTCGGTGGAGCTCCCAATGAGGCCATTAAGCGTGTGCGGCGTGTGCTGAATTGGCGAGGTGGCGGCATGCGGGCCCTGCCACATCCTGCCATTGGGGCTTTCGGTGGAGATCCTCCTTATGGGGCCAACACGTGTGAGGGGTGTGCTGAAATGGCGAGGTGGCGGCATGCGGGCCCTGCCATTGTGGCTTTCGGTGGAGCTCCCTACGGGGCTACGAAGCGTGTGAGGGGTGTGCTGAAATGGCGAGGTGGCGGCATGCGGGCCCTGCCATTGGGGCTTTCGGTGGAGCTCCCTACGGGGCTACGAAGCGTGTGGGGGGCGTGCTGAATTGGCGGGGTGGCGGCATACGGGCCCTGGCACGAGGGCTTTCGGTGGAGCTCCCAATGGGGCCACGAAGCGTGTGAGGGGTGTGCCGAAGTGGCGAGTTGGCGGCATGCGGGCCCTGGCACTGGGGCCTTCGGTGGAGCCCCTCATGGGGCTACGAAGCGCGTGAGAGGTGTGTTAAAATGGCGGGGTGGTGGCATGCGGGCCTTGCCACTGGATCATTCGGTGGAGCTCCCTATGAGGCCACGAAACGTGTGAGGGATGTGCTGAATGTTTGCCGATGGTGATGGCGATGGCGAGGATCGTTGTGGTAATGAAGCTGGTAACGACGGTGGCGGTGTTGATGATGCTGCTGCTGCTGCTGATGATGATGATGATGATGATGATGATGACGATGACGATGACGATGACGATGATGATGATGATGATGATGATGATGATGATGATGATGATGATGACGATGACGATGACGATGACGATGACGATGACGATGACAGTGACGACGATGTTGATGATGACGATGATGATGGTGATGATGATGTTGATGATGATGGAGATGCTGCTGCTGTTGATGACGATGCTGATGTTGATGCTGATGCTGATGCTGCTGCTGCTGCTGATGATGATGATGATGATGATGACGATGATGATGATGATGATGGCGTCGATGGTGATGATGATGCTGCTGATGCTGATGCTGCTGATGCTGATGATGCTGATGATGATAATGCCGGTGATGCTGATGATGGTTGTGATGGTGATGGTAATGATGCTGCTGCTGCTGATGCTGATGATGATGCTGATGATGATGATGATGATGATGACGATGATGATGATGATGAGGATGATGATGATGATGATGATGATGATGATGATGATGATGATGATGATGATGATGCTGATGACGATGATGATGATGGCGTCGATGATGCCGATGATGACGACGAGGACATGCGGAGGGCAGAGGTTGGGATGGAAGGAGGGAGGAGGGGGAGGAGGAAGGAAGGAAGGAACGCGGGGCGCTGTCTCTTCAAAACGAGGACCCAACACCACAGGATGGTTGGGAACTACTCGGGATGAAACTCCGGTCCTGGAGAAGGGGTCGAGACCTACGAGAGTCCACTTAACGAACACTTGTAACGTCTCAGGTGTTGCCACAGGTGTCCCTGGCCCAGGGTGTCCCCAGGATTGCTGGGGGGGCCTCGATGAGCGATGCCAGAAAACGGGGTCTGTGCCGACATTGGCGCGTAAGATGCCCGCGTAAGGTCGCGCGTAAGCGCCCTCTCTTTCAAAGTAGCGTACCGCGCTGGCGGCCCGCGTAAGCATCCGCGTAAGGTCGCTGTGTCATCTCGCGTGAGACCCCCTTTTGATCGTCGCTCAGATGGCCTCCAGAGCACCCCGCACGAGGCCCAGAGGGTCCCAGGGGATTTTGAAAAAGCTGGAGACATGGGCCAGGCCCACTTCTAGCAACACCCGAACGTCGGAGGAGAGGTAAGTCGTCGTCGGCGTCGGCGGCCTGCCCCCCTGTGCAGCGGGTTTTTGTTCCACATGGGGCCGCATGCATTTGTTTTGTTCGCAAACGCCGAGCCCCGAGCCACATTCAGCATTCGGCCTACACTCGTCCCCGATGCTGCCTTGCGAATCCTTCCTCTTCCCTCATCGTCATCCTTCCTCTTCCCTCCTTCCACCTCCTCCTCCCTTTCTTCCTCCTCTCTGGTCCCTTCTCCTAATCATCAATCGTTCCTCTCTCCTTCCCTCCCTCCCTTCCTCCTCCCGCATCCTTTCCCCTCCTCCTCCTCGTCCTTCTCCTCCTGCTCCTGCTCCCGCTCTTGCTCCTCCTCCATCTCTTATAGCGTACTTGGCAGTCCTCCTCCCCTCCTCTTCTTCCTCCTCCTTCCAGCCCTTTTCAACAGCTCGCGATCGATTTTTTTTAAAGCAAGAAGCCTCATTCCTTGAACCTCGGTTTGGGATTTCCCCTCAGGCCACTTTGGGCCAGTGCGGCTCAGGCCAAGTTTGGTCAATCGCTTGGCTCACGATTTCCTACCATGTTTGCTCAATATCGTCTTGGATGTCAGACGTCTATCGAGAATGTCGATCGGGGGCTTTTTTGCCCCGATGCGACCATACTGAAGAGTGGGAGGGTAAAAGCAGTGGAGCGCAGCGCTGCCTTTGTTTCTCGAAGCGTCTCGCCACCGTGTGAAAATCACCGACAGCCGCTACTCTGCGATTGCCAGCGCTTGCGGAAAAGCCAGGCAGTGGCAACTTGCGTTGTCGTTTCTTAGCGAGTTGGTAGACGTGAAGGTGGAACGCGACGTCATCAATTTCTTCGCTGGGACCAGCGCGTGCGAGAAAGGCAAGCAATGGCCACTGCGGACAGTCATTTGCGGCGCCCCCTGGGCAGGTGCTGATGCGCTTCCTGCAGGAGGTGGACGAGAACCATGTCGAGGCCCGTCGAGTTGTTTCTGCAAGAGATGCTCCGTAGGCGAAAACACCGCCACCCCGCAGATGCGGGGTGCTTTTCCCGCGGATGCCCCGCGCAGAACATATTCGTGCGACCGCGTGTCCGCGGGATCGCGCCCTGGAATCCAGACCGCGAGGGTGCGGATGCGGACATGTTCGCCACTCGTGAACAGCACGGCGGGGGGCGCTCGTTAAGGAATGTGCCCCGGGGGCTTCAGACCCTGGAGCATTCCTTATCTGAGGAGGTCGGCGGTGATATCCATGGCCAGTCCACGATTGGTGTCCCACCAGCTTCCAGACCCTGGATTCCTTACTCAATGGTTCCTCATCCAATGCCCTCACCGCGAGTGGCCTGGCGGCGGGTGCGGGCGTGCGCGGGGGGCGGACACCGGCGGCGTCGAGCCGTGAGTTGGCCCTCTGGCGCGAGTGTGGCGCGGGCGGGGCGCGGTCGCTCGTGCCCGCGGTGGAATCCGACTGCCTGCGCAGGCCTCCAGGGGCCCTTGAAGTGAGAACAAAAAAACGCCCTCGCCGTACCGATCACAGCAACCAGAGAGACGGCCTTCTCTCATCCCGCGGGCGCTCACCGTGCCGATCATAGCGGCGCGGGGCGGCGCGGCGCCGCCTGGGAGGGGAAGGGGGAAGAGGGGGGGGGGGGAAGGGGAGGAGGAGGAGGAGGAGGAGGAGGAGGAGGAGGAGGAGGAGGAGGAGGAGGAGGAGGAGGAGGAGGAGGAGGAGGAGGGGAGGAGGAGGGAGGAGGGAGGAGGGAGGAGGGAGGAGGGAGGAGGAGGAGGGAGGAGGGGGAGGAGGGAGGAGGGGGAGGAGGGAGGAGGAGGAGGAGGAGGAGGAGGAGGAGGAGGAGGAGGAGGAGGAGGAGGAGGAGGAGGAGAGGAGGAGGAGGGGAGGAGGAGGAGGAGGAGGAGGAGGAGGAGGAGAGCAGACGGCCTTCTCTCATCCCGCGGGCGCTCCTGCTCCGCTTCGGACCCCCGAGGGCCTGCACCGCTCGATCCACGGCCGGAGGAGGCCCGCCCGGGCACGAGGCGGGGGCTCCGGTCGTGAGCTCCCGTGCGGCGGTGTGCGCGTGCGCGCCAGCGGGTGCTCCGGCGCCTGCACGGCGTTGGAGGCCTGGAAATGTCGGGGGTCGATAGACCTCCCAGCCTGACACGTCGATCAAGGAATTGGCCGTTTTCGGTTTGCGAGAGGGCCCCCGTGGAGGGTGACGTTCGGGGAAAGATCGTGCGGCGGCGCGATTTCGTTCTCACGGCGCCTGGTCCTCGGAGGAGTGGAGAAGGAGGAGGAGGATGAGGAGGAGACAATTCCATCACGTCGTATTTTCACACTCTCGTGACCCGAGGGAAGGGTGTGGAGGAAGGAGGAGAAGGAGGAGGATGAGGAGGAGGAGGAGGAGGAAAAGAAGGAGGAGGAGGAGGACGAGGAGGAGGATAGTGGCGACGAGAAGGAGGATGAGCACAGATGACAATAACGAGGTGTATAACAATTACGTGTTGAAGGGTGAGTGGTCGGAGGAGGATGGCTTCGGGGGGCCAGGGAGGTAGGGCGGAAGGAAACGGTTGAGGAGGTTCGGGAAGGGCAGGATGAGGGAAACATGAAGATGATGAGGAGCAGGAGGAGATTGAGGATTATGGCGAGGAGGACAGACGATAATGACAGAACCGCGAGGCCGAGGAAAAGGACTTATGAATCAGGACAGAGGATGAGGACGATTTGAGAAGGAGGGAAGATGACGAGGAGGAGGAGAAGGAGGACCAGTGCAAAGCCAAAAGGCATCAACGATGTTGCAACAAGCCTTCCCTCCGAGATCCCTCTTCATACGTCCCGAAAATAATCTATCGCGAAGGCCTTACGCCGACCCTGAAGGCGTGACCTCCCCCAAGACCCCCGCACCCCAGGGGTGCAGATTATTCTACTCCGGGACCACCCCCCACCACCGGCGGGACCTCCCTCGGGAACCCCCGCTGGCAACCCCCTCGGGGCCCGGGACCCTCGCTGGCAAACCTTCTGCCAGGAGGACCGCTGGGACCCCAGACAGGGGGCCTACGGTGGAGCTCCCTGTGGGGCCACGAAACGCTGCTCTGGGTGGGGGAACGGACAATCCCACTGGGGCCTTCGGTGGAGCTCCTTATGGGGCCACGAAACGCTGCCCTGGGCAGCATTCTGACCCGGTACCACGAGACCCCCGCTGGCGACCGCCCCCCGGGACCCGCAGACACCCGGGGGGGGTTTTCGGACCCGGCACCATCCCCTAACCACCACAGGCGGGACCTCCCCTGGCACCCCCGTTGGCGACCCTTCGGGGGCCCGCCGAAACCCCAAGCGGGTGGGTGGTAATCTGACCCGGGACCCGTCCCCCTGCTTCCCCCCGTACCTACCCCCCCCCCCAGCCGCCCACCAACCCGCGCCTGGGAAGAAAGCAAGGGAAGGGGATCGGCTTAATGACGACCTTCGTTTTCCTTCTTCGTTATTCGATTTCCTTGGACTGGCGACGACGACGTCGAAGACGACGACACCGTCTCACACACGCCGAAGATCCTCGGATTTCCATTCGGGGGAGTGCTGCATTAGAAGACAACCTTTTGATAATTGACAATTTTACCATACACGTTCTTGGGACTTCGACGCCGCGGAGCAGCGTGACTGTTCCAACAACGCGAATCAACGCTACTGTCGCGTCCTGACAATCCGAAATTCTGCCAGAACGCGATTCCTGGGATTTCGACCGCACGAGCCCTGGGAACATTTGCAAATTTTCAAGACGACCGTGCGGCACGCTGTGGCGAGAGCCTCAGTTTGAAAGCCACCCGCCCCTCCATCCTTGAGGCTACGGCAAGATTTTAAGACGAATGAGCGCGGCGCTGGGGCGAGAGCCACCTTTCGAAAACCACCCGCTCTCCATCCTTGAAGCTGCGGCAAGCTTTTAAGACGACTGTGCGCGGCGCTGGGGCGAGAGCCACCTTTCGAAAGCCACCCACCCTCCATCCTTGAGGCTGCGGCAAGCTTTTGAGACGAATGTGCGAGCTGCGCTGGCGCGAGAGCCACCTGTTGAAAGCCACCCACCCTCCATCTGTGAAGGCGACGATGACGACGACGACGACGACGACCGCTGTGGCGACGACGGCGGCGACGAACGCGGCGGCGACGACGACGATTGCTGCAGGGAGCAGCGGCGCCGGCGGCGACCAGCGGAAGCGGAAGCTCAGGCCTTGTCGCAGCTGGGTCAGGTGCACCAGGAGCGCGGCGAGTGGCCCCAGGCGGCGCAGCTGTATCGCAGGCTGGCGCAGCTGGAGCTTTTCACTCGCGGGGGGTGCTCCTTCCTCCCGTGCTATCCCCCTCCTCCCGCTCCTTCCCCCTCCTCCCCCGCCTCCCTCCCTCCTCCTCCCCCTCGTCCTCCGCCCCCTCCTCCCCCCTCCTACACCTCGTCCTCTCCCTCCTCCTACTCCTCGTCGTTCCCTCTTTCCCTCCACAGTTTCACAACATGAGGGCCGTCAAAGAGCGACCCGCGACGAAATAATTGTCGTGTGCGGACGCGGGAGGCTGGAGGTAGGAAACAATATCAGGCGAGAAGCACGAGAAAGAGTGAAGTCTCAAAGAGATGGGGGTATGCAGGGAAGAGGACCGAGAAAGAAGGAGCGACTTTGCAATCTGAAGGGCAATACGAAACGAGGAACGAGAGTGGTGAAGAAGTACTGACCGCTGGATCGAAAGGTACCTTCTGAAGCATGAAGTGACGCTGCTACGGGAAAGTATACAAGACATTGCAGGATAACTGATATTACGATTGATGAGGTAACAAGTCGAGAGGACGTTGATGACGAGAAGAAGGAAGCAGTTCTGGCAAGTGGATGGGTACCAGTAATAAGAGGGGGAAGGAGGATGTGAATTGGAGAGTAGGATCTCGAAGAGAACGAATAGCCCCAGGAGGTCTTTAGTTTTGATCCCCCCCTTTCACTCGGCAGTGACTAGGACTGGTCCTATAAAGCCTCTTCCTCCTCCCCCCTCTCCCGCTCCCCCTCCTCCACCTCCTTCTCCTCCTGAGTAGTAGGAGTAGGAGTAGGAGTAGTAGTAGTAGTAGTAGTAGTAGTAGTAGTAGTAGTAGTAGTAGTAGTAGTAGTAGTAGTAGTAGTAGTAGTAGTAGTAGTAGTAGTAGTAGTAGTAGTAGTAGTAGTAGTAGTAGTAGTAGTAGTAGTAGTAGTAGTAGTAGTAGTAGTAGTAGTAGTAGTAGTAGTAGTAGTAGTAGTAGTAGTAGTAGTAGTAGTAGTAGTAGTAGTAGTAGTAGTAGTAGTAGTAGTAGTAGTAGTAGTAGTAGTAGTAGTAGTAGTAGTAGTAGTAGTAGTAGTAGTAGTAGTAGTAGTAGTAGTAGTAGTAGTAGGAGTAGTCGTAGTAGTAGTAGTAGTAGTAGTAGTAGTAGTAGTAGTAGTAGTAGTAGTAGTACGTAGTAGTAGTAGCAGTAGTAGTAGTAGCAGCAGTAGGAGTAGTAGTAGTAGTAGTAGTAGTAGTAGTAGTAGTAGTAGTAGT
>CAUYUJ010006984.1:0-10209 GCA_963575745.1 Prorocentrum cordatum
ATTCTTTACGCTTCGCGTATCCCCACCAGCCCATCTCACAACAGCAACTCTTGCGAAGCATGCCGACAGTCGTGTTTTTCAGGCGTGTGTCCGCTTGCCTCCGCATATCTCCCCTGTTCCTCCTTCCTCCCGCCTCCTTGTACATCCTCCTTGTGGGGGGAGCGGGAGAAGGACGAGGCGGAGGAGGAGGGAGAGAAAGCGCTCCTGGTGATTTGAGTCGTTTGGGTTTCTCGTCCTGGTGTGAGTCGTTCGGGCCCTTCTTCCTGGTGTGAGTCGTCCGGGCTCTTCGTGGTGTGAGTCGTTCGGGCTCTTCGTCCTGGTGTGAGTCGTTCGGGCTTCTCGTGGTGTGAGTTGTTCGGGCCCCTCATCCTGGTGTGAGTCGTTCGGGCCCCTCCTCCTGGTGTGACTCGTTCGGGCTCCTCGTGGTGTGATTCGTTCGGGGCCCGCGCCGTGGTGTGAGTCCTTCGGGCTCCTCGTGGTGTGAGTCGTTCGGGCGCCTCGTCCTGGTGTGAGTCGTTCGGGCCCCTCCTTGTGGTGTGAGTCGTTCGGGCTCTTCGTGGTGTGAGTCGTTCGGGCCCCTCGTCCTGCTGTGAGTCGTTCGGGCTCCTCGTGGGGCCTCTTGGGGGCCTCTTGGAGCCTCGTGGGGCCTCTTGGGGGCCTCTTGGGGGCCTCTTGGGGGCCTCTTGGGGGCCTCTTGGGGTCCTCTTGGGGGCCTCTTGGGGCCCTCTTTGGGGCCTCTTGGGGCCTCTTGGGCCTCCCTTGGGGGCCTCTTGGGGCCGCTTGGGGGCCTCTTGGGGGCCTCTTGGAGGCCTCTTGGGAGCCTCCTGGGGGCCTCTTGGGGCCATCTTGGGGCCTCTTGCGACCTCCTCAGAAGCGCAAATGAGCGCTGCCCCCTGAGAGGGACAAAATGAGCCCAAAACCTTAGTAAAATCAAGGATTTTGCTATGAAGGAAGATGAGCGCGACCCCCTCAGAAGGCCAAAATGGGGCCGAAACCCTAGTACAATCAATGTTTTTGGCTTCAAAGACGAGTTGAGGCGCCAACTGCCCCCCCCCCTCGGGGCCAGAATCCTCGTGAGGGTCGTCGTTTTTTGGCCCTCCCAGGAGTCGAAAATGACCCCCTTGACACCACTCGGCCCGCCCTCTCCAGGTCCAGGGGAGGGGGTAGGGGGAGGGGTAAACCTTTCCCCGAAGGGGAAGATAGGGGGTTAGGGGGTTGAGAACAGAGAGAGCTCCCTAAACCACTCACGCCCAAAGGGCTGGTGGGATTACAGTAAACTTTCCTCCAAGTTCCCTCTGCATAGGCTCCCACACGGATTCATTATCACTGAGGGAGATGCCCCCTTGGATGATATGTGAGAACATCTGGAATTGTACCAGCAAGCCGTTCTTTTGTTTTCAACGCCGCGGATCACCGTTATTGTTGCGTCTTGACATTCCGACATCGTGACGACAAAACATCTACGTTGGCCCTGGGAAACCTTGAACATCTTGCGAACTCTTACGACGAATGTGTGCGGCGTTACGGCGAGAGCCACATTTTGAGAGGGAACCGCTCTCCATTCGTGACGTTCTTTCAATTTTTAAGACGAATGTGCGCGGCGCTAGGTGAGAGCCACATTTTAAACGGAACCGCCCTCCATCCGTGAAACGCTTGCAAACTAAAGTAACGAATGTGCACGTCGCCAGCGCGAGAGCTAGATTTTGAAAAGAAGGCCGCCTTCGATTGGTGGAACCCTTGCAAATTTTTAAGGCGAGCTTGCGCGGCGCTAGGGCGAGAGCCACATTTTGAAAGCGCATCGCAATACATACGTGGAGCTGTTGCAAGAAGCTGTTGCGCAATTCAAGCCTCAGGCTTACAAGCTGCGAGGGACTCTCTGGCGAGACGCCGGGTTCGCCCCTTCGACTGGCCGCGGGGCGCGGCGGAGGCGGCTGGAAGCGGAGGGGCGGTGGGGGCCGGAAGCGGAGGGGCGGAGGAGGGAGGGCGGAGGACGGGGTGGCGCAGGCGGCGCGTGAGGCGCCCCCTGCGCCCCGGGGGCGGGCGGGCCGCCTCCGCGGCCGGCCGCCGCCTCCTCCCCCCCCCCGCGGCGAGGCCGTCTGAGCGGTCGGCGCTGCGCCGGCTGGCGGTCAGTGGCCCAGGAGAAGGCCTCCGCTGCCAAAGGGGGGCGAGACGAGGAGGTGCGGTGCGGTCAAGGCCAGGGCTCGGGCTGAGCGGTGTTCGGGCGACTTCGTGGGCCGTGTTCCTTCCGATGTCGTCTCGCAGCAAAGGCAGCACGGAGACAGCGCGAAGGATCGGGGAAACCAGACGACAATGAGAAGCGCTGTTTGGCTCGAGCCCTGGTCGAGGCGCCGAAGTTGGGACCGCTTTGGGCTCGGCAGGGCCTCTGGCTTTCTGGTCGTGCCCCAGATCCCGGACGGGGAGCTGCTCGTAGCCTTAGGCTCGCCGTGGTCCAGAGAGCCCCGTCGTTCCCGAGGCGGCGTGCCTTCGGGCAGCACGGTGGCCGCAGCGAGTCCTGGGAGCCAGGCAAACAGATCCGCGCGTGCCCCCGGAGGCTCCTAGTTGTGTCTAGGCCTCCTAGCTGGGGTCCGAGTAGATGTTGGCGGCGCGCAGAAGGGGGGTAGGGGGAGGGGGGAGGGCTTCTTAGAAGGAGGCTGCTTCTTAGAAGGCGCCGGCCTTACACTTGTAGACAAGGCCCGCGCCTTCTAAGAAGCAGGGGTGCTTCTAAGAAGCCTTCCCCCCTCCCCATACCCCCCTGTGCGCGCCGCCAAAGATGAGGTCGGAGGATCGCGCCGCATCGCCGATGCATCGACGACGCCGCTCGATGGGGAGCCCGTGTTTCCCCGCGCCGGCGTCGCCGATGCATCGCCGACGTCGCCGATGCATCGCCGATGCATCGTCGATGTATCGGTGATGCATCTACTCCGACCCCATCTAGGAGGCCTCTCTTGTGTCATTCGTTGTTCCTCTGTCCGTTTAGCGTGTGAGCAGGGGCGCGCGCACGGCCAAGTGGGAATTGCAGTGCTGAGGAGGCCCCGCCCCTCCCGGGGGGGTCGGTCGCAAATCATGGGGGCCTTGTGTGCCCTGGCAATTCTGTCTTTCGAGTGCGCCAGCTTCGATCAGCGTCTGGATCGATGAGATAGCGCCGATTCAGCGTCGCACAGCGTCGATTCGCGTCGAGTAGCGCCGACTCGCAAGAGCCAACAAGATGGCATGCCAGGCTCCCACGAGCTGCGGCAGACGACGAGGTTCGCTCGGGGCGCGAGGTCGTGGGGGCGTCTTCGTTGGCTTTCGGCGGCCGCGGCACGCTCTCCGGCAGCCGCGCCTCGCCGAGGGCGCTCACCGGGGGTGCCCGGCGGCCCGTCGGAGGCCCGAGGCGTGACCTGGACACCGCCAGGCGTCGAGGAGGAGGGGGACGAGGGCCGGCAGCGGTTCGGACGGAATCCGAGAGGCGGCCCCGCCCTTCGGCAGACAGCGCCCCGGCCCCTGGCGGTCTGCAGAGGCCCGACGCCCCTCCGGGGACAGGGCCGAAAGACTCCCCGGGGCAGGCAGCGCACGGGCCCGTGGAGGCCTGCAGGGGCTCGGCGCCCCCGTGGGGCACAGGGCCGCCCTTTTGAGCCCATCCGGAGCAGGCCTCGCCGTCGGTGTCGCCGCGAGCGTGGTGCACTTCGGACAGCAGGCCGCCTGCCCGACAGCGGCCGCTGTTCGTTCTGAGCAGCGTGGGCTGCTGGGCACGGTGCCCATTTTTTCCGTACCCGTTCCGGGCATCCAAACCCGTGGGGCAGGACGTTCGTGGACGAGGAGTTTGTCCAGATCCCCTGCCTCGCTGGGGGGGCCCCTGGTCCACGACCCCGTGAATGCGGAGCGTACTTCTGCAGACGCCCCGCGCGGACCGCATCCGTGCCACCGCGTGTCCACGGGATCGAGCCCTGGATTGCAGACCGCCAGGGGCCTGGATGTCGATGTCTTCGCCGCTCGCGAGGTGTCGGGGCGACGAGATCTTCACGCAGCCACATCCCCTGGCCAGGCCAAGCCCGGGGGGGGGCCGCATGCGCCGCTGCGGGGCCCAGGGCTTGGGCCTGGCCAGGGGCGGTGGCTGTGTACAGGCACCCTCCTTCCTCGTCCTCCCCCCCCCCTCCCGCAGGCATGTTGGTCATGTCTGGTATGCATGTTGTCGTTTTGCGATGACGCCTATATTGTCCCATTGTGTGTTGTCGTTTTTGCCTTTGTGCCGGCAACCGTTGGGTGCTTCGGCCCCACCCTGCGGCACCCTCGCGGTGCACGATGCAGGCCGATGTCAGACGTCCGATGCCCCCTCCCCCTCCCGCTCGCCCTCTCCGCTTTCTCGCTTCTCGGCCTCGGGGGGCGGCCCTCCTCCCACGAGCGGCGCACGGTGGCGCTGGCCCAGCGGATGTGGGGCCCAGGAAGGGGCCAGAGCCTCTGCCAGAGCCCCTTGTGTTCTCGATCGGCGAGGCGATTCTGGCGAGGACCGGTTTGGTCGCAACGTGTGCTGTACGCTCTCCCCTCCCCCCTTCTCCCCTGCCTCCCTCTCCTCCCTCGCCCCCTCCTCCCTTGCGCCTCCCTCCTCCCTCTCTCCTGCCTCCCCCTCTTCCTCACCCTCCTCCCTCTCCCCCTCTCCTCCTCTCCCCCTCTCCCCTCCATCCCTCTCCCGCCTCCTCCCTCATCCTTCCCTCCTCCCCCTTCCCCTTCTTCCTTCCCCCCCCCACCCCTCTCCCTTCGCCTATATCCTCCTCCACAATATACAATATGAATACTACTCTCCTCTCTCACCTGATGACGTCCGGAAGATATCCGGCCCCCCTCCGCGCATTGTTTTTAAGCACAGGATTCTCGGGAACCGGGTTTTCGTTTTTTATGTTGCTCCCGCTGGTGTGCTGGCCTGATTTTCGGTCTTCGCTCGTTCCGAATCGTGCTCCCGCTGCAGCGCTGGCCTCATTTCCGCGCTTCGCTCGTTCCGAATCGTGCTCCCGCTGCAGCGCTGGCATCATTATTTCCAGTGCCATGCCACGGCATGGTTTTCGGTCCTTCCAAATCGGCCCCAAAATCTGGAAGACGCCCCCCCGAAAAAGCCATTGGAAGTGATTACACATTCGGTGCCGATTCGTTGATTTTTTGGGCCGCAGACGCCCCCCCACTTTGGGGCCTCGCCACGCCATGCTATGTCATGCTACGCGTCGATCTTCAACACCATACTATGCCATGTAATGCTATGCCATGCTACGACGTCCGACTATGCGGATAGAGAGGAGTCGCAACACCATGCTATGTCATGCTACGCGTTGATCTTCAACACTATGCTATGCCATGTAATGC
The DNA here is from genome assembly GCA_963575745.1 of Prorocentrum cordatum. Classification (NCBI taxonomy): domain Eukaryota; class Dinophyceae; order Prorocentrales; family Prorocentraceae; genus Prorocentrum; species Prorocentrum cordatum. Next base: position 5,332 of record CAUYUJ010006984.1, read on the forward strand.
TGTGCTATGCTGCGACATCCGACTGTGCGAATTGAGAGGAGATCTACGCCATGATAAGGGATGGGAGGGAGGGGTAGGACGTCAGATATGACGCGAGCGCACCCGGCTTTCTCCCTCCCTCTCTCCCCTCCCCTCCCTTCCTCCTCCTGCTCTTCTTCCTCCTCCTCCTCCTCCTCCTGCCAATCCCCCCTCCCGCCTTTCTTCTTGCCTCGTTCCGCTCCACTCAGCCCCCTCCTCCCTCTCGTTCCCTCTCCCTCCGCCCCCTCCCTCCCCCTCGCTCCTCGCCTCCCTCCTGCTCTTCCTCCCCCTCCTCCTGCCAATCCCTCCCTCCCTTCTTCTTGCCTCGTTCCGCTCCACTCTGCCCCCTCCTCCCTCTCGTTCCCTCTCCCTCCGCCCCCTAATGTTGAGGGGCGTGCCGCCCGGCCGACGGGCAGCCTCCTCGTAGGAGGTGGCCCTGTGGTCGTGCAGCTCTCCTCCTACTCTTGCTCAACTCGTGCGAGCTATCGACACTCGAAGGCTCGTCCGAGGCCCGGTTCCCTGGTTCCCTGGTTCCCTCCCCCCCCCCCTCCTCACCCCCCTCCCCGCCTTTCTTCTTGCCTCGTTCCCTTCCCGCTCCACTCTGGCCCAAGATTCCTCCCTCTCGTGCCCTCCCCTCCGCCCCCTCCCTCCCCCCCCCTCGCCCCCCTCCCGCCTTTCTTCCCTCTTTCTTCCCTCTTGGCCCCTACTCAATATGAAAATATTCTCCCTCTTCCCCTGATGGCGTCCGGGTGATGGCCGCGCACCCTCCGCGTACTGTTTTCTTACACAGGATTCCCGGGAAATCCCGGGAAACGACTCTCGCTGAGGCGCCGGCGTCATTTTCGGGCCGAGCGCCCCCCGCGTATTTTTTTTTTACACAGGATTCCCGGGAAACGGGTTTTCGCCTGCGTTTCTTTTCAAAATGATGCTCTCGCTGAGGCGCCGGCATCATTTCTGCTCCCGAATCGTTCCGAATCGTGCTCCCGCTGCAGCGTGGGCCTCATTTTCGGATCGGTGTTTGGCCTCCGTCGTTCAGGATGGAGTTCTCGCCCCAGCGCGGGCCTCTTTTCTCATGCCGACACCATCCGCCCGCCCCCACACCACCGCACCCACCAATACCACCACACCACCACCAACCACCACCACCACCACCACCACCACCTCACCACCACCACCACCACCACCCACGACTCCTACTTACCCACCACCACCACCACCACCACCACACAACCACCAACACCACCACCACCACCACCACCACCACCACCACCACCACCACCACCCACCACCACCAACCACCACACCACCACCACACCACCACCACCACCACCACCACCACACCACCACCACCCACCACCACCACCACCACCACCACCACCACCACCACCACGACACCACCACCACCACCACCACCACCACCACCACCCCACCACCACAACCACCACCACCACCACCACCACCAACCACCACTACCACCACCACCAAACACCCAACCACCAGCACCAACCACCACCACCAGCACGAGCACCAGCACCACACCAGCACAAGCACCAGCCCAGCACCAGCACCAAGCACCAGCACCACCACCACCCACCACCACCACCACCACCACCACCACCACCACCACCACCACCACCAACCACCACACACCACCACCACCAACATGGACAAACCACGCACAAAACACGCACGCACGCACGCACGTGCACCACCACCCACTACGCACGCGCGCGCGGAGCCACATGTCCGCTACGACACGCGTCCGCGGATAGAGAAAATCAGCGCCATGGTAAGGGATGCGAGGGAGGGGTAGGACGTCAGATATGACGCGAGCGCACCTAGCTTGCCTCGCCCCCCTCCTCCCCCCCTCCTCCCCCCCCCTCCCCGCCCCCCTCCTCGCACCCCTCCTGCCTTTCCTCCCTCCCCCTCCCCTCTCGCGGGCCGCGCCGGCGGCGGCAGGGGCGGACGGCCCGGCCACAGGGGGAGGGCCGCTGCTCGGGAGCCTCGAGGGGGAGGAGGGAGGAGGGAGGAGGGAGGAGGGAGGGAGGGAAGGAGGGAGGGAGGGAGGGAGGGAGGGAGGAGGAGGAGGAGGAGGAGGAGGAGGAGGAGGAGGAGGGGGGTTGCACTGACCCGGGTTTGGGTGCAGGATCATGCAGGATCCTGCAGGATCTTGCAGGATCCTGCGAGGCCTGCCTGACCCAGGTCTGGCATGACCCGGGTCAGGATCAGGCGATCGCAAACATGGATTAAGGTGGCTTGGATCAGCGACGGGTTCCGTTTCCGTGGGAAATCGCGGATTTCCGCCGCCGAACGAGGCGGCACCAGCCGCATTTTGGGGATGGTACCTCCCCCGATCCATGGATTTGGCGACCGCGCGCTAAATCCGTGGATCGCTAATCCGTGTTTGCGAGCCCCCAACAGGAGATCCCCGAACTGCTCGACTACACGTAAGAGGGACCCTTCTTCGCTGGAGTGACCTTTGGTGCGGGCCCATTGGGCCCCCCCGAGCGCACAATGCGATGCGATAGCAGCGGCCTGCGCGCTTGGGTTTGGCCCCCTCGCGCCCCCCCAAAAGCCGCGCACCAAAGGTCACTCTTGCCCAGGGTCGCTCCCTGCGTGTGGCCGAGCTGCGGGCGTCCGGCAGAGAGTCGGCGAGTTCCGTCGCCCGAACAGGCGGCGCTGGCCCTCAGGTCTCGGGGGGTGCCCTCCCCGATCTACGGGATCTGGCGCCAACGCGCCAGATCCACAGATCCCTGCTCCTTCCCACTCCTCCTCCTCCTCCTCCTCCTCCTCTTCCTCCTCCTCCCCCTCCTCCTCCTCCTTCTCCATCTCCTACCTCCTCTTCCACCTCCTCCTCCTCCTCCCCCTCCTCCTCCTCCACCTCCCTCCTCTCCACCTCTCTCCTCCTCCTCCTCCTCCTCCTCCCCCTCCTCCATCCTCCTACCTCCTCTCCTCCTCCTCCTCCTCCTACCTCCTTCCTCCTCCCCCCCCCCCTCCTCCCCCTCCTCCTCCTCCTGCTCCTCCTCCTCCCCCTCCCCCTCCTCCTCCTCCTCCTCCTCCTCGTGTTTTGGCCTTCTCCTGCTGTGGCGGTTCCTCTTTTTGTCTGCGTGAAATGCCGCTGCCACAGCACAGGTGCGCGTGTGGACGGCCTAGGGAAGGTGTGCAAGGATCGGCCCTCCAGGAACGCCGAGTATTCTTGGAGGCATCTCTGTCGCGGTGTGCACCCGAACCCCAGGAAGCGGGGTGTGACGGTGAATACTCACCAGATCTGCGCTCTGTTTGGTTCTCAGGCCGAGGAGGCTTCCTCGAGCTGCAGGGCTGTGGAGGCCCCAGCTGGGAACCACATGGCGGGGGAGAAGGAGGTCCCCCCTTCCTCGGTCGAGCCTCCCCCCCCCTCGGTGGAGGAGGACCGTCAGGCCTGTCAGGCCCGAGAGTTCAGCGTCTCTTCTCAGTCCCTCCGCCGTCTCCAAGCCGCTCGGTGTGGCGGTGAGGAAAGGAGGGACTCGGATGCGGACTCGGATGCTGACTCGGGTTCTTCTGACTAATTTTATCCTGCCACCTTTGTGGCTCACCTCCTTGCCTCAGTGGCTTGGAGGACGCAGCAGCGATTTCCCAGCCGTCGCTGCTGACCAGTGAGGCTGTGCGGGCGTTGAGCTCAAAAAAAAAATCCTCCTCCTCCTCCTCTTCCTCCTCCTCCTCCTCCTCCTCCTTCTCCTTCTCCGTCTCCCACCTCCTCTTCCTCCTCCTCCCTCCATCCTCCTCCTCCTACCTCCTCCTCCACCTCCTCCCTCCTCCTCCTCCCCCCCCCCTCCCCCTCCCCTCCTCCTGCTCCTCCTCCTCCTCCTCCTCCTCCCTCCCACCCCCTCCTCCTCCTCCTCCTCCTCCTCCTCCTCCTCCTCCTCCTCCCTCCTCCTTCTCTCCTCCTCCTCCCCCTCCTCCTCCCCCTCCTCCTCCTCCTCCTCTCTCCTCCTCCTCCTCCTCCTCCTCCTCCTCCTCCTCGGTCGTCTCCTCCTCCTCCTCCTCCCTCCGCCTCCTCGGTCCTCCTCCTCCTACCTTTCCTCCTCCGTTCACCCTCCCCCTCCTCCTCTCCTGCAGCTCCTCTCCTCCTCCTCCTCCTCCGCCTCCTCCTCCCTTCCTCCTCGTCCTCACCCCTCCTCTTCTCCTCCTCCTCCTCCTCCTCCTCCTCCTCCCCCTCCTCCTCGTCCTCCTCCTCCCCGCCAGATCCACAGATCCCTGCTCCATGTTCTGCGTGTGCCTGAGCGGCTCCGATGGCCCATGGCTTTGACGAGGCTAGCTGGCGAATGCGTGCAGCGCCCGCCCCCTTTGGCCATCCATCCCTTGGGCCCCCGCCAGAGGCAGGGTCCGAGGGAGGGACCAGCGCGCAGCTGGCTCCCCTTCTCGATCCTCGAGGCTCGGGGATCTGGGGGATTGGGGGGGTCTTGCTTGCACGTTTTTCTCGATTTCTGGGCCGCCTGGAGCGTTCAGAGGCCTCCCCCAAATCGCTGGGTGGTTGGCCCTTCTAGCCTTTCGGAGGGCACCTTCTGGAACTGTCTTCCCCCCTCCTTCGCCTCCCCCTTCACCCGTCAACCCTCGCTTGTCCCATGCTTCGAGAATCAGAGCTCAACGCCCGCGTCCATTCGCGAATGATTAATCGCGTGGCTTTGGCCAGAGTGTAGGCGAGAGGATGATGATGATGATGCTGATGATGATGCTGATGATGATGATGATGATGATGATGATGATGATGGTGATGGTGATGGTAATGGTGATGGTGATGGTGATGGTGATGGTGATGATGATGATGATGATGATGATGATGAGGATGAGGATGAGGATGAGGATGATGATGATGATGATGAT
>CAUYUJ010006984.1:10309-47809 GCA_963575745.1 Prorocentrum cordatum
GGAGGAGGAGGAGGAGGAGGAGGAGTACGAGGAGGATGAGGAGGAGGAGTACGAGGAGGAGGATGACGAGGAGGAAAAGCAGGTTAAGGGTGAGGATTTGTTTGTTTGCTTGGCTTGCGTTCTCTTCGCTGGGGGGGTTCCATAGGGATAATGAGGAGCCAGATGATGATCAGGGGGAGAGCAGCATCAGCATCAGCATGAACACTTGCCTCCATTACGTCGCCTGTGCATTCCTCGTCATGCTTGCGCTCGACAGGCTAGAGACATTCCCGATGGTCTCTATTGTGCCGAAGCATGGACGCCTTCAGGCACCACTCGACGACCCATGCGTTTCTCTTTGTAAAATCTGTGCCATGGAGACACGGCAGAAGGAGGGCAGGGAGGAGGAAGAGCAGGAGGACGGGAGCAGAAGCAAGGTCGTGCGCCGGTACTATAGAAGTCTTGAGGCAATTACCAACGACGTGTGTGCTCCTCTGCTCGTCGGCTCCATCTGGGCGACGCAAGAAAACGGGGTTGTCTTCGCCGACATTGGCGCCTCAGCTTCCCGCGTGAGGTCGCGCGTAAGCGCCCTCGTTTCCAAGGTAGCGTGCCGCGCTGGTGGCCCGCGTAAGCTGCGGCGTGAGGTCCCTATGCCACCTCGCGCAAAGCCCGTTTTTGATCGTCGGCTCCACCTCACGGCGGCACGGGAGGAGGAGGATTTGCAGGAGGTGGAGCAGGAGCAGGGTGTCGGGTGCCAGCACCACGGAGGCCTCGAGGCAGAGCGCTCGGCGGCCTGTGCTTGTCTCCTCGCCGCTCCCTCGGGGTGTTCGACCCCTGGCCCCTCGTGGAGTCGCAGCCGTCCAGCTCTCCCGCCGAGCAGCGCCGCAGGCACGAGGACCGCCGAAGAGCGCCGACGACCGAAGGCCCACGAGCAATCCAGCTGCGCCGCCGCGCGATTCCGCCGCCGCGCTCGGGCGAGGGGGAGAGGGGCGCCTTGGGTGGGCGGGGGGAGGGAGGGGGGAGGGGCCACTGACCCCCCCCCTTCCCCCAGGCCCTGAATAAGGGGCCACACGCGAACCCTACCCACTACCCCCCACGATTTCTGAGCTGACGGGAGGGTGGGGTTCACTTCGCTCGGGAGCTCCCGAGCGAGGTGAACCCCACCCTCTCCCTCAGAAATCGTGGTGGGTAGGGGTAGGGTTCGCGTGTGGCCCCCTACTGTATTCGGGATCATCTTCTGCCTGAGAGGCCATCTGTGCGCGGACGCGTGCCCACCGGCAGGCGAAGGCCGGCTGTGCCTAGGCTCCCAGATCCCAGCGTGCGCGCGGCTCCCTTCTGCCTCCGTCGTCGAGCGGTGCTCGCTCTTCCCTCCTCGGCGGGGGCGGGCGGAGAACCGGTCTGCATGCAACGCCTTTCTCCTTTCCAGTCTCTGCCCCTCGCCGAGCGCGTTCCACCACTCGCGAAGTGCCTACTCGCAAACGTCCGAAAAAACAGGTCTTCCCCAATGTGATATATCATAAATCTGCCGCAGCGGATCCAGGCCACTTGCGAGTAGTTGATTTGCGAGTAGTGGAACGCGCTTGTCAAGCCCCACTCCTTCGACCGATCCGGTGCCGCAAGTTCGTGTCGTGTCGACGCGGCCGCGATCCCAGCGCGGGCTCTCGAGGTTGGGTGCCGCCAGTGGCTTGAGGGCGCCAGTATCGAGCCATCTGCTTTCCAGCCAAGGCGCCGAGAGAAGGGCCGCTTTGGGTTCGGAAGGGGCTCGCTGTTCCGTTCCTTGGGTCATTCCGTGGTTGTTTCTCTAGCTATCTGCATCCTCGTGCACCCAGGCGCTGTTGGCGCCCGAAAGGGGATTCGTTCCTTCTCAGCGCTCCTTATTTCAGCAGCCCTTCTTTGTCGGAAAGCTGCTATCACTCAACGGCCGAACGATCCGCGCGATGCCAGAAACAGAAACCAATGCGAACGTATTTGCGGCGTGGATCTGCCGTGCCCAGGCATCCGACGGCGTGACTGATTCAATCCGCAGGCCCCAAACTCAGGAGGGGAAAAAACACACAGACACAATTAATCGTCGATACCCCCTAAAAATATAGGAAAATATGGGAATTGGGCGGGAAGACAAAAACCCCAACAATATGGGAAAATATGGGGAATCATTTTATGTGTGTGTATTTATTTGTGTGTCCTTGGGCCCCTTGACAAACGTCTAGTTACCAGGGAGCAGGTTTTCGCCCCAGATCCGTGTGCGATGGCCCCGGGGTCGGGATGCGGCTAGAAGCATACACACGGGGGGGCGATGAGGGGGGGTGCAGGGAGGTGCACCTTTTGTGCCTCAAAGAGGCCCTGAGAGGGGGCCCCCCTGGCCCCCGAAGGGGAACGAAGGGAGCGCGTTTCTGCGTCCCCCATTGATCCCCCCCATGAAGCAACGCCAGACATCGTGGACCATTGCCTCGACGCAACAAGCAAGCCCGCCAGAGGTCCACAACGAGCGCCCGCCGAAGACGGCGAGGTCGTTCGAGCAATGGGGGAGTCCCTTTCCCATCAGTTGAGGGGCCGGCATTTTTTATGAAGCAAGCGACGGGCAGATTTCTCAAGGGTGTTCGCGATTTGGTCGGTGCGGCTGCGTCGCAGTCGGTTGCGTTCGGTCGGTTCGGTTCGGTCGGTTATTTACGTCGTTGTCGCGTCGCTGCGCCCTTCGATGCTGCTTGCTTCTTGTCGATATCGGTCGGTTTCGGTTTCGCTGTGGGTTCGGTCGGTTTTCGGTTTTGCTGTCGCCGTGCACGGCCTTGTTCTTCGATCAGCGCCGACCGCGATCGCCCGTGTTTTTTTTGTTGGTGGTGTTTTTCAGTGCGGGGTCCCCAGAAGCCCTGACTCTTTCCCCAGGGTCGGTTTTTCATCCCGACTCGTTTTTCATCGGCCTGGGTCCCGGCGAGGCCCCACAGAGGCCGAAAGTGGTCAAAAGCCGTCCGCATTTGTTTGTTCGCAGCCCGCTGGTGGTCCAGGTCGTGGGGGAGACGATCCCCAGGCCCATGCTGGGGTGCACGCGGGCGAGGATTCCCGAGTGATGCGCAAATGTTCCACCATCGCTACCATATGCATGACTGGGGAGGAGGGAGGATGAGGACCTCCTCCTCCTCCTCCTCCTCCTCCTCCTCCTCCTCCTCCCCCATTCCGTCCTCCTCCTCCCTCCCCCATTCCCTCCCTCCTCCCTCCCTCCTCCCTTCCTCCCTTCCTCCTTCTTTCTCCCGTTGTCCCTCCTCCTCCCCCTCCCCCGCTCCTCCAAGACCTCCTCGTCCTCCTCCTCCTCCTCCTCCTCCTCCTCCTCCTCCTCCTCCAACCTATGGTAGTGGTGGTGGAAGATGGGCCCACCACCACGGGCAGCCGCGGCGACGGGGACGCCCAGAGCAGGCGAGCAGCGCCCCAAGGGCCTCGATTCCCTGGGCCTGGCGTGAAGTCGGGCCTGGCCCTCTACCGCAGGGACCAAAAATAGCCAAAAAATAAGCGGAGGACTATTTTTGGAGTATTTTTGACCATTCTGGAGCATTTTATATGAACTTTCATTTTTCGCTCCCCTTGTAGGGGGACGGGCCAGACCTCAGCCTGGCGAGGGGCAGTGTGAGACTCCTGGGCAAAAGCTCCCCGTCTAGGGGGCCACATGCGAACCCTACCCCTACCCCCCACGATTTCTGAGGGGGAGGGTGGGGTTGACTCCGTTCGGGAGCTCCCGAGCGAGGTGACCCCCCCCTCAGAAATCGTGGGGGGTAGGGGTAGGGTTCGCGTGTGGCCCCCCGCCGTCACGACCGCCGGCGGTCTGCCCTCGGCGGCTGCCCAGCGGGCCCCCCGCGTTCGGGTTCTCCTCCGAGCGCCTCCCCGCCCCCAGTGCCAGCGGGCGGCCTCCTGGCCCACGGAGGAAGAGGACGGGTGGAGGGAAGGAGGGAGTATGAGGATAAAGAGAGAGATAGAGAGAGAGAGAGAGAGAGAGAGAAAGGAAGATAGAGAGAGAGAGAGAGAGAGCGAGAGAGAGCGCCAGAGAGAGGAGAAGAGGTGGAGGAGGAGGTGGAGGAGGAGGCGGAGGAGGAGGAGGAGGACGAGGAGGTTGAGGATTAGGATGATGATGAGGATTAGGATGATGCTGCTGCTGATGATGATGATGCTGATGGTGATGATGATGCTGATGTTGATGATGATGATGATGATGATGATGATGCTGATGTTGATGATGATGATGATGATGATGATGATGATGATGATGATGATGATGATGATGATGATGATGATGATGATGATGCTGATGATGATGATGATGATGATGCTGATGGTGATGGTGATGGTGATGGTGATGATGATGATGATGATGCTGCTGCTGATGATGATGATGATGATGCTGATGCTGATGATGATGCTGATGCTGATGCTGATGCTGATGATTATGAGGATGCTGATGATGAGGAGGAGGAGGAGGAGGGAGAGGAGGAGGACCAGTGTAAACCCAAGAGTCATCAACGATGTTGGAATAAACCCTCCCAAGCTCCCTCTTCATAGGCCCCTACACCGGCTCATTTTCACTGAGGGAACTACCTCGTTGGAAAACAACCGTCTGAAGACCCTGAAGCATGCCAAATCATTGTTCTCGGGATTCCAACGCCACGGATCAACCTGATCGTTGCGTTTTGACGACCTTGAATCGTGCCCGAACGCAAGTTCTGGGACTTCAAGATCGCAAATCAACGTAACTGTTGCACCATCATAATCCTGAATCTTTCCAAACCAACATTTTTGGGTACGCTGATCACGGGAATCCGTGGAACTCTTGCAACCATTACAAAAGAATGTGCGCTGCGCTGAGGCGAGAGCCACATTTTGAGGGTCGCCCTCAGTCCGTGAAACTCTTGAAAACATGAAAAATAATGTGAGCGGCGCTGAGGCGAGAACCACGCTTTGAAAACGACCCGTCCTCCATGTGTGAAACGGTTGCCAATGTTTGAGTTTCGGGGTGTAAATGGTGAGGACATCTCAGGCGAAACACCTGGCCCGCTATGAACAACTGGCCTCGGGGTGCGACAGGGAGCAGTTCTGTTTACGGAAAAGGAGTGGAGGAGGAGGAGGAGGAGGAGGAGGAGGAGGAGGAGGAGGAGGAGGAGGAGGAGGAGGAGGAGGCCGAGGACTGCCCAGCCGGGCTGGAGGCCGAGGCCCCGGCGCTCCTCCCCTTTGCGGAGCTCGTTTGCCGGCGCACCTCCCAGTACCTTTACTGGGACGGCCGCGGCCGTTGCCGGCGCCTCACGGCCACGAGCGGGGTGGACCAGGGGGACCCCTTGGCGCCGCTCCTCTATGCCTGCGGCGCCAAGCCCGAGCTGCGCCGGCTGGAGGAGGAGCTGCGCGCGGCGCCGGGGCGAGCGGGCCTGCGAGCGGAGGACGTGTGCCTCCTCGCCTACCTGGACGACGCCGTCGTAGTCGTCCCCGCGGCGCTGGCGGCCGAGGTGCTGCCGACCGCCCAACGCGTTCTCGGGGAAATTGGACTGGAACTCCAGGCCGCCAAAACGCAGGCGTGGTCTGTGGGCGCGGCTTGCCCCGCTGGCCTGGAGAGCTACTGGCGCTCGCGGGGCCTCACGCCGGCGGGCGCGCCACTGGCCGCGGCGCCGCCAGGAGACCTCCCGGACGCAGGAGACGAGCGCCGGGTTGCCCGGGGGACGACGGGCTACGCCGCGGAGCACGGCGCCGGAGTGGCGAGGCGCGCGGCCGCCTTCCTCGAGAAGCTGGCGGACTTACCGGAGGAGGCTTCACCACACTTGCCCGCGAGACAGGCAGCGTCGCTGCTCTTGCGCCACTGTGGCACCAGCAAGCTTACCCACTTGCTCCGGACCACGCCGCCAACGAGCACGGCGGCAGCCGCGGCTGGCTACGACAAGGTGCTGCTCGCTGCCTACAGGCAACTGCTGCGGCTCAACCCCCTCGCGGAACCGCAGCGAGGGCTTTGCAGGCTACCGCTGCGCCTCGGAGGCAGGGGCCTCCGCAGCCAGGAGCAGCTGGCGCCCGCGGCCTGGGCGGGCTCCTGGGCCCAGCACCTCGCGGAGGTACGGGCGCGCACCGGCTTGGCGGCACCCGACGACCTGCAGCAGGCCGAGCAGCCCCTCGCCGCAGCTTGCCGAGCCGCCCGCCTCTTGCTAGAACCGCCGCCGCAGGCTGGCGCCGGGCTGGCCGCAGACGGGCCGGGAGAAGGAAAAGAGGCCGGCGCCCTGCCCGCCTGGGCCACACTCGCCCACGAACCTCGCACCAAGGTGCAAAAAGCGCTCACGCACAGGCCTGACCAGAAGAACTACTCAGCCTTGCGGAGCGCCTGCGCCAGCGGGGAAAAGGCGAGACTGGGCTCCTGCGGCGGACCGCACGCAGCCGCTTGGCAGCAGGCCGCTCCAGGGGCGGCTGGGCAGAGACTGAGCGACGCTGCGCTCTGCCGGACAGCACGCGCTCTACTAGGCCAAGACCTAGCGCCGCCTCGCGCTCTCTGCGCGAACCGCACCCGCACGGGCCCGCGCGCAGGCCAGGTCTGTGGGGAGCGCCTTTGCTGCAAAGCGCACTACTCTTTTCGATGTTCCTGCGGCGGCGGCGTAAAGTCGCGCAGCAGGGACGTCGAGGACGTGTGGCAGCGCATTCGCAACGAATGTGGCTACCACGCGGCCCGGCAAGTCCCCGCCCCCAGATGGGATCGGTGGGCGTGGAGCTGCCAGAGCTGCGGCGCCCGGGGCGCGGGTCACCACCAGCCCGCCGGCCCCTGCGGCGGTTGCGGTCAGCCTGTCGTCTCCCGCAGAGAGGAAGCCATCCTCGACATAGAGGCACAGCGTAATGGCTGCCCGCGGCTGTTCATAGATGTAACAGTCCAGTACGCCGTGCCAGGAGACGCGGCGGGCCTGGCCGCAGCTGCCAGCCGCGACGGCACAGTGGCAACCACAGCAGAGGCTGACAAGAGGCAGAGGTACCCCGAGGGTCGTTGCACCCAGTGCTGCCCTTGGCCCTTGAAACGGGAAGGCGGCACGGCAAGGCCGCCTTGTGTCACCTCCGCCAGTTGGCGCGCGACCAGGCGCAGCTGGTGGACGAGGACAGGGCCCAGGCGGTCAGCAGCGCCCTCTGCCGACGCTGGGGAGCGGAGCTGTCCGTGGCCTTGCACAGAGCCACGGCCCGACAGCTCCGCAGCAGCGTTGGCTTCCGCGACGACGTGGCGGCCTTGCGCGAGGCAGGAGCGGCTTGAGCCCGCCACGTTCTGCTTGTGTACAGCGCTGAGTGTTGTGGGACAAAGCTCAAGCCGCCCCTTGAGCGCCAGCGCCTCCGCCACGTCGCGGCTGGCATTCGGCGCAAGGAGGAAGATGATGATGATGATGATGATGATGATGATGATGATGATGAGGAGGAGGAGGAGGAGGAGGAGGAGGAGGAGGAGGAGCAGGAGCAGGAGCAGGAGCAGGAGCAGGAGCAAGACCAGGAGCACGAGCAGGAGGAGGAGGAGGGGAGGTGGAGGAGGAGGAGGAGAAGGAGGGAAGGAGGAACGAGGGGGGGGAGAAGGGAGGAGGATGAGGAAGAGGAGAAGGAGGACGAGAAGGATGATGAGAGGAAAACAGCAGCATAAGGATGCCCGACCACGGTTTCATCCAGGGCGGAGGCGGAGGATGATGAGGAGGAGGAGGAATATCTAGGCCGCCCAGATGGGGCGTTGCAGATGGTGTCGGAGGATCACGACGCATCGCCGGTACATCGGCGATGCGGTCGGATCTGGAACTTGATTTTCTCCATCCCGACGTCGCCGATGCATCGCCGTTGCATTGGCGATGCGGCGCGATCTTCGGACCCCATCTACTCCGCCCCATTTCGGTGGTCTTCGGATGAGGGGCGAGGAAGAGAAGGTGGAGGAACTGGAAGGGAAACCTGATGATTTTGATGCTGATGATGACGACGATGCTGATGATAATGGTGATGATGCTGCTGCTGATGATGATGATGATGATGATGATGATGATGACGTTGCTGTTGATGCTGCTGCTGATGCTGATGCTGCTGCTGCTGATGCTGATGATGTTTATGATGATGCTGATGATGATGGTGATGCTACGGATGATGCTTTTGATGGTTACGATGATGCGGATGATGCTATTTTTGATGATGGTGGTGATGATACGGATGCTGCTGCCGATGCTGATGCTTATGCTGATGCTGATACTGCTGATAATGGTGATGCTGATGATGACGATGATGGTACTGGCGATGATGATGCTGATGATGCTGATGGTGATGGTGATGGTGAGAATGATGGTGATGGCGATGGTGATGGTAATGGTGATGATGATGATTCTGATGTTGATTATGATGCTGATGACGATGCTGATTATGACGATGATGAAGCTGATGATTCTGATGATGCTGCTGATGATGAAGATGTTGATGCTTATGATGATGATGCGGATGATGACGCTATGACGATGATGCTAATGATGACGATGATGATGCTGATGATGCTGCTGCTGCTGATGATGATGATGATGATGATGACCATGCTGCTGCTGCTGCTGATTATGATGATGATGATGATGATGATGATGATGATGATGATGATGATGATGATGATGATGATGATGATGATGATGATGATGATGATGATGATGATGCAGAGCTACGCCTCGTCGTCGCAGGGACATGCGGGCTGTCAGATCACGGGAACACGGGACATGCAGGGGCAGAGCACGAGGACAGAAGCGTGGCTCTTTCCCCCCTTGTCGTTCTCCTGCTCCTTGTTGCCTTCCGTATCCTCTCGTTTCCTGCGTGATGTCTTTCCAGGTGAAGAAGGAGCCTCTCCTGTACAACGCCATCCGCTGGCCGCTGTTGCTGCCCTCAGGAGGCCCCCCTCTCCGCGAGCCCGCACGCGCCCCCTGCCCCCGTGCTCCCTGCTGCCAGGCTGACCGCCCTGCTCTTGCGGAGCCCAGCGCTGTGGGCTGCACCCCGCACGCTGCCTGGGACGCACGACGACGACGACGACGACGACGACGACGACGAGGAGAACGAGGACGACGACGACGAGGACGACGACGACCACGACGACGACGACGACGACGACGACGACGACGACGACGACGACGACGACGACGACGAGGACCGCGCGGAGCCCGCGCCTTTCACAAGCGCGCGCGAATGCATCGCCGTTCTCCACTTCTTAATCAGGGCCTCGGTTTGCCAGCAGAGCCCCAGGACGTTTGCGAAGGCCCCCGGGGGACCCCATGCTGTTTTCGGCGCTTCGCGGCCACAGTGGCAGCCGAAGCTGAGCTGGATATGCACAGCTTTTCTACCGCTATTGTCCGAGGAGATTCTGGCCATCGCGGCGGTCTGCTCCTGAGGGAAGAGCCGTTTGCCTGGCGCCCCCGCTTGGGCCCCGCTTTGGCTTGCCCAACCGGAGCATCGAGGAACGGGGCACGGGGGCCATGACCGAGATATCGCGGGATCCCGTCGACGCCGACCTTGGTCATGGTCCATGCCGGCCGTCGCCGATTCGCGGGGCTGGTCCACGGATTGAGAACGTGACCATGATGGAAGGCGACCAAGGATCCACACTACGTTTCCGCGTGCAGTCTTGGTCATGGTGTCCGCTTTCTTTCAGGAGGGGAAAGAACACACAGACACAATTAATCGTCGATTCCCCAGAAAATATGGACATATGGGAAGTGGGGGGGGAACACAGAAACCCAGAAGAGATGGCACAATCTGGGGAATCTGGTCATTTGTGTCTGTTTATTTGTTTGTGCCCCAGTTCCCCCTCGTTCTCCCCCCTCGAAGCAGTCCGAGGCAGCGTGCTCAGGCAGCTCGAGGGACACGAGGCCGTCAGTCGGGCGCGCGCGGCGGGCCGCGCCCTGGCCTGGCGCTCCCCCGCGCCGCCGCGCGCGGGGGCGTCGTGGGCCGAGCTCGGCCGTCCGACGGGTCGGGCGCTCGCGGGCGCCTGGGAGCCTGGGCTCTTGTGGGCGGCTCCCCTCCCCGCCGAGGCGGCAAGCGGGTCCCGAGGGAGCCGAGTCTCGAGCCGCTCCGCCGTCTGCGGGCCCCCGGGAGCCCTCCCCAGGCCCCCGGGGGCCGCCGAGGTTCGGGCGGAAGGGCCGGCTGCGGGGCATGGCTGGGGGGGTCCAGAACACGTTTCCTTCAGGATCCGTTTCTGCCATGCAGCGTGACGTCTACATATGTGTGTATATGGGTATAGCTGTATGTATCTACAAATATATGTATGTATATGTATGCATAACGTGTGTATATATATACATACAAATGTATTCTTGCCTCCCCTACCCTGCCCGTTCTCCCCGCCTTCCCCCCTCCCGCCTCCTTCCCCTCCCCCCCCGTAGCACCAGCGGGGGGCGAGGTGGACGAGGACCAGAGAGCAAGCCCGAGCTGCGTCGACGATGCTGCAAGGCAATTGTCCTTTCGCGAGATCCTACAGGCGGCCCGGATTAGTAGGTCGGCCCTGCCAGGTCAAAGGTACCGTTGTGTCGTGTGCATCGCGACACGTGCTTTCTTACACTCCTGTGGCGATGTGGCCCTCGGAAGGGTCTTGTGTCCTCTCGCGTGTCCTGTCCAATCAAGGCCGACTTTACATGTAATCCTTCTCGCAACGGGGAGTGCCCCTTTGCAAGACGAGCGCCCCAGTGGCGCGCCGTTCAGGCGAGAGTCCCGTCTTGAACAAAAAGGGGCCGCCGTGCTCCATCCCAGAAGTGTCAGAAACGTCAATCTGCAGGAGCTTAGTGCTCCAGTCGTATGTCAGGCAACCGCCGCAGTTTGATTTGAAACACACCTGTCCTCCATCCGTGTGCATGTTTTTGTTGTTGTTGTTGTTTTGGATTTTACGTTTTTGTTTTACGTTTTCGGTGCATTGTGGGGGAGATTCAAGTGAGCCCAACTCCATCGGTGTGACTATCGTCAGCGTGTGAAACAAACGTGCACAGCGAACTGTCGCAGCTTGTGACAATCATGCGCGCGGTCCTGAGGAGAGAGCCCCCCATCTCGAAAGCAATCTGCGCTCCATCCGTGTATCGTGGGGAAAGTTGAAGCTTCAGGGTTGCAGGCTGTTGTGGAGGTCTCTGGCGAAATTCCCGGCCCGCCCTATTGTACCGACACGTCTAATGGTGCGATGAGTTGGAATTGTTCGTGAGGGTCGGGGCAGCAAGAGGAGGAGGGGCAGGAGGAAGAGGAGGAGGACAAGAAGGGGGGAGGAGGAGGACAAGAAGGGGGGAGGAGTTGGGCGAGGAGGATTGGGAAGAACTGGATTCATCATGATACTACTGAGAATAATGTGATGATACTGCTGATGATGGTGCTGCTGCTGATGATGATTATGATGAGGATGATAATGATGAGGATGACCATGCTGTTGATGTTGAGGATGAGGATGATGATGATGATGACGATGATGATCATGCCGATGCTGATGCTGATGCTGACGCTTATGCTGATGCTGATGATTATGGTGACGACGATGATGCTGATGATGATGGATGGATGCTGATGATGATGAGGAGGATGAGCATAGGAGGAGGGTAGGATAACGTGGGGGAGGGTGTGGAGGAAAAGGAGGAGGAGGCGGAGGACTATTAGTGATATTCGTACAAAACAATGAAACATTATATTTGCTTTCACTTTCCGTACGAGTTAGAATCATATTGATAGTATTGATGCTACTATGACTCTAACAGTATTAAGAGGACGACGGATATTATCAGTGCTTCTAGTGGTACGAAAATGCCAAACGTAGAATTACAAACGGCCAACCATACGACTAATACCGCGAATAACTAACCATGAAGACAACGAGCTAGTAATAAGACACTACTACTACTACTACTACTACTACTACTACTACTACTACTACTACTACTACTACTACTACTACTACTACTACTACTACTACTACTACTACTACTGCTACTGCTATTGCTACTGCTACTGCTACTGCTACTACTTCTTCTAATAAAATAATGATAAAGCGGACTAATAATACCATACGAACTAGTAAACATACAATTAACACTACCAATAATAACAAGACTATTCATATGAACACGAACTCATATAGACAACACTGATACGAAACGAGCCACATTTTGAGAGCGGCCCGCCCTCCTTCAATGAAACTCTTGCACATTGTCAGCTCAAGGGTCGTGCACGGTGCGGAAGCCTCAGGCCCGCCCTGCCGATACGTTTTGGGGTGCGGCAGGGAGGAGTCATTTATCAGGAACAGGAGCGGAGAAAGGACGAGGAGGAGGAGGAGGAGGAGGAGGAGGAGGAGGAGGAGGAGGAGGAGGAGGAGGAAGGTGGCAGCAGCGAGAAGAGGCAGCGAGGAGGGACCAGAGAGGGGATGGCCCCCCTCCACCACAGCGCAACGAGCACATTGGAAGACGGGTGCGTGCCTGAGAGAGGGGAGAGACAGGAGAGGGCGGGGAATGGAGGAGGTATGGGGTGAGGTAGGGGCAGGGGGACCCATCGAACCTCCCCGCCCCCCCCCCCAAGGACACTCGACAATCGCCTGGATCCCATCACGGCCCCGCAGAGTCCTCCACATTTGCTCGGTGTGGGTACCACTTTCTCCCGTCCAAGACGTCCAGTGGGCACGGCGCTCTCCCCGCGCGTGTTTGCTTACACAGGGCTCCTCCAACTCACATCTGAAGTCGTTTCGAGTCGAAGCTTTCCGTGTTCGAGATGATGCTTCCGCTGCAGCGTTGGCCTCGTCTTATGATCGGTGCTTCGTTCCCGTCGCTCAGAAAGAGGGTCTCGCCCAAGCGCGGGCCACACCTCTGGATCCGAGTGCCTCCTCGTCGTGGTCGCCCCCTTCCCGTTCCACTCCCCCCCCCCTCCCCTGCTCCTCCCGCTCCTCCCGCTCCTCCTGCTCATGCTGCTGCAGTTCCTCCCTCCTCCTCCTCCTCCTCCTCCTCCTCCTCCTGCTTCTCCTGCTTCTCTTCCGCCCGCTCGCCCCCCGTCCTCCGCGCTCCTCTCCTTCCTCCGCGCTCCGTCAAAGCCAGCGGCGTTACTGGGAGGCCCCCGAGCTTACGCCCTCGTCTTGCCCAATGGTCGCCCTGGCCCTGGACTGTCGACCACGATGGACGCTTACGACCGCCGTGCTCTGCACGGTGGCGGCAGCCAAGTTGCACCAGTGCCTTCACTTGAAGTCCTTCTCCGCACTCCGTGCTCTCTCCCCCCTCTTCTTCCTCCTCCCCCTCCCCCTCCTCCACCTCTTCCTCCTCCTCTTCTTCCTCCTCCTCCTCCTCCTCTTCTTCCTCCTCTTCCTCCTCCTCCTCCTCCTCTTCTTCCTCTTCTTCCTCCTCCTCCTCCTCCTTCTCATCCCCCCCGGTCCGCAGCTCCAGCTGGCCGTGGGCCTCAACCCGCCGGCACATTTGAGACATGCCGGCGCCAGCGAAGCCTCCACACGCTGGGGACGCCCGAATCCCAGAGTTCCGACGACATGATGCCTTCGCAGTCCGGGAGTCTCGCCTCAGGGCCCACAGAAGTGGATCCGGGGCCACACGCTGCCCCCGGGGAGAGGGGTCGGGACCTCTGGTCGCCTGCGCGTAAGGGTGACCCCACGCAGGAGCGGCCTCCGGTGCGCGGCCTCTGGGGGCCACCCGGGGGGGCCCAGATCCACGCGCGCAGGCCGCTGCCGTGTCGCTCCTGCGACGGGTCACTCTTGCGGTCCACCCGCACAGTGAGGATGAGCGACTTGCCGAGGCTGCCCTCGCATCCTTTCCCCTCGGCCCCTCGTGGACTGCTTTCGCTGGCCGCGCCCCGCTCGCAAAGTGTCGACGTGGCCTTCCGAGGCCCCTGCATCCTCTTCGTGCGTGCCCATTCTGCGGGTTGGCGGTGCGCACGGCCGAGAGGGGCCCGCAGATGGACAGCGTCATGTCGGCGGACGCCAGGGACGGCGGGAGCGGCGCGAGCGGGGACGATGCCCGGCAGGCCAGCGCTCGAGCCTTGGTGCTTGGAGCCTCGGCCCTCGAGAGCTTCGAGGCTCCTGGAACCACTCGCTCCTGGAAGCTCGATCCGCGAACCTCGAAAACCTCGCTCCTCGAGCCTCAAACCTCCAGAGCCTCTTGAACCTCGGCCCTGGACCCCGGACCCTCGAATCTCGATCCTGGCTCCTCGAGCCGCGACCCCCGAATCGAGGATCGAGGATCGAGGATCGCGGATCGAGGATCGAGGATCGAGATCCGCGATCCTCGCTCCTCGATCCTCGAGCCTCCGCGCACCGTGGCCTCGCTCCTCGGCCGCTCGTGGCTTCGAGGCTCGGGGCTCCGGGGCCTCTATTTTCTCCCTCCACTCCTAAGGGGCCCCCGGCCGCCGACGCCCTCGTCCGAGCATATCCCTCGGGGGTGGACAGACCTCCTACCCTGAAGTCGGGCCTGTCCCCCTACAGGGGGACTTTCGAAGAGAAATAAAACATCCCCCAGCAATGCCAAAACAATAGTCCAACAATAGTCTGGGGACTATTTTTGGAATATGTTTCGGTCTTTCTGGGGTATTTTTGGGGTATGTTTTATTTTTCGTCGAAAATGCCCCTGTAGGGGGACACGCCAGACATCCTGACACGTCGATTCGCGAATTGGCCGTTTTCGCTTCGCGAGAGGGCGTCGCGGCCGTCATTTTTGCGGCTCCAGGTCCGTAGGTTTCGGTCCCAGGCCGTTTTCACGAAGGGGAGGTTTGCAAACGGGAGGTTTGTCCACCGCCGAATCCCGGGATGGGCCCTGCTGTCGATGCTTTACCCCCGGCCCCCGCCCCCCTAACGGTAAGTCGGGCCTGTTCCTCTACAGGAGGACTTTTCAAAAATGGTCAAGAAGTCGTATGGGGGCCATTTTTTTAAGTACAACTTTTGAATATTGTTGAGCCTTTTGTTCTGGTATTTTCAATTGTTCGTCCATATTCCGCCTGTAGGACACGCCCGACCGAACCCCAACGTCGTGAAGACATAGCGACGGCCCGCTTTTCATG
Organism: Prorocentrum cordatum; assembly: GCA_963575745.1. Lineage (NCBI taxonomy): Eukaryota > Dinophyceae > Prorocentrales > Prorocentraceae > Prorocentrum > Prorocentrum cordatum. The sequence goes on from CAUYUJ010006984.1 coordinate 25,277, forward strand.
GTTTTTGGCCCAGTGGGGCCCTCGCTGGGCCCAAGGGCGGCTAACAGAAGCGACTCGGGACGAAAAGCCAGTCCTAGAGGAGGGGTCCCGACCTTGGGGGGTCCGCGTTGTGAACAAAAATCACAGCGAAGGGAAGCCTGGCGGCCTCGCTGCCAGTCTCGATCCAGACAATCGCCGCAGCGCACCGAGTCGGAGCCTCCGTGGGCCAGCTTCGGGCTCTTGGGGCCGTCAGGAAACGGTTCGGGAAGAACGTCTGGCCCTGGGACGTTGGCCGAGAGGTCTGGGAACCCACGCATCGAATTGATCGAGGCGCCGGAGATTTGGGCAAGCGAGCGCTGTCTTGTCATCAGTGAGATCGGGCACCCGGCGGCAGTCGCTGACTGTGCGGCATAAGCATATACTTTGTTGGATCTGCGCCGGGCTCCACCGACGGCGCGCGCCGCGCGCCAGGCAAGGGGGTTCTGGCGCCGATCCAGGGAATCTGCGCGGAGCTCCGAAAGTAGATTTAGGTCGGGCGTGTCCCCTTACAGGAGGATTTTGGACGAAAAATAAGACATAGTCAATGCACACCCAAAACATGTGGAAAAATATCAGAAGAATAGTCCCCAGACTATTGTTGACAATTTTTGAATACTCCTCCTGCAGAGGGACAGGCCCGACTTAAAAGTAGATGTTTATGCAGTTTGTGCTTCGTTTCTATGGGCATCGTTCCTGTCGTTGCCGTTCCGATGTCGGGCGTCCCAGACGTCGTCTGCGTGCTTGCAAGAGAGGCCGAGGCTTTGCTCGTGCCCGCCAGAGAAGCTGGTGCGCTCCCCGCCGGCCCCGAGGTTCACGTCAATAGCCCAAGCAGTCAAGGACAAGGGTAAGCATTAGGATGATGGCGATGATGCTGCTGCTGATGATGATGGCGATGATGGCGATGACGATGATGCTGATGAGGGTGAGGATAAGGATGATGATGCTGATGAGGATGATGATGCTGATGAGGATGATGCTGATGAGTATGATGCTTCTTCTGATGATGGTGATTATGCTGTTGATTCTGATGATGATGACGAACATTTCGATGACGATGAAGATGATGCTGCTGCTGCTGACGATGATGGTGGTGATTCTGATAATTTTGATGGTGACAATGATAATGGCGACGATGATGCTGATGATGACGATGATGATGCTGATGCTGATGCTGATGCTGATGACGATGACGATGATGATGATGATGATGATGATGATGATGATGATGATGATGATGATGATGATGATGATGATGGTGATTGTGCTGGGAATGTTTGTGATGATGATGCTGATGATGATGGTGGTGATGATGATGCTGTTGCTGCTGATGATGCTGCTGCTGCTGATGATGATAACGATGATTCTGTTGACGACGATGACTTTAACGACGATGATAATGCTGCCGATGCTGATGCCGATGATGCTGCTGTTGATGATGATGATGAGGATGGATGATGCTGATGATGCTGCTGCTGCTGATGATGCTGATGATGATGATGATGGTGGTGGTGATGGTGATGGTAATGGTGATGCTGCTGGTGATGCTCATGGTGGTGATGGTGGTTGTGATGGTGATTGTTATGCTGCTGCTGATGATGATGGTGGTGATGATGATGATGATGATGATGCCGATGCTGATGCTGATGATGACGATGCTGATCGTGATGATGATGCTGATGCTGAAGCTGCTGCTGCTGATGATGATAATGATGACGGTGGCAATGCTGATTGTGATGACGATGAGGTGACGACGACGATGCTGCTGCTGATGAGGACGCTGACGCTGACGCTGATGATGATGATGATGATGATGATGATGATGATGATGATGGTTGTGGTGGTGGTGATGATGATGATGAGGATGATGATGATGATGCTGCTGATGATGATGATGATGATGATGATGATGATGATGCTGATGATGATGATGATGATGATGATGATGCTGATAATGATGATGCTGAGGACGTTATGGAGGAGGGGGAGGAAGAAGAAGCCGAGCAGGAGGAAAGGGAGGAGGACCAGTGCAGACCCAAAGCTCATCAACGATGCCTGAACTACAATTCAACCGCCCTCCAAGATCCCTCTTCACAGCCCCATGCAAGGGACCATTTTCACTGAGGCAATGGCCCCGTTTGGGGGCAACCGTGGCAACATCTTGAAGCGCAGCACACACACATTCTCAGGGCTTCACTGCCACGAGTTAGCCTGACTGTTACGTCTTGGCGATCCGGAATCGTGCCAGAGCACAATTCCTGGGACTTCACCACTGCGAATCAACGCAACTGTTGCGCTCTGGCAACCCTGAATCGTTCCAACACACCATGTCTGGTACGTTAACCATGCGAAGCAGTGACTACTTGTATTTTTTAGGCGGGAGCCACATGTTGAAAACGACCCGTTCTCAATCCGTGAAACTCGTACAAAGTTGCGAAACGAATGTGCGCTGCGCTAAGGCGACAACCACGTTTTGAAAGCGAGTTGCCCTCAATCCGTAAGCTCTTGCACAGGTTTAGATGATGTGCGTGGCGGTCAGGCGAGATCCGCATTGTGAAAACGAGCCGCCCTCAATCCGTGAAACTCTGGCATTGTTTAAACGAATGTGCGCGGCGGTACGGCGAGAGCCACATTTTGAAAACGATTCGCCCTCCATCCGTGAAGCTCTTGCATTTTTCAAACGGATGTGCGCGGCGGTACGGCGAGAGCCATATTTTGAAAACGACCCGCCCTCCATCCGAGCAGATCTGGCGAATGTGCGCAGCGCTGAGGCGAGATCCACAGTTTGGAAGCGACCCGCCGGCATATTTGAATCTGTTGTCAATTTTTAAACACTATGGTAATACATGTTGGGGAAGTCCAGCGCTCGCCCCGCCCTTTCGACAGTCCTCGGTGTGGACATGGAGGAATTGTCTTTTGGGAAAAGGAGTTGGGGAGGAGGAGGAGGAGGAGGAGAAGGAGGAGGAGGAGGAGGAGGAGGAGGAGGAGGGAGAGGTGGATTATGAGGTGGAGGAACAGGAGGGAGGAGGAGGAGAGAGGAGGACGAAGGAGGGGTAGGGAGGAGGAGGAGGGAGAAGGGAGGAGGAGGAGGAGGAGGAGGAGGAGGAGGAGAGGTGGAGAGGAGGGAGGAGGAGGAGGAGAGGAGGGGGGGAGGAGGAGGAGAGGAGGAGGAGGAGGAGGAGGAGGAGGAGGAAGGAGGGGGAGCAGAGGAGGAGAGAAGGAGAGGAGGAGGAGGCGGAGGATGAGGAGGAGGAGGCGGAGGAGGAGGAGGAGGAGGGAATAGGAGGAGGAGGAGGAGGAGGAGGAGGAGGAGGAGGAGGGGATGGGGAGGAGGAGAGGGAGGCGGAGGAGGAGGAGGCGCGGCAGATGATGAGGGGGGGGGGAAGACGAGGAGGAGGAGGAGGAAGAGGAGGTGGATGAGGAGGAGGAGGAGGAATACTACTAACACTTCTATTGGTAAGAAGAGGGCTAGCCATACTAACGATACTTTGTAATACACGTCGGCTTTATTAAACAAACAAGATCCCGAATGCTAGCAATCAGACTAACAATACTACCATTTACACTGGTAGCACTTAAGACTAATGAGGATACGCATATTAAGAACACGCATACGAAGACTACTGCTAACACGAAGGACATCGATAGCTTTGTCATACTAGGAACACTCAACCGACGACAGACAATTTAACTAATCATACTAATGGTACTAGTGTTAATGACAGTACTGTTAACGAGTACAGGTACTACTATTACCAACACTAGTAATACTATCAAGAAGACGAGGAGGACGAGGCGGATGAGGAGGAGGAGGAGGAAGAGGAGGAGGAGGAGGACGAGGAGGAGGAGTAGTAGGAGGAGGAGGAGGAGCGGCGGCGGAGGAGGAGGAGGAGGAAGAGACGGAGGAGGGGGAGGAGGGGGAGTGTGCGGGATGGGGGCAGGCAAGAAGGGAGAGGGGAAGGGATGTTCAGGAGCAGGCTAGCATGTTGGATGGGGGGGATGCGGACACGGAGCGGGAAAGGTGGGAGGGGGGTGATGGTTAAGGGATGGGGATGGAGGAGGAGGAGGCGGAGAATGAGGAGGAGGCGGAGGAGAAGGAGGGGGAGGAGGAGGGGGAGGAGGAGGAGGTTGGGGTGGATGAGGTGGAGGCTAGAAAGGATGCGGATAAGGAGGATGAGGAGGATGGCTTGTTTGACGCTGGCGCCCCCTCCCCTCTGAGTGGGAAGGGTGGCATGCAGGGATGGAGGCGTTTGCGCTCATCCCTCCAGCCGTCCTCTCTCCTCTTGGCCATCAACGCCATCCTCATCCTCATCCTTGTCACCGGCCTCCTCCTCCTCATCATCATCAGCACCACCATCATCATCATCATCATCATCATCATCATCATCATCATCATCATCATCATCATCATCATCATCATCATCATCATCATCATCATCATTATCATCATCATCATCATCATCAGCATACCATCATCATCATCATCATTATCATCATTATCATCACCCTCACCCTCATCCTCCTCCTCCTCCTCCTCCTCATCCTCATCCTCAGCATCATCATTCTCATTCTTACCACCATCATCATCACCACTACCGCCACCATCATCATCACCATCAGCATCAGCATCGCCATCATCATCAGCACCATCACCATCATCATCAGCATCATCATCATCATCAGCATCATCACCGTCATCATCATCATCAGCAGCATCAGCATCCTCATCATCCTCATCACCATCCTCAGCATCATCATCCTCAGCATCAGCATCATCGCCATCAGCACCACCGTCATCATCATCATAATCAACCTTCCCGTCATCATCGTCATATTCAGCTTCTTCAGATTCAGCTTCATCTTCGTACGCAGTTCATCTCTATCGTCTTCTTTAGCATCACCACCATTCACACCCTTATCGTCATCGCCATTGTCATCATCATCAACATCATCATTACTATCATCGTCATCGTAATCGTCGCCATCAGCTGCACCACCACCACCACCAACATCATCATCATCATCATCATCATCCTGGTTCTCATCCTCATCCTCATCCTCGTCCTCATCCTCATCCTCATCATCGTACTCATCCTCGTCATCATCCTCGTCATCATCACCATCATCACCACCACCATAATCACCATCATCCTTCTTCTTCTCCGCGTCGTCGTCGTCTTCGTCGTCCCCTCTTCTCCGTCGTCCTTCCTGCCTCGTCCCACGCCACTCCTCCCCCTTGCCTCTCCTTTCTCCTTTCTCCTTTCGTTGTCTGCAGTCTCCCTCTCCTTCCTTTCCTCACTCCCCCTCCCCGTCCTCACTTCTCCCTCATGCCCCTTCCTTCCTCCACATTCGTAACGACGTGACGATGAAAATCACGATGACATCGAAATAGTCTGTTCGAGATGAGTGCCCGAGCCAGCCTGAGTGTTGGAGCGGTGATCGTCGCCTTCTCCCTTCCCCTCCCCCTCCCCCTTGTACCTTCCTTCCTGTACTACCTCTCTTCCCCTCCATGTTCCCGTTACTAGCCTTGGGCAGTGATGGAAGGGGGATGGGCTGCGCCTTCTGGGGGATGCCTCCCTGTCATCCAGAGTCCAGAGGGATCCCTCTCAGGCCGCTGTTGGTGCGCTCACCTGGCGCCGTCCATCCTTCCCTTCCTACCCGTTCCATCCAGCTCCCTCCCAAACATCTCTTCGTCGCATCACCAGGCGTGTCGGTTGGGCGATCCTCGATGCTTGTCGCCTAAGCCTTGGTTGATCCGAGTGGTTGCACAGATGGGGGAGGCACAGTTTCCAAAATGTGGTCCTCCCTTTGCATTCTGTGGCACTGGCATCGCGCTGCGCATATTCGTCTGAGGCGTTTCCACCAGTTACACGGTTGTCGCTTTTGAGTCTGTTGTCATCGCCATCTGTTTTTTGATACCTTAAAGTTTGTCCGACTTGAGCCGGCACTTGCAAGGATGGAGGTCGTTGTTTGGCGGAGCGTGGTTCTGGCCTACGGATTCCCCACATTGTATGATCACAGGGTTGACCAGTTCGAGCTGGCACACATAAGAAGGACGGCCCTACACATGCTGCAATCGCGTAAAGCTTCCTTGCATTGTCAGGATGGTCGGAAAGCTTGATTGTTCGAACAGCTTTTGGACGACCACTTGCCCCTGCGCAAGTCAAGCGTTCGCAGAGGGAGGGCGATGTGTGTGCAACATTGCGCTCTTGTTCAGGTGCCGTGCACGTCTCTACCGCTTCTGCCAGTCACCTGCATGGGGAGCGTATTTTGAGTATTCCCTGTCCAAGCGTGTCGTGACGTGTGACGCTGTGCTGTCGAGTGGTATGGTAACGACTTCGTATTTTAAGACCTGGTCCCCAAGCCAGGCAGGCTTAGGGTGATACTGATGCTTCACGTTTCGCGTATCGCCACTTCGGAAACCCTGCACGAGAGTTGACGGGAAAAGGGACGAAGAGACACATGCAGTGAAACAAAGCGGGCAACCAGGGGTGAACGGAGAGATCCTGGGGAGGACGGGGACTGGCCTTGGAGGGCCTCTTCGGGCCATTCTTGGGGCCCGCAGCGTGGGGGGGGAGGGAAGGAGGAGGAGGAGGACGAGGAGGAAGATGAGGATGAGGAGGACGAGGAGGAGGAGGAGGAAAATGAGGAGGAGGAAGAGGAGGAGAACGATGACCACGACGACGAGAAGACGATGAGGGCAAGACCGATGACGAGGACGAGGAGTAGGAGGACACCGAGGAGGAGGAGGAGGAGGAGGAGGAGGAGGAGGAGGAGGAGGAGGAGGAGGAGGGGAGGACGAGGAGGAGGAGGAGGAGGATAAAGAGGAGGAGGAGGAGGAGGAGGAGGAGGAGGAGGAGGAGGAGGAGGATAAAGAGGAGGAGGAGGAGGAGGAGGAGGAGGAGGAGGATGACATGGCCCTCAGAATCGTCTCTTGGAGTTCTCTTGGGATTCTTTTGGAGAATCTTGGGGTCCTCTTGGGGCTCTGTTGGACGGTCTGGTGGCCCTCTTGAAGCCCCCTTGGTGTCCCTTGGAAGCCCTGGCGGGCCTCTCGGGGCCATCGTGGAGGCCATCGATCAAAGGGGGGGGGGTCCTAAATGTTCCCCCCCCCTCCTGGGGCCATCAACATCGCCTCTTGGGGCGCTCCTCTTGGGGCACCCTTGGGCGCTCTTGGGGCCGCCTGGGAGGCCTCTTGGGCCCCTCTTGGCGCTCTCTTGGGCCATCTTGGGACCATTTTGAGGACCCCAAATCGCATTGGAAGCGAAAAGGCGAGAAGGCACACATGATTTTTCCCGGAGTTATTTTATGGACTTTGGCCTCTCGGAGGTCCTGAGGGGCTGCGAGAGCACTTAGAACCGTCGTATGACCCTCGTCGGGCCTCTTGGAGTCACGTCGGAAGCTAACTTGAACCATCGTCGGCTATCTCAGGCCATCTTGCAGGCCATCTCTTGGAGCATCGGAGGCCCTCTCGGGGTCATCTCGGACGAACAAGGACCCCTAACACGTCGCGGCCCGCCCGCAAGACTTCATGGAGGGGATGAGGGCCCAAAGGGCTGGTGGGGTTTGCTCCAGGGCGTTCCGGAACGCTGTCGGAGCTCTGGAGCGGCCGTGGCGCCCAGCACATCCTCCAAGCCCACCAGCTCACGCAGGTTTGACTTTCGTCCATGGGACCATCCCTTTTCCAGCTGGTGCTCGCCGTCTTAGGACTTATTTCTCATATCGGCCTGTAAGGAGACCCCGAGCTTGCATTGCCCCCCCTTCCCCCCCCTGTCCCCCTCCTGTCCCCCCCCCCCTCCCCCCCCCCCCCCTGCCCCCTCCTTCCCTCCCCCCTTCTCCCCCTCCCTTTCTCCCCTACCCCCCTTCCCCGGATTCACCTATCATTTTCCTGACTCCCCATCCCCATGGCCAACCAGCCCTCTCGTCTCCCTCACATTTCTCTTGTCTCCCAGCACCTCCTCCGCCAGCACCTCCTCCTCCTCCTCCTCATCCTCCTCTGCCTCGTTTTCACATTCAGCGAACTTGGATCAACTGGGATCGTAGCGTCAGCCTCCTCCTCCTTCTCCTTCTCCTCAACCTCCTCCGCCTCCTCTGTCCCTTCCTCCTCCCGCCATGTCCCCCCTGGCAGCCGCGCCTGGAGGCGCCTCCGCTCAGCCTGGGGGGCCCGCCAGCCACCGCGGGCCGGAGGGGTTCCTAATTCGTACTGTAATATTAGATCCCTCTCCGCAGCTGGTCGGAGAGTTTGAGTCGCGGCCCCCCGCGCTTCCGTCAGGAGGGCGGATGCGCAGTGTCAGAGGGAGCCTAGCAACGCACCATATAAGGACAATCATGGGAAGCCTTGTCTAGGGAGTTGTCCAGGGAGGTTGTTTGGATCCCCATGGGGTCGTCCAAGTGGTTGTCTGGCGGACGTATTCTGAGTTCGGTTCGCGAGGTGTTCCGGCCCGTTTCGCTCGAGACGTCCTTGGAATTCGGGGTACCAGTCTGCCTTGATTCGAGGTGTTCTGGCCCCTTTCGCCTTGGACATCCGTACATCTCTGGGTCCCGAGATGCGGCTCCCGAAGTTTTCTGTCCCTTTTCGCTTGGAGGGGTTGTCCGGGTTGTGGCAGGGGTGGTCGGGGATTTGTGAGGAGAAGGTCTTCATTCCATAGGACATAAGTTCGTCCTCGTCGTCGTCGTCGTCCTCGCCCCCCTCTCCCTCCTCGAGTCGCCCTGTCAAGTCTCTTCGTTGCGAGGTTCCCCTGCATGGTTCGGGCACCCGCTCCCCGCAGTAAGGGCGGGCCGTGCCACGCGCTGCTCCGTGGCCGTGGCAAGAGCTGGAGGCTCGTCCTGCATTGGTGGGCCTGTGATCCACCACCACCACCATAAGTTGGCGGGGGGAAGGAGGTGGATGATGATGATGATGCTGATGCTGATGCTGATGCTGATGCTGCTGCTGCTGCTGCTGCTGCTGCTGATGATGATGATGATGATGATGATGATGATGATGATGATGATGATGATGATGATGATGATGATGATGATGATGATGATGATGCTGATGATGATGATGATGATGATGAGGATGAGGATGAGGATGAGGATGAGGATGAGGATGAGGATGAGGATGATGATGAGGAGGATGATGAGGAAGAGGAAGACGAGGAGGAGAAGGACCCCCTCCCCCTCCTGCTTATGGCGGTGGCGGTGGAAAGCAAGCCCATCGTACATCTTTGCTGCCGCGCGTTCGGCGCCTCCCCTGTTCGAGGAACAGCACTGGCATACGCATACATTTGTTCGAGGGTCCGTGGGGATTTCTGGGGTCGGCGCCGGGCTATCCGCGCGCCCGGCAGAGGGGGTCCAGCGCCAGTCGAAGAAGCCCTCGCGCACCCCCGAAGGTCTATGCGCGTGCCGTCTGCTGCTCCTCCGTCTGTTTAGCGTTTGAAAAGGGGCGCACGCGCGGCGAATTGGGAATTGCAGTGCCGGTGGGGGGGTCCCGCCCCTCTGCGGGGGGGGGGCAGGGGGGTCGGAGGGCGACGGGATCAGCCGTGCACTCCCTCCAGGAGGCGGCCAGCGTACGGACTCACTCACTCATTCACAGACACACATGTAGTACAGGGCTGCAAGTGCGCTTCACGCATGCGCCTTGGCCCTGCAAGTTTCGCATGCAGGTGGGCTGGGAAAAGGAGAGAGAGAGAGAGAGTTGTACATATGTGCATATATAGAGGGAGAGAAAGAGGTATGATATATATATATATATATATATATATATATGTATATATGTGTATATATATATATATATATATATATATATATATATCGAGGAGAGAGAGAGAGAGAGAGAGAGAGAGAGAGAGAGAAGGAGAGAGAGAGAGAGAGAGAGAGAGAGAGAGAGAGAAAGAAAAAAGGAGATAGAGAGAGCGAGAGAGACAGAAAGGCGTTATACTGATATTTTCGTAATCTTATCAATAAGAAGGAGTGCGTATCCCTGTTCCCGTGCTCGTAATCGTCGTTATCTTTGTTTGTGGTACATGTTTAAAGCTGATTCTGCTTGTCTTTCTCGTTCTGGCCATTCCCTGCGGCGCATTTGGGGGCCTCTGGGAGCTCTCCCTGTGGCCTCTGGGCCACTGAGAGCTCCCTGGGGTCTCCTTTTAAGTCGGGCATGTCCCTCTACAGGAAAAGTAGTCAAAAATAGTCAAACGATACAGCGGGGACGATTCTTCGACTACTTTCCTACTATTTTGGATTTTTTAAAGTATCTTTTATTTTTCCTCCAAGGCCCGCCTGTGTGAGGACATGCCCGACCTAAGCCTCCCTGTTGCCGACTTCAGTCTCCTTCCACGACTTGGCCACGATTTGCAGCGCGTTGGGGGGCGTCTTGGGGCCCTTTGTTCGGCCTGTCTGGGGCGCTGCAGTGCGCTGGGGACCGTTCTGGAGCCCCCTTCGGCCTGTGATGGCTCCCTCTTGGGCCGTCTTGGGGCTCTCTGGGACTTCCTCTATGCCAGTTTGGTGAGTTCTGATGCGGTCCTGGGGGCTCCTTGGGCGGTCTGGGTAGCCCAGACTCAAGAACCGAGTGCCCTGAATCATACAAGTTATTTTGCTTCGAGCGATCCCCACCGAAGCCTTCGGCGTTCGATCCTGAAGGTGCGCGTCCTCATTGGAACGATGCTCGCGGGGCTCGGCGGGCAGAGTGGGCGAATCGGCGCGGGGGTGTGGTGCTTGCTGGTGGTAGCTTGTGTTGGTTCTGCAGAGTGGGCGTTGAGTCCGCACGGGCACGCTTATGATGTCTTGTGAGGTATGGTGTTATGCTATGTTCTGTGTGACCAGTCCTGCCATAGCTTATTGTGGCATGATATGCTATGTTTTGCCATGCTATAGCATCTTATGCCGTGCTCTGTAATCTTGTGATTTGTCATGCTATGTAATGATGCGTGCCTTGATGTTGTGTTATGTTGTGGTTCGTTCTGTCATCATATACTATGTGACGTTCTGTTATGCCATGCTACGTTCAGCAATGTCATGCTGCGTTATGTATGCTCCGATCTGTCATGGCATGCGCTGTTATGCTGTGTTGTGCAATGACACGATATGCCATGTTATGTGATGTTGAATCGCGTTCTGTTTTGGCATGTTCAGACCCACCCCGCGACCCACCCCGCGGCCCACCCCGCGACCTACCCCGCGACCCACCCCGCGACCCAGCCCGCGACCCATCCGCGACCCAACCCGCGACCCTTCCCGCGACGCACCCGCGACCCACCCTCGATCCGCCCGCGACCCACCCTCGATCCGCCCGCGACACACCCCGCGACCCATCCGCGACCCACCCGCGACCCACCCGCGACCCAACAGCGCCCCACTGGCGACCCACCCCGCGACCCACCCGCGACCCCCCCGCGACTCAGCCGCGACCCAACAGCAACCCTCACGCGACCCACCTGCGACCCAATCGCGACCCATTTGCGACCCACCCGCGACCCATCCGAGACCGACCCACATTGGCTTAACGAGAAAATCGGCGCCTGCGGCGGACTCGTTGTATAATTTGTGAAACTTTGGCGCCTGCGGCGGGCTTCTCCAGAGTTTCGCAGACTGGCGACGTCCCCACCGGCTCCTTACTCTTATCCGCATCTGTGGGGTGCTATATGCTTAATTTGTCATGTCATGGAATGCTATGGGCTGTGTTGCTGCGCTATGGTATGCACTGTTCTTTCATGGTGTGCTACGTTACGATATGGTCTGTCATGATATAGTATGTTATGCTTGGACAGGTTCTGTTCGGTAGTGTGGTGCTATGCTCTGTTCTGTGAGGGACCTGGGGATCTGGTGGCCGCGGCATGCAGAGTGGGCGAGTCAGCGCGGGGGGGCGAGACCACCGGGATTGTCGGGGGACTTGGGGATCTGTCGGCTGCAGAATGCAGAGTGGGCGAGTCGGCGCGGGGGGCGGGACCACCAGGGATTATCGGGAGGCTGGGGATCTGGCGGCCGCGGTATGCAGGGCGGGGGGGGTGGGCGGGACCACCAGGAATTATCGGGAGCCTGGGGATCTGGCGGCCGCGGTATGCCAGGCGGGGGTATCGGCAGTTTGTTCATTCCACGCTTAAAGCGAATAAGGGCCTTCGTTCCGAATCAGTTTGCCTATCGCCAACAGCACGGCGGCCGTGATGCCCTCCTTTTTCTCGTCCTTTATTGGCTCCCCTCCTCCCAGGGTCTCCGTGTTGCCCTCTACTGTTATGATGTGTCTGGTGCCTTCGACCACGTGGACAGCAATCGCCTTTGTGACACATTCCGCTCATTCGGTGTACACCCCTAGCTTGTTCAGCTCATTGCTAGTTGGCTCCGTCTTCGTTCCGCCCGCGTGGTTGTAGATGGTGAAGAATCTTAGCCTTTAAACATGCAGGACATGGTTTTCCAGGGGGGTACCCTCGTGGGTGCCCTCGTGTTCTTCGCGTATGCGGGTTGTTATTTTGCATCCTGGGGAGGATACCTTTGGATGTGCTGCTTGTTTTGGCCGGCGCAGGGTCACACATTGAGGGGTGTTCTTTTGGCCTATGTCCGACTGTACGCGCCGGTCGTCGAAATTATGAATTTTTGAATCTCGAGGTCCCGATCCACTTTGGTGGCCTCCCTATTTCAAAACTCGAGCGGTTTTCCCTCTTCCCTCTTCAGGGGGCGGGCACCCAGTCTGCCCCCAACGCCTTCCTACTTCGGGTTTCCACCCGCTTCTTCCGGCCGGCGGCGGGGGGGGGACAGGCTCCGGGGGGAACGCATCGACCCCCCAACCGCCCATGGATCGCCGGTAGGGGTCCGATATCGGGCGAAGAGAGCTATGCACATGCACCGATCCTGACAACGTCCATCCTTGACCCAGGATCGGTGCATACACCTTCCTGGCCAAGGGAAGAGGGCGCATGCACCGATCGCCTGGCCAGAATCGGTGTATGTGCATAGGTCTCTTTCCTCTACGAGAGCCCCCCCCTGAAAACGTGGGGATCTGCTGCCACGGGCCCTCACAGGAGGGTCGGGGCCGCCCCGCACTGGCGGCGCAGCGGCGCCCTGCCGACGGCCGCTGTCAGCGGGTGGCGCGCGCGAGGGGCTGTCGCGAGGGGGGGCGCCCTTCCAGGAGGGGGTCGACCTAAACGGCGTTTTTGGCGATTTCGTGGGCCGTTTTCGTTCAGATCTCGGTTTGCAGCAAGGGCGGACTGAACAACAGAAACGAACGCGATGACGAAACCAAGACGGAAACAAAACGAGTGAAAACAAAACGAGGGGAAGCGAACAAAACGAAAGCGAAACGAGGGAAACCGAAAACAAAACGAAGACGAAAACCACTGTTTGGGTCGATCCCTGCTTCTGGGGCGGCGGGGGGCCCCGGCGGGGGCGCCCTTTCGGAGGCGGGGCTCCCCTTACGAGGGGCCCCGGGGGCGTCTCCGGAGGCCCCCTCGGAAGGCGGGAGGGCTTCCCGCAGGCCCGCCGTATCCCAGACATCCTCCGTCTTTCATGGCGCGGATCTCGTTTGGAAGTCAATGGGGGAGGCCCGGATTGCCCTGGAGAGTTTCGTTCCAGCTTTCGGAGTGAATCCGCGCAGAAATTCGCTGCAGCACCTCGGCCAGGTCGGTGCAATGATGTCTTGCTTCTTCAGTGCGGCGTCCCAGAAGTCCCGACGCTCTCACCCGGGGCCGGTCTTTCGTCGCGCGTCGTCTGTGACGGCCTCGGGGCTCCTGGAGGGCCTCTGGAGGCCGAGAACGGCGCGCAAACTTACCGTCCATGTTGTTCCCATGCGAGCATGCCTGGATTGCCTCCTGGGCCGCCCCCCCCCACCTCCGCCCGGCCACGCGCAGATGGGGAGGGGTATGGGGTAGGGGGGGAGGCTTCTTCGAGACACCCTGGCTTCTCAGAAGGGAAAGCGCGGGCCTTGTTTCTACGGATGTAGGGCCGGCGCCTTCTAAGAAGCAGCCTCCCGAGAAGCGCTCCCCCTTCCCTGCTGCCTCCCTTGTGTTCGGATGCAACTCCTGCGAGGCCAGATTCTGACTCTATCCGGCTCTGAATCCGGCCCGGTCCCGTTCTACCCATCTTCATCCCGCTGTATCCGCGGCCCAGCCCAGCGTACAGCAGCCCCCCAGCGGGGGGCTTCATCCTCCCTGCCCCTCCCGGCGAAGGCCTCCCCGCAGTTGCCTCCCGGCCTGTGCGCGCCGCCAGCGCCTCCTCAGAGGGCCGCCCCCTCCTCGCGCCCCCACCTCGTGCGCGCCGCCAGCCCGGAGGTCCCGGCAGAGGCCCACGGGCAGGCCGGCCACAACTGGGGGAGCTGTGGCCCTTGCCCCCCTGGGGGACCCACCGAGTTCGACAGCCCTCTCGAGAGATCGTCGAGGCGATGGGTCCCCCCAGGGGTTGGTGAGGACCACCGCTCCCCCAGTTGTGGCTGGTCGGCCATGGGCCCCCGCACCGTACGGCACCCGCGCCGGGAGTGCTTCGGGCACCCCGTGGCGCGTGCCAGAGCCCCGCGACGCGCGGCAGCGCGGTCGGGCCCAGCCGCCTCCTCGTGCCTCCCTCCTTCCCTCGGCCTGCGCCGCCCTCCTCGTCCTCGCTCGCCTCGTCTTCCTCGGTCTCCTCCCCCCTGCCCACCCCCCACGGTGTCCTATGTCACCTTCTTGTCCTCCCTTTCTGCCCCTCCTCCTCCTCCTCCTCCTCCTTACCCACCTCCCCTTCTCCTCCTCTCACTCTTGGGCGGAGGATGATGAGGACGATATTGGGGGGAGGAAGCGGAGGAGCGATGAGGGAGTGGGCAGTAGGGAGGGAGGAGAGACGATAACAGTAGGTGGAGGGATATTGCTGCTTCGGGCTTTACCCCTAAGTGCAGCCTCGCGGTTGCAGTCCAGCGGCCTCCCGATCTCAGTTGTGCTGGAGAACGATTCAAGTCCAGTGAACACGTTGTCTTGGCCTGTTCTTTTCCCGACCGCCATCCCCTTCCCCCGCTCTCGACCTCCGCCTCCTCCATCTGGCCCTCCCGCCTCGCACTCATCGCGCTTCATCTCTAGTCGTCAGCAGTTCCAGTCCTCGGCTTTCTGCTCGCCGCTAGCCCAAATCTCTACCCAATGTTGTTTCAGAGGAGCTCCGACCTTTCTCACCAGACCCTCCACGTCTCCATCTCATTTCGAGCCTGGCCCCGTTGGCAATCTGAAATTTATTTACAATGCACGAGAATGCCCTCATCGGGGATCTTTTGCACGGGTGCATCCTGGCCCAGCCACCGCCGGTCTTCTGCTGCTCCTTGAGAAAGCGCGTCTTTGCCGACTCGGAGTTCTTGCGAGGTGCTGCCGATCGAGGAAAAAGGGCGAATTGGGAGGGCGCCAGCACTCGTCCGCGCCCAGTGGCCGATTCTTGGCGCGACACGCTCAGTGCTGCTCCGTTTCGTCGTCGTCGTCGTCGTCGTCGTCGTCGTCGTCGTCGTCGTCGTCGTCGTCGTCGTCGTCCTTCTCCTGCATTTCTGCCTCCTCCTACGCTTCTTCTCTCCCTCCCATCCTCCCTCCCGCCTGCTCCTCCTCCCTCGTCCTCTTGCCCCCCCCCTTCCTGTTCCCCTCCTTCCCCTGCCCTCCCTCCCGCCCCCTTGGAGTCTCATGGATCTCTCGTGGGCCAGCAGCGCGCGCCTTGCCGAACCATGGCTGGGCAAGCGGGTACACAGAAACGACGCGTGCTGTCGAACGGCAGACGGGAAAGAAGTCCTGCACCGACAGCTGGCCGGCCGCACGGAGAATCAGAGGAGGACAAGGTGCCCATGCCGCTACCTTTCGCCCGCTTCTCCCCTTTTCGGGCCTCCTGGGAGGCTCTCGTCGCCACCGCTGGATCCGCCTCGAAATTCTAGCCGGACCGCACCCCAGGAGAGGTCCGTGGGGCAGCGGTATCAGTACAGTCGGCCCGGATCGGTAGGTCGACGCTGCCAGCTCAAGGGTGCCCTTGTGTACTGTGCCTCGCGACGCGTGCCTTCTTACACTCCAATGGCGATGTGGCCCTCGGAAGGGTCTTGTGTCCTTCCGCGTGTCCTCTCCGATCGAGTCCGACTGTATGGATCGGTGGCATGCTGTTGTCCGCAGTTGTGCTGTTTCACCCAGCGCGTAGACCGGCGGCGATCGAGGGGGGGAAGTGAGAAGCTGCGGGCTGTCCTTCTCGGAAGGCTCGGAAGGGGCTTGGGCCTTCTGAGAAGTTTTCTAAGTCTCCCCAGATGGCGCAAAACACTTTTCAGACGGCGCGAGGGCTTCTGAGAAGTTCCGCTGCCTTCTGAGAAGGCTCTCTCCTTCTCGCTTCCACCCCCCGCTCGCCGCCGACCGTCGGAAGACAAGCGTGAGAAAATCTGGAATTGTTGCAGAACGCCGTTCTTGAGATCTCAGCGCCGCGAATCGCCGTTACTGCTGCGTCTTGACGATCCCGAACCGCGCCAGGCCAGTACACTACTCTCGGGACCTCCAGGCTGCGAATCAGCGTGATTGTCGCGCCCCGACAGTCCGACATCGTGACCAAACAGCAGTCCGACACCGAGACAACACAGCATGTTGCGACCGACGCCGAGGCGTGGCATCGCCCCAGAGGCCGCCTTCTGTTCGAGCTGCGGCAGGGCCTTCCTGGGGCACCGCGGCACCGACCCGCCCGGCCTTCTTCTCTGGTGCTGGGCAGGAGGAGGAGGAGGAGGAGGAGGAGGAGCAGGAGGAGGAGGAGCAGGAGGAGGAGGAGGAGGAGGAGGAGGAGGTCCGTAGCCATTTTGGCTCAAGGTCCGTAGCAGTTGGCTCGAGGATCTTGATCTTTTTGGCATTGGGGAGGGGCGGCCCCAGCAGCTTCCACATTTACATCAGGACTGAGGTTTCTTCCCTCACACGTATACGTACCCAGACCCGCATGGATTGGTGGTCTTGCCCGCACTCGCGCAAGTGTGGCTATCGTTACAACTATGCGTGGCGCACCTCGTGTCGGCTATGTGGCACTCCTGCTCCACGTCTGCCTGGGGATGGACCTTCCATGCAGCCGCGGGGGCAGTGGCGAAACGGACCCCCGCAGCTCGTTTCCCAGAAGCCATTTGGGCCCATGCTTTCAGAAGAACAACTGCAGCACTATGCCACCATGTCCGAGGAGGCCTTCCTTCAATGTTGTCAGTGAAGGATGGCACGCTCGGGCAAAGGGTCGCGTACGAGCTGCACGCAATACCCTCATCGGAGAGCTTCTGGCCACGGCCAAGGCCGCAAGGATTGGCAACGACGAGGCGCAGTCCCAGCTCCAGCGGGCTCAGAGCAAGCACGCTCGCGCCCTGGCTGCTCTTGCTGATGCTCTCAAGACTATGCAGGTTGCCAGGGAGGAGCTCGACGCAGCGACCAAGGCAGCTCAACAAGTAGCTGCAAAAGGCATCACAGGCTTTCCAGTCCATGGTGCCCACGCCCGCCGAGACGCAGTTCCAGGTGTGGGCCAAGTCGGTGCTGGTCGAGCCCAGCGCCGAGGACCAGGAAGGCCAGCAAAAGTTCAACAAGCTCAAGGGTCAGCTCGAGGCCATGGCTGCTGAGATGGGCTACGCCATGGTTCCTCATGCACCAGTCCCACCTCCTGCTGCTCCTGCTGCACCAAGGACAGAGCCAGCTCGGGACCCAGGTGGTATCGAGCAGCCAGTGCCCGTCGACATGGACATTGACGCGCTGCTCACTGATGACGAGCTCCTCACCAGTCTTGAGGAGCAGCACGGGGTCAAGCATGAGGCCGCCGTCGGGATGTTGCAGGCTGCCAAAGGTCATCTTTCCAAGAAGACAAAGGGTGCCGACGGAGGCGCCCAGCCAGGCCCTGGCGCGGCCGCGCCAGGCGCAGAGCGCGGGTAGCAAGCCCGCCCAGTATGTGCTCATCTCATCCAGTGTCACGGGGCTCGCTGGACTCGACTTGATTATTGCAGATCCTGGGGTTCGACGAGCTCATGCGATATGTGTGCAGGAACATCATCAAGATAAGACCGTCGATCTTGAGCATAGGCTTCGTCGAGCAGGTGGGCGGGCCAGGGTCGGGGCAGCATCTGTCACCGCAGCGGATGGCACGAATGTCAGGCAGAAGAAAGGTACCAGCGGTGGTATTGCCATGCTCACTTCTAAAGATGGCTTGTCATTGCTCGACGAAGTTCCAGCAGATATTAAGATCGGCAGAGTTTGTGGCATGCATGTTGGCGGACTCACTTTGGGTGGCTTCTTGTGGATAGGAGTTTATCTTCATCGCAGTATCGGACTGGCCGCAGCGAGCTGGTCCATAGTGTGCGACGTCAGCAGTTTAGCAAAGCAGTTTCAGATGCCCTTCATCATGCAGGGCGATTGGCAGTTCACACCCGAGCAGCTTTCGGCTACATATTGGTTCAGCAGCTTGGACGCGGTCATTCTCGCTCCCACAGTTCCCACATGCAGCAACGATCATGTTGGACGCACCATCGATTTCTTTGTCGTGCACCAGTCCTTACAGTATCAAGCCACAGTTGGCGTGCTCTCGCAAGTTGTCACCGAGCCGCACAAGCCAGTCAAGCTGACCTTTCGATCGCCCATGGATCGGCCGCTGGTCACGCGTGTACATGTGCCGAAACGTTTCCCTCAATGTCGACCGCGCGGCTGTGTTGGTTCAGACTGGTCCAGCAGATGGCAGGATTCGCTTGACTGAACAGAATTTCTTGGATGTGTATCAGATTCCTCCGCGTGGCAGTGACAAGTATGTTGGACGTGCGCTACCGCTTCGGCTCGACCAGGTTCGGCTTGCAGCATCTCAGCGGGTTCCTTCTGCTCGTTTGAGCCCCCGGGCGGTCTGGCGGCGGCATGTGAGTCACGCTTTTCACTATCTTTCTTTTTGGCAGTCTAGCCAGCAGCGTCAGCGTTGCGTGTTTTTGCACGGTGTCGGACTCTTTTGCATCAGGCCCAGCAGCTTCCTCTCGTCCACCATCTGGTTGGCGAAACGTTATGGATTCTGATTCCCGGCCAAGCGGCCGATCATGACTTTGCCCTCGCAAAATTTGTCTCAGCTGTCGCCGGAGCTCGAGCCGCGGTGGAGCATTGAGCCGCCGTCAGTGCCAAGAGTGTCGAATGGCGACAGTGGGTTCGAACGCGCTCAGTCGATGGAGCCGCCGCCCTTTACGCTTGCACCAGAGCTCACGCGCCCTGGTTTGCGACGCCTATGTTTGATACCAAAGGCGCCGCCAGACCCACGCCGGCCACAGCCCAGCAGGAGATGGACTTGCTAGAGGCTGAATCGAAGCACTGCTGGCGTGTAGGATCTTTGGATGATATACGATGGCCTGGTGATCTAGGGCCTCTTCCCAGCGCCTTCCATCGAGGAGATGCGCGCAGTGCTTCGGTCTTTCCCCCTTCGGACGGGTTGCGGTTTTCGACGGGGTCACCCTTCGCCAGTTGGAGCATCTCCCCGATGAAGGCATTCAAGTGCTC
Source organism: Prorocentrum cordatum (assembly GCA_963575745.1). NCBI lineage: Eukaryota > Dinophyceae > Prorocentrales > Prorocentraceae > Prorocentrum > Prorocentrum cordatum. The sequence goes on from CAUYUJ010006984.1 coordinate 44,701, forward strand.
ATCCAGCTCGTGCTTTCTCTTGAGCTGCAGGCCACCTGGCCCAGCATGCACATCAACGGCGTCTTCTTGCTCAAGCGAACGGGGGTCTACGCCCCAGTGGTTTGCTGCATTGCGTCGCGCGAGTGCAGGGCCGCCTGAGGCTACCTTTGATGCGACAGTGGCAGCGTCAGAACTTCCGTGCGTTCTGGTGGGCCACGGCTGGGCGAGGCTCGAACAAGCTTGTTTGGGTTCAGACTGCCATGTCGGAATGGTCTGAGGCGCGAGGCCTCCACGGCGGGTTGGTTTTGCTCGACCTCGAGAAGGCGTTTGAGCAGATCCGCCACTCGCGCCTCTCGGCCGCCGCCGCTGCCGAGCAATTTCCGTTGAGGCAGCTCAAGCTGCTCATCGACTTGTACCGTGCCCCCTCGCATTTTAGATCTCGATGGCAGGGCGTCGTCGGAGATCAGCACTACGCAAGCCGTCGTTCCAGGCTGCCATTTTGCCACCGTCATGCTGCGACTGATTGTGTTGCAGCCTCTTGACAGCGCCGCCAGAGCTCTCCCCGCTGTCAACCTCGGTGTGGTGGTTGACGACTTCGGAATGCAGGTTAACGGCAGGGAAGAGCATGTTCTAGGGTTTCTCTCGGAGGCCACAGCCAGATTGCATCAGGGGCTTGCTGCTGTTGATTTAAATGTCAAGCGATCCAAGAACAGAGTGCTGGCTTCGTCGGCCTCGCTTCGTGAGGGACTCCAATTCAGGCTCCGCCGCTGGTCTGTGCTTGGGGTCGCGTCGGGGAGGAACCTTGGGATCGATTTTGCCTCGGGGGGTCGACCGAGCCGAACGGCTCGACGCGGGCGCTTCAAACCTGGGCGGGTCAGACACGGCAAGGTCCTCACCCTGCGACGGCAGCTCAAGAAGAGACAGGCGCACCACATGGTGCAGCCGGCTATTCTCTCACCCACCGCCTGCGGGCACGAGGTGCTCGGCACCAATGCCACTGAGCTTCGCGAGGCTAGATATCAGCAGGCGCAGGTTGAGGCTGCTCGAGTTGATGGGCGATCCATTTCGCTCATGCTGATGCCCTCGGATTTTCCCAAGGTCGACCCTGCGTGCAGGTTGTGCAAGGGGCCTCTGCTGGCGATCTCGCAAGCTGTCTGGGACGAGTGGATTCCTCTGTCGATTGTTCGAGGCGGTCTCACGGATGCTTGGAAGAGGCTCCAGCATCACGGGCCACCCTGGCAGAGTATGAAGGGCCTTTTTAAGCTTCTGTAGCCGCAGCATTGCAGCTAGGAGTCACAATGGACGGGCTCCAGTGGTCGCGCCCATCAATCGGATTCCTCTCCCCTCTCGGCCTCTCCCCTCGGACTTCGGGGTTGGTGTTGGATCGGGTGGCGGAGGCGTGGCTTTGGAAAAAAGGTTGCAGACCATCTGGGCCAGCCCGAGTTTAAGAAGGGCGCTTTGCTAGATCCTATCAAGCAATTCATCCGCAGCAAGCGTACCTCAGCCCGAGGAGCGGGCTATCTTCGCAGTGTGGTTGCCGGGGGACAGTGGCCCCGGCAGCGCCACCTCGATTTGAAGCCATGGGCAAGTTGGGAGTGCCAGGCCTGCCGCGATGGCCATGGCACCCTTCATCATCGGCATCTTTCTTGTCCCTTGTCAAGGGCAGGTCTGCGACGCGACCGCCCCGTCGTATCTCGGCAGGCTGGCGCTTGCGTGCAGTCATGACCTCCCTCGCCTCTTCGCCGAGAGACTGCCTGCGCCTGCTGCCGCCCCCCCCCTTGCTCCTCGGCCTCCAGACCCCTGGCTTCTCGGGGGCGGCGTTTGGCAGGGTGAAGTGTTTTTTGGCGGCAGCTTTTTTAATTGGCCACCTTGGGCCGCAGCAGCAAGGCCCCGGATGGGCCTGTGTTCAAATCTCGGAGTCGACGTACCGTTCGGAGGCTGTTTTTGCTGGCTCTCTCAGCCACCCCGTGGCCGACGTCGATGCGCTCGAGCCCTGGGCACTTTCTAAGGCGGTGTGTTTTTCGCTGCCAGGCACCGAATTTTACCCGGACTCCTCGTTCATTGTTGACGGAGTCAGGGAGCGCGGCCCAGAGCGTTGCTGTGCGTGTGTCGGCGCCTGGGCCGAGCTTTGGCGCCTAGTGTGGAGCAGGATTGCCGACTGGGCGGGCTTGACTCCACCGTGCTTCGCAAGGTCAAAGGGCGCGCCACGAGTGCCAGTGTGCAAGCAGGAGCAGTCGAGTCGCCCCACAAAGCTGGCAACGACTAGGCCGACGACTATGCCAAGCAGGCTGCGTCTTTCAGCAGACTGCCTCTAGACGTCCGTGAGGGCCATGACAAGAGATCCTAGGCTCTCCTGGATTATGCGCGTTGGATCGCAGCCATTGGTCCTTGCATGGTTGCTTCCGATGCTCTTCATATTCCTGTCGCCAGAGGTTTGCGAAACCTCGCGCGCACGTCCTGGTTGTTGAGCCGCCGTTGCCGCTGTGCACGCCTCGCTCTCACCTGCAAGCCGATCTTGCCTCGAGCCGAGTTGCGCGCGAGCAAGGCCGTCCGCGTACTGTGCATCCATACCTTCTTTCGGAGACCAAAGTCTGGTGCGTAGCTTGCGCCGTGTGCGGCGCTGCTGGCCCAGATGCCGTCCCTGCGGTCTCGGTTCCCTGTCCTGGCCGTGCTCCGTTGGGCTCCTGGGGCGCTCGGGTTCTGTCGAATCTTGCGCGGGGGCGGTATCAGATAAATAGGAAGTGGTGCACTCCCGAGCAACCATGGCGCACCATCTGCCTGGTGCGTGCTGGAGAGACTGGTCTCAGCCCTACACTGGCCGCGGGCCCTCTCGGGACTCCGACCCCGCCGTCCCCCCCCCCCGCGGCCTCCCCCTCTGGACTCTGTGCCGCGGGGTCCCGGGGAGCTTGCTCAGGCCCACCCCGCCTGCTTGCTGCACGGCAGCGCTGCGGGCGGGTCCGCGGGAAGGGGGTGCGGGAGTCGTTTCGTCGGAGGGGGGATCGGTTGGTGGGACTTCTGCGACGGCGGCGAGAGGCCCTCCCGTCGTCCGCGGAGGGTCGGTGCCTCTCTCCGAAGCTTCTCGGCAGGGCGAGGGGGCCGCGCTCGCCCAGGTGCGACGCCGCCTGCGCTC
>CAUYUJ010006985.1:0-49794 GCA_963575745.1 Prorocentrum cordatum
GCGAAACCGCGGGTCGCAACTGTCGTCCACTGCGCTAGCCCCAGTTGCGACAACAACACCAGCATGAATTTAGCGGTGTATCCCCCGATGGGCAGGCCAGACCCGCACAAGACATCCATGGCGCTCGAGGCGTTGCCTTCTTGCAGTAGAGCGTGCGCCACTGGAGCTCGGCGTGCAACACCAAGCACTAAGGATGCAAGCCGTCGAGCTTTGCGCCGAGCATGCGCCTGGGTGCCTGTGAGAAGCGACCGCCCACGGCAAACGCGAATGCTGGGGTTCGCTACCTGCGCATCATCCGCGCGCGTTTGCAAGAGCCTCCTCACCAGATCGCCGCGGTAGGATGCGGTCGTGAGGGGAATGCCCACGGCCTGCACCCATGCGTCCGTCCAGAGCAAGCAAGCAGCGCCAACAGCAGCCAAAAGGGCTGCACCATGGGTCCTGAGGCGCCGCAGCTGACAGATAATTGCCTGTACATCACGAGTGACGAGACACGACACGCCGAACGGGATGAAGTCGACGACCCGGTCGCCGTTCCGAATCGCCTGCTGGCTGCGCCTGATGGTGCTTTTCAGCCACGAGACGAAGCTGGCACTTCTGACGTTGGTCATTCTGCGCAAGATATTGCCCTTCCGCTCCCGTAGACCGGACTGCTGGCGGACTTGGCGAGCACGGTGGCGCCCAGACATGTGGACATCATACTTGCTCTTCCGCGTTCCGTAGTCTATGCTGCATATTCTGCACCGCCACGGTGGGCCCTCGCACTCCCCAGACATAGCTCACACCACCACTTCCATGCCCACCGCTCAAGGATGTGGGAAGGAAGAGCGTCCGTGCGGAGCTAAGCTCACAGCGCAAGTGATGGTCGGATAGAACTCACAAACACTGACAGATTGCTCGTAGGCAGCAGCGATTGCTGCTGGCCGAGCTAAGCTCACAGCCACGCTTCATTACACTGAACCACAATGGCACCAGCAACACCGAAAGTGCAGGAGATATATATTTGGGGCTCTCCTGAGATCCTGAGTGAAATCCTGGCCCCATCTGAGGCTCCTCGTGCTGTGAGTCGTTCAGGGTCCTCGACCTCGTGAGAGTCGTTCCAGCTCCACGTGGGGTGAGTCGTTCGGGCTCCTCGTGGTCAGTGTCGTTCGAGCGCCTCGTCCTGTTGCGAGTCGATCGGAACCCCTCCTTCAGGGCTGAGTCGTTCGGGCTCTTCGTGATGTGGGACGTTGGGGATCCTCGTCCTGGAGTGAGTCGTTCGGGGTCCTCGTGTTGCGAGTCTTTCGGGGCTCTCGTCGTGGTGGGAATCTTTCGGGCTCCTCGTGGTGTGAGTCGTTCGGGCTCCTCGTCCTGGAGTGAGTCGTTCGGGGTCCTCGTGTTGCGAGTCTTTCGGGACTCTCGTCGTGGTGGGAGTCGTTCAGTATCCTCGAGGTGTGAGTCGTTCGGGGTCCTCGTGGTGTGCGTCGTTCGAGCGTTTCGTCCTGCTGTGAGTCATTAGGGCCCCTCCTTCTGGTGTGAGTCGTTCGGGCTCTTCGTGGTGCGAAGTGTTCGGGACCCTCGTCCTGGTGTGAGTCGTTCGGGGTCCTCGTGGATTGTGTCGTTCGGAGCTCTCGTCGTGGTGGGAGTCGGTCGCGCTCCTCGTGGTGTGAGTCGTTCGGGCTCTTCGTCCTGGTGTGAGTCGTTCGAGCCCCTCTTTCTGACGGGAGCCGTTCGGGCTTCTCGTAATGTGAGTGCTTCGGGCCATTCGTCCTGGTGTGAGTCGTTCGGGCTCCTCGGGACATGAGACTTTCGGGCACCTCGTTCCCTTGGGGGGCGTCTGGTGAGCCTCTTGCGGGCCCTAGTGGCTTCTCGGAGTGTCTTGGAGGCCTTGGAGGAGCCGCTTCGGACCTCCTGGGGGACTCTGGGACTGCGGCACGAAAAGCCAGAAGCCAGTAGATACACTGTGGCGGGATGGCCGAAGGCTGGTAGATAAACCGAACCTCGGTACACAGACTGCGGCTACGGATAACCGCTGGGGAGTCGTAGACCCTTCGACCCTCCGATGGCCGGCCATAGTGAACCCTAGCCTTTTTCACGCCCCCTTGTGCGCCCGAGGTCCTGATCGCGACTCCAGGAAAACAGCGCGAGCACCATCCCCAGATCCTACACGAGTACTAGACCCGATAGGAACTCGAAAGACACCTGGCATCAGCGCGGTTATCAGAAAGCACACTTGAACTTTCCAAGGCATCCCCTGTGTATGCTGGGTTCGGGAGTGATCTCTGGTAGCTTGTGGGCGGAGAGCGGAGCTACGCGCATTCATGCACAGACCTCGACTGCATGGAGACACCTGGAGCTCACTAACGGGGTTCATAGAATTTGCCACGTCACCGACTCACACCAAAACGAGGGGCCCGACCGAAACACACGGTGAGGAGCCCGAACGACTCACACAGAAGGAGAGGCCCCAACGACGCACTCAAGGAAAAGAAGCCCGAACGACTAACACCACGAAAGACACGAACGACTGACCACACATGAAAAAAAGAAAAACGAAAAAAGAAAGAAAAAAAAAAAAAAGAAAAGAAAAAAAAAATAAAAAAGAAAAAAAAAAAAAAAAAAAACCAAACCACAAAAAAAAAAAAAAAAAAATAAAAAAAAAAAAAAAGCAAAAAAGAAAAAAAGAAAAAAAGAAAAAAAGAAAGAAGAAAAAAAAAAAAGAAGAGAAAAAAAAAGAAAAAGAAAAAAAAAGAAAAAATAATATAAAAAAAAAAAAAAAGACAAAAGAAAAAAACAAAAAAGAAAACAAATAACAAGAAAAAAAAAAAAGAATAAAAAAGATCTCGAACCAACCCTCGAGAAGGCGGACATTGGCCACATCGACACACACCACGACAAGCCGAAACGAGTCACATAGTTGCAACGCACACTGAACCGAACGGGTGCATGATCTTTGGGGGCAATCCCCTGCTCACTCTAACCCTGCAAGCTTCGGGGAGACCTTCTCCCTGCTTTTTCTTCCTGCTCTTTCTTGGGCTAAGGCGGGTGCAGTTCAGCCAGTGGACGAATCATCGGACGTTCGACTGCCAGGCCTGGCGAGGACCCGATCGACGTCCAAGGAAGAGAGAGAGAGAGAGAGAGAGAGAGAGAGAGAGAGAGAGAAAGAGAGAGAGAGAGAGAGAGAGAGAGAGGGAGAGAGAGAGAGAGAGGGAGAAACAAAAAAAAACACCCGATCTCTCATACCTTTGGCAGCGAGGGGAAAGCTTCACGCACTGTCCGCGTATGTATGTTTATTTGCCATCGTGTATGTGTGTGTGTCTGTGTGTTTTGCAAAAGTGTTTTGCATTTCAACGCACGTGTGTGCTGCGCAGAGTAAGGCGCCCTAATTTGGTTAAAAAGAGCGCACTCGTCAAAATAAAAGCTCGGCAGTGGCGCGGTGGCAACCGTGTCTGCATGTCCTCGGGCTTTGGCCGAAAGATCGCTGCTGCCACGAAAGCGGAGCCAATGGGCGAGGGAGTGCAAGATGCATCGCGAGAAAAAATGCCCAGGCAACCAACATGATGGACGATGTCATCTCCTCCAACAACGGTGCCACAGTGAGAGAAAAACAAACATGAGCGCGAGCGTTCCGCTCGGTCTCCAGAGTGAAGAAGCTACGAGGAGTGCGCCTCCTGTCGACGACGTGGCGTCGGCGTCGTCGGCGTCGCCATTGACGTCCTGGATGTCGTTGTCAGCGTCGTCGTTGTCTAGACGACGTCGTCGTCGGGTCGGCGCCGTCGTCGTCGTCGTTCTCCGCGTCGGCGTCGTCGTCGTCGTCGTCGTTCTCATCGTCATTGTCGTCGTCGTCGTCGAGCGGTCATCGTCAGCGTCGTCGTCGTGGTCGTTATCGTCGTCGTCGCCGTCGACGTTTTCAACGTCGTCGCCGTCGGCGCCCTACACCGAGTATCACTGCTACGCACCACAACAGCTCCCGTAACAGAAAGACTGGGCATCTAAGCGCTCATGTCGAGCAAAGCCTTCGCACCTGCTTCAAAAGAGTCTAGCAGAGTTACTAACCCGATACCTACTAAGTCGGCGTGCATAGGCCTTTGTTTCATCCCAGTGCACCCCTCCGCTTCGACATCGGCCGTGAAAACGTCACACATTACCAAGAGAGCCCCGCGTCTCCTCTGTCAATTGGCGAAACTCATCAACGGGTGATGGCGTCGCAGAAGTGAGCTCAGAGGACGACTCACTTGCTTCGGTCTCGCCGCAAATCACCAGCGCGGACTCCAAGGGGCCTACTGAATTGTTGCACGCGGGACCCGCAATTCTCACCGCTGCGCACACCAACGCCGCCCACTTCCAGCTCTTGCAAATAACTACGACGCCGCCCAAGAGGAAGGACTGTTCGTGGTCCACTGCCCCGCCGCCAACATACATGTACACGACGCTCTTACCATTTTCCTTGATGGCTGTGGCTATGCGTCCGGACTGGCAGGCTTTGTTGAACCACAGGTCCCCATCGTCCTCAATGACCCGCATTTTATGTAGTTGTCTGGTCACCCGCGCATGCAACGCGAGATCATTCTCCAGCACGAACGACAGAAACCACGCCAGGCTGCAAAGTCCTGTTATAGCACTCGACCTCCAAGCCAGCGTGAGCATGAATAAATGGAAAGCAGAGGCGCGTCACGCCTTTGCTCTCTTCGGAGCTCACCTCTGCGGTGGCGCACGGCAGCAACAAATGGCCGAACCTCAAGGCGGGTATCCAATCCATCACGTCCACGTCGCACTTCACCTTGTCGTGCATATCCTGCACGTTCCATCGCTCGGCTGCCGCTCCATGGCCCAACTCCCGCAGCGACCTGGTAGGCGCGCGCATGAATTGCGCCAGAGAGGTGCCTGCGCCAGCAGCTTGCGCTAGAACATCATCGAAGGATTTGTAGTCGCTGCGTCCCTGGCAGAGAGTTGGCAAGTTGGGATCTGCTTCCACTCCAGCTTCCACCACATTTCATAAGCGATATCCTGCACACGGCGAACAGCATCAGGCAGAAGATGAACCGCAAAGCAGTCGTGATACGACGCTGCTATATTATTCGAGCGTTCTTCGAGAAGGCCCCACGGCAGATTGAACCAGATATATTCGTTCCTGCGCTTCGCGTACTCGGAGCAAAACTCGTCCTTCGACCCTCCGCCGACATACTCATGGCGAGCCTCGCGGGGCTTTCCTGGATGCCCGAAGGGTTGTACCTCGACCCACATGCAAGTCTTCATCACCCCGCGCGTCAAGTTGATGTACTCTTGGTTCAAGTTCCTTTGCGTCCCAGAGCATTGATCCGGAGCACGCAATGTGCGACGATGCCGTACGCAGTGAACTATAGGGACGCTCTCCCCCCTCACATTCAAAGGGAGCGACGCTTGAACGACCCCTGGGCCCACAGCTGAGTCATCGAAAACAGCTTGCATCAAGCAACACAGCGGGATTGCTGACCTGCCCAGAGGCATGATGGTCAGCACCGTGGGTCGTGGGAAAGCTTGCCCCTCCTCCTGCAGATAACGATATTCACACAAATCTGCGGCAACGGCGTGACATAAACATTCGAACAAGAGGGGGTGCCAGCCGACTTCGTCACTGCCCCGCACTGGACTCCTCCACCACTGGCCGCCGTCGTAGAATACGTGCTGCAATTGAGTATCACGAGCGACAGCGACGTCGGAAGCAAAGGTGCTGGCGAACTCAAAACAGTACGCCACGTAGTTGCACACATCCTCGCCGCACCTTTTGCAAACGTCGAGCACTGCATTCTCGGCCTTGAGGCACCACTCATACCACGGACGGGCCTCAGGGACGGCCACGCTTCCTGTCGGAGCGGACTGCGTGGGCTGAGCTACGCTCACTGGCAACGCGGTGTAATCCTCGCCTCCCCGCCATCACCTTCCAGGCCATGCGGCGCGAAGGGCAACACGCCTTCGGGGCTGTCAGAACTGAAGGTAGAGCGGGCACGTCGGCCACCGAAATTTTCCACCCTCTGATGCTGATCCCCCACCATGAGCAGTGTCTGTACAGGCACGTTCGCCAAAGCAGCCACAACTTGGGAAACGTCGTAGGACTCAAACTCTTCCATGCAGAACAGGCTGATGTCCAGGCGATTCAACAAACGGTTCAGGTAGCCTTTGATGGCTCCCGCCCGCCACTTGACGAAATAATCCATTGTGGACACGATGAGGTAACCGTTGGTGCCTTCTTTGATGACGTTCTCCCAGAGCTCCGCCCTTCTCCGCTTGATGGCGAAAATATGTCGCATGTGTTGGCGAGCAAGGTCGCGGAACACCTCCAACGCCGCGAACTCCGCGTCCCCAATCACCTTGGATGCGGCTGCTGGCAAGTCTTCCCAAGACAGGCGGAACTCCATGAGACTCTCATAAGCAGGACCGAACTGCAAGACTTCCAGCTCTTGCACCTGTGCGCGCAGGAACTGCAGCTGTTCATTCACCAAACCCGCAACCTTATTTTACCATGTGTTCAACGCCGCAGGGGCATCTGAAGGCCGACCAAGCCAAATAACTCGGGGCCCGAAATCAGAAGCCACAAACACCTTGTTGAAGAAATCTGGACCTTGCGCGAAGGAGTCACGATCACCACTGCGCCATTTTGTTTGTTGACGCGCTGCAGCGCTGTCTCCACCAGCAAAGCCAGCAGTAGCGACTTCCCAGTACCTGCAGAAGCCTGGATCATGAGGTGATGATTGTCCGAGGCGTTGATGATCTCCTAGCAGCGCTTCTGATCGTCGGACAGCTGAATGCAGCGCCTGCGCAATACCGACTCCATGAAAGGAGACGATGGAGACGCTCTGTTCTGAATCACATTCCCAACTGCGACTGACGGGGCAGACCCAGGTTGCATGATGGAAAACGCCGCCCGCAAAGCGCCGAGGCCCAAGGTATTCTCCACAGTAGCGCTGCGGACAAGAGCATCGTGCTGGTATAGTCGATTGCCAACCCATTCCAGGAGAACGCCGAGATACTCTCCCTCTTCAGCCACCTCTGGCTCCAGAGTGATGCGAGTAACGTGATCTTTCTTCGGCGCAGCCGTTACGACATGAAGCGTTCCGCTCCGATACGCGGTGTCCAAGACATCTGGGCTAACGTGCGGGCTAGCAATGCGAATGTCTCGAGAGCCTGCGCTGAGCGCATTGTCCTGCATGCCCACGTGAGACAATGCGCGCGTACTTATCATCCACAACATGCGATGCTTGTCAGTTGCGAAGTCGCCGTCGGAATCTACGCGCCAACTAGCATCCCTGTCAGTGTACGTGTGCATGTTGCACACGATGGTAGCACTACCGAGGTTGTCGTCGTGAACCTTCAGACGCGCCACATCTTCGTTGCGAACAGACCCCGCCCGCAATTCGTACAGCAACTTGCCCTTCGCAGCATGCAGCAAGGCCGGCACGATCTCGGAGTCGAGGTTGAACCTGGTCTTGCGAGCGACGTTGCTGGGCCCCAAGCCACAACAGTCCACGGACATGCGCACGGCGAACTTCACCAATCGGGCGCAACTGCGCCCCCGAGCCACGATATCTGCGGGCGCAAAAACCGTGTCACCGCAAGCTTTCCAGGAAGTGCTCGGCCGCTCGGGAGGGGGAGGCTCTCTCGTACCTAACTGTGCGACGAGCTTCTTCATGCAGTTCGCCTCACCGAAGCCATCCTGCCTCGGCCTCTTGACAAAGTGAGCGACCTTCTGCGCGAGGCCCTCCTCCGCGAACTCTATGGCTCTTGCGGCGTGCAGTTTGATTGCACGAGCGAGATATAGCGGTAGACAATCCGCAATGTCTGCGGGGCGACGACGATATGGCGACGATCGGTCGTTGCCAAAAGCAACAGGAATGACCACCTCCTCCTCGGCACGTACTGCCACCCAAAACTTCAACAAGTGCTTCCCAGGCAATGCACTGTGGATGACGCCAGCCTCGACACGCGGAAACCATGCACCACGAACTGCGAGAATGACACGCGGAGTCTCTACTGCATCTGGAAATTGGCAGGCGGCACGACCCTTGAGTAAACAATTCGACCCGTTCCGAGCCGGATGAACGCAGCAAAATTCTGCATCTTGACTTCCCGACGGAACGCCATCAGGGAGCGATGCCCCAAACGTGTTCACCATGAACTCCTCGAAGTCCTTGCCCTCCTCCTGCTCGCTCCAAGGAGCCCCAGTTGCTAACAGCGCTACAAGGGCGCACGGCCACCTCTCCATGCCGACCGCAAGAAAGCTGAACGGCAGAAAAGGTTGCTGATAGGTGGAGCTACGCTCACAACCACACCGCAGCGCTGCGAGCCAGAATGGCAACAGCGACTGCAATTGTAGACCAAATGTGGATGTCGGCGCCTCATGAGGCCCATCATGCTCCCAAGACACCTCTTCGGACCCTCCCAGGGCCTCACGCAAATGCGACGCAATCTCGGCAATTCACTGAACATGGAGACGCATGGGCCTCACTGGCAAGGGTACGAGACGGTGGCGAGGTACCCGAACAACGGAGCCCTCGAAGAACCCCAGCGACCCACACACAAGGAGAGGCCCCAACGACTCACACGACGACGAAGGACCCTAACGACTCGCCCCATGAGGATTCCGAACGACTCACACACACGGAGAGGCCCGAACGAGTCCCACTAGGCCACGATGCCCGAACTACTCACACTACGGGAGGGCCGACAACTCACGCACAAGACAACTCCCAAACGACGCTCACCAGGACAACGAACCCGACGTACTGATACCCAAGCAGACCGATCAATGCACACGCAAGGAAAACCTCGCAGGACTCACGCCAGAACGACAGCCCCCGAACGACGCACACCAGGACGATCCCACATGTTTCTCACACCACGAAACGCCCGAACGACGAACAGACAAAGAAAGGCCCGAACGACTCACAGCAGGACGAATGGCTCCGACGACGCACACCACGACGAACCCGAAGGACTCACACACAAGGAGGGGCCCGAGCGACTCACGCCAGGACGAGTGGCCCGAAGGACGCACACCACGACGAACCCGACCGTCTCACACGCAAGAAAGCCCCCGAACGACTCACACCAGGACGGGAAGCCCGAACGATGCACACCACAGATGCCCAAGCGACTCACGCCCAAGGAGGGGCCCGAACGGAGCACACGAAGACGAAATGCTCAAACGACTCACATCATGAGCGGCCCGAACGACGCACACACAATAAAGAGCCGACAAACCTCACACGAGGAAGGACGGGTGGCCCGCCACACCGTTCATCATGGGAGAGCACAACAAAGCACACATCTGCAACGCACAGAGAACTGAACGCTGGCATTATCCCGGGAGGCCCTCCGGAGCCTGTTTCAACCTGCAACCTTCGGGGAAACCGTGCTCCAATTCTATATCTTATATTGTGAACTACGTTTTCCCTTTCTCTTCTCCTCTTCTCCCTATCTTACTCTGCAACGACAGGGCGGGTGCAGTTCAGCCAGCACGGCGCGGAACGCACGACGAGCCTAGTGCGCGCGAACGCAGTATACAGAACATCGACAGTTTAGTCCCAGGCCTGGCGAGCGCTCCAGCGACCGCCCTCTGCGTCGAGACGAACGGTTCCAACTCTGTCGGGTGTTTCTGTTGTGCTGCTATTGTGGATGAGTGGACTGTTCTGCGCGTTCGTTTTCCTTGTTTGTGCGTGCATGTATTGGGCAAGCGGGCGAGAAGATGCATAAAAAGGCTCGTCAGTGACGCGTCCCCGGAACCTTCCGCGGTGACAGCCGCGCTTGCATGCCCTCGGACGGTCAATGCAACAACGACGCTGACACGAAGGCGAGGCCAGGGGGGCCAGGAGTGAAACATCATCCTGAGAGACAACGGCGAGCCCGCGCGGATCATGGCCGATCTCACCTGCCTCAGCAACCCTGCCGCATCGAGACGCAAAAGGGAAGGCCGCGGGTGTTCCGCTCGCTCTCCAGACGGAAAGCGCTACCAGGAGTGCTGCCCCTGTCGTCGAAATGGCGTCGGCGTCGAAAGCGTCGCCATTCGCGGTCACGTTGTAGTCGTCGTCGTCGTTGTCTCCACGACGTCCTGGACGAATCGTCGTCGTCGACGTCATCGTTGTGGTCTTCGGCGACAGCGTCGTCGTCGTGGTCGTGGTCGTCGTCGTCATCGTCGTCGTCGACGTCGTCGAGCGGTCATCGTCGTCGTCGCTACCGTGGTCGTGGTCGTCGTCGCCGCTTTCGACGTTTCCATGCCGCCGCCGTCGGGGCCCCCGAGCATCGCCACTGCTACGCACCACCAACGCGGCAGACCGCCTAAAACATGCCAATCTGCTTCGCACAGATGTTGCAGAGACGTGAACGAGATGATTATCTGGTCGGACTGGGTGACCCTGTCATCCATTCCAGAGAGAACTAGCGCCTAGAACTCGGCTTGACCACGCCACCCAAAGCATCCACGCGGAATACCAAACAAACCTGCCGAATTGTTGCACGAGAGATGCGCCATCGTCACAGCGAAATACACCAAATCCTTCAGTGCACGCTCTTGCGGGTAAGCACGATGCCGCCGAAGAGGAGGGACTGCTCATGGTCCACTGCGCCTGATGCGAATAAAAAAAAAAAAAAGAAAAAAAAAAAAAAATAAAAAATAAAAAACAAAAAAAAAAAAAATAAAATAAATAAAAAAAACCAATAAAAAAAATATAAAAAAAAAAAAAATAAAATAAAAAAAATAAATAAAAAAAAAAAAATAAAAAAAAAAAATAAAAAAAAAAAAAAAAAAAATAAAAAAAACAAAAAAAAAGAAAAATAAAAATAAAAAAAATAAAAAATAAAAAAAAATAAAAAAAAATACAAAAAAAAAAAAAAAAAAAAAAATAAAAAAAAATAACCAAAAAGACATGCTCATTTCTCGTCGCTGCCGTGCCGACATAGAGCGATCCGCTCCGATAAGCTGCTTCCAAGTAAGTGGGCTCACGTGAAATTGAGCAATGACAGTATCTCAAAAACCTGCGCTGCGCGCATTGCCCTGGGTGCCCATGTTCGACACGCCAGCGTACTTATCATCCCCGCCATGCGATGCTTCACAGTTGCAACGTCGCCGACAAAGTCTACGCGCCAACGGGCGTCTTGGTCGGTGAACAGGTTCATGCTGCACACATGGAAATACAAACTCGTGCCTACCTGAGCGACGAGCTTCCTCGTGCAATTGAGGTCACCGCTGCCATCCCGCATCGGCTTCTTCGTGATCACTAGAGCTCTGACGGCGTTCTGGATTATGTGCAGAACTACCTCTGGCGGCGCACACTCCGCCATGTATGCTGGGCGACGGCAGTACGGCGACGATCGGAACTTGCCACAAAAAGGAGGCATGATCACCGACTCCTCGCCCTTCTCGCTCCAAAGTACCCCTTCTGCAAGCCAAAATATCAGGGCGTACCAGCACCTCCCCGTGCCGACAGCAAGGAAACCAGGAAAAAGAGGCTTGTGCTCATGGGCGGAGCTACGCTCACAGCCCAACTGCAATGCTACGAGCCAAAGTGGCAGCAGCGACGACAACGCTGGGGCACTCCTGGGCGCTCCTTAGCCTTCGGCAATGGCCCCAACCACGCAGGTCAAAACCTGCGTGACCGCACGACACGAACTCCGAGAAGGAAAAAGAGGAAGACGACGAAGAGCGGAACGAACGTCTCACACACACGGAAAGGCCGGACCGACTCCCACTAGCCCCAGAAGCCCGAGCTGCTCACGCCGCGAGGCACCCGATCGACTCACCCTGTGGGAAACTTGAAAGTTACCTGGAACTGCACCAAGGACAACCGTGTATAATACTATATCCTGACAATTGGAACACCTGCAACGCCAGAGAACTAGACCCCATGCCCCTGGACACCCGGAGGCACGATAAACCTCGATCCACTACATGGAACGAGACGGGATACGCCGACAGTCATGTTGAGGGCCTCGAGCTTGTGCATACCTGCAAGACCTCTCCGCGCACTGTACTCCTGCACGACTACGAAGAGCGTTCTACCAAAATCGACTGTGTCCCGTCTTTCCAGAAGGCAAAGCGAACCACTTCAGCCCACGCGTTCCGTAGCGCTCCACACGTCACCTGCGCGCGAGTGCGGCAGACGACACTTGGAACGACGACTCCCAGACCTCCACATGTGCCTACTCAACATCCGCAGGAAAACTGGCGCACCACTCGTACTCTCTTGGGAAGAGGCACAGGGCAACGTTGAACTTCTGTGCATGTCTTTCTGTGCGTTCTTGATGTGTGTCGGACCGCCTTTGATGTATGCGTGCTTCTGTATTGAATACATGCGTGTATAGGTGTGAAGGGGAATCCATGATGTGATGTCGCAGTGACGATGGATCCTGCGGATCAAATCTCGAAAGTGGCGCGTCTCCGAGACATCTCGCGCTGACCGCCGTGCCTGCATGTCACCGAGCGCTAACAGCCACGACGACCTGCTGACACGAACGCGGGGCGAATAGAGAAGAATATTACTCACATCAGATGCAAAAATGGAGATCTCGTAGAAATGCTGGGCTACGTGCGGCATTTGCGCACACAAGCCACCTCGTGCCAAAAAACACAGCAGGCGCGTGCGTTACGAGTAGGCGGAGCGAAGCTCACAGCCACACTCCAATACTAGAAGCCAGAGTGGCAACGACAACAACACTGGTCGGGAAAGATCGCTGCTTTCGACGACGGCCGCCCTGAGTCCATTACGACAACGACTACTACGACTACTACGACGACTCCTACTGTTACTACTCCCACTACTACTTCTACTGCTACTACTCCTACTACGACTACTACTACTACTACTACTACTACTACTACTACTACTACTACTACTACTACTACTACTACTACTACGACGACCAAGGCGACGACGACGACGACGACGACGACGACGACGACGACTACTACTACTACTACTACTACTACTACTACTACTACGGCTACTACCACTACTACTACTACTACTACTACTACTACTACGAGCTACTACTACTACTCCTACTACTACGACTACGACTACGCTACGACTACGACTACGCTACGACTAAACGCCTACGCACTACTACCACTACTACTACTACTACTACTAATTTGCTACTGCCACCACCACCACCACCACCACCCCACCACCACCGACCACCCTACTACTCTACTACTACTACTACTACTACTACTACTACTACTACTACTACTACTATTACTACTGCTACTACTACTACTACTACTACTACTACTACTATACTACTACTACGACTACTACTACTACTACGACTACTACTACTCTAACACTACTACTAACTACTACTACTACTACTAACCACACTCCCTAAGACGACGAATGGCCCAAACGACCGCACGCGGACGTGGTGCCCAAACGCCGCACACCACGAGAAGCACGACCGACTCGCACCAGGACGACAGGCCCGAACGACTCACACCACGAGGAACCCGAACGACTCACACCAGGACGAGGGGCCCCGACGACTCACACCAGGACGAGACGCCCGAACGACTCACACCACGAGGAGCCCGAACGACTCACAACACGACCAACCCGAACGACTCACACCAGGAGGAAGGGCCCGAACGACTCACACAACGAGGATACCGAACGACTCGCACCAGGAATAGGGTCCCGAAAGACTCACACAAAGACGACGGGGCCGAAGGACTCACACAACGAGGGCCCGCACCGCCGCCTTCGTCGTCGTCGTCGTCGACGTCCTCGTCGTCGTCGTCGGAGCGGGAAGAGGAGGAAAACATGGGGGTATGCGCGCAAGCGACCACACGCCTGAAAACACAACTGTCGACCACGCTTCGCAGAGTTGCTGTTGTGATATTGGCTGGTGGGGCTGCGCGAGCGTAAGAATTTTCCATGTTCAGTTCTGCTTCTTGCTGGTTACTGTAAACTAAAAAAAAAACTAAAAAGTTAATTTTCTTGCTGGTTACTGTAACTAGTTGATTGACCGCGCGAGGGGGGGAGGCCCAACAAATTTGTAGCCTCCACCTGGGCGCGTTGTCCTGAATTGCTGGGGGGGCTCGAAATCGACACCCCTCACGCAGATCCGCGGGTCAAGGTCCAAAAGGGTCTAAAAACACATGGGTTTTGCCACATTTCTGAAACTCGGTGCCACCCCTCACGCAGATCCGCGGGGTCAGGGTCCAAAAACACAAGGGATTTGCCACATTTCTGAAATTCGGTGCCACCCCTCACGCAGATCCGCGGGGTCACGGTCCAAAAACACATGGGATTTGCCACATTTCTGAAATTCGGTGCCACCCCTCACGCAGATCCGCGGGGTCAGGGTCCAAAAACATAGGGGATTTGCCACATTTCTAAAATTCGGTGCCACCCTTCACGCAGATCCGCGGGGTCAGGGTCCAAAAACACATGGGATTTGCCACATTTCTTAAATTCGGTGCCACCCCCACGCAGATCCGCGGGGTCACGGTCCAAAAACACAGGGGATTTGCCACATTTCTGAAATTCGGTGCCACCCCTCACGCAGATCCGCGGGGTCACGGTCCAAAAACACATGGGATTTGCCACATTTCTGAAATTCGGTGCCACCCCTCACTCAGATCCGCGGGGTCAGGGTCCAAAAACACATGGGATTTGCCAAATTTCTGAAATTCGGTGCCACCCCTCACGCAGATCCGCGGGGTCAGGGTCCAAAAACACATGGGATTTGCCACATTTCTGAAATTCGGTGCCACCCCTCACGCAGATCCGCGGGGTCAGGGTCCAAAAACACATGGGATTTGCCACATTTCTGAAATTCGGTGCCACCCTTCACGCAGATCCGCGGGGTCAGGGTCCAAAAACACAGGGGATCTGCCACATTTCTGAAATTCGGTGCCACCCCTCACGCACATCCATCGCAAGGCGTGGTGACCCAAACTGCGAGTACTCCCTCGGCCCTTTAATCCCAAGGTGTGGTAACCAAGTTCGTAAACCATACACGTCTTACCAATCGCCCTGTGTGGTAACCCCTCTTGTGATCAGTTGGTTTTGCCGATTGCGAATCGGCCCCGCATGAAGTTCCGATACTGCTGCTCGACAGCGCCAAAGCCTCATGACTTAGCTCTTCCATGGCCCATTCTCCGAGAGAGGGGGCCGGCGGCAGGGGGCGAAGCCATTACGGATATGGGAGGACGTTCGCCAAAGTCCTGTTGAATTCCTCCTGCTCCACGAATGTTTTGCGCCCTTCCGTGGCGTCGTCCTTCCATTTCTGCGGAGCGCACGCCCAGTCGATCCAGACGTGGGTGATGTCCGGGCTCTCGCGCAGAATCGTCTTCAGTTTCTTCAGCTTGGTGCAGTCCGGGTCAATGTGCCAATGCCTGACCCAGCGATGGCTGACTGCAGCCTTTGTCCTCGCCGCTCCAGACAGGACGTCTGCGTCGGTCATGAAGATGCGCACCAACTTGCCCTGATCCCTCAGGGTCTGGTGGCGGGGCATTGGCCTGTCCTCAGGCAGTGCCAGGAACTCTTCGCGGCTCATGAACCAGAAGTGGAAGCCCTGTGCTGCGTCTGTCTGCGCTGCCCATAAACGGGGCGGCGGGGCGGAGAGTCGCGATACGTCTTCGGTGGGGTAGTGTTACGCAGTTTGTTCTGCATGGCCAAGCGTTACCATGCATGCGTATGCTATACAAAGCAGCAAAATTGTTTATCATCGCGCACGCATAGCATACCATAGCATGGAACATCATAGTACCGCATAGCGCTTCACCTCATAGCATAGCATAACAATGCATAGCACGTCATAGTCATAGTATCGGATCGTATACCACTTCATGCCATGCAACGCTTTGCTGGCCACTAGCATAATATCTTAACAATGCACCACGGTGGACCGTCGTTGGAAATTTGCATCGGCCTCCGCAGCCACATAGGGACCTGACTCCAATATCTTCATGACTGTTTGATGGCTTCGCTGCTTCGCCCTCCAACTATGCTACGCTGTGCAGATTCGGCCCAATGAGGCATCGCCCCCCCTCGCGCGAGGACAAGGGGAGGATAATGAGGAGGAGGAAACGGTAGAGAGGATGAGGAGGAGAAGGAGCATAATAACGAGAAAGGGAAGAGGAGGAGGAGGAGGAGGTGGTGGAAATGAGGAGGGAGAGGAAAAGGATTGTGTTCCAATTGGGAAGATCTTCGCTGAAGAGCTTCGCGCTAAGGCCCCAAGCGTGAAAACGTGAAGATCTTCGCGCGGGGAGCGTGTTGGGCTTAGTCGGGGGCGCGTTGGCCAATCCCGTGAGCTCTCTGCATTGTCTTGGAGGCCGTATTGGGTTTCTTTGGAAATCTGGCGGCCCGAAAAAACAGTGGGGAGGAAGATCACTTCAGATCTTCGCGCTGAGGCCCAGAGGGTAATGATCGCCTCTTAAATTCCAAGAGCAGCCCCCCCGCATCAATATTCTTAATGTAGATATTTCTGCTGGGGCCCTCTGGTGTCGTGTCGGGGGGCCTTTGGGAATGAACCTTGTGGGCGGTCTCTTGGAGGAAAATTTGGGCCGGCTTGGGCGGTTGAGGGGGCTCTGGAACATCCCCAGCGTGGAGGTCTCCGCTGTAGATCGCCGTGCCAAGGCCTCCAGCTGTAAGATTTTCGAATTACTGAAGATCTTTGCGCGGGAATTCACTTGGGCTTGGTCGGGTGCCTTTGGGACTGGGGCCTCTTGAATTGGTCATGGAAGCCACATTTGGTTTCTTGGCGATCTGGAGGCCCCAAAAAGTGCCCAGCGTGAAGATTTGGACCGAAGATCTTCGCGCTGAGGCCTCAAGCGCGAAGGCCTTCACTCAATATTTTCGCGCGAGGAGCCCCTGGCAATCCTGGAAGCCTTTGGGGTTGTCTTGGAGGCCATATTGGATGACTCTGGCGACCTGGAAGTCCGAAAGTATCCCGAGCGTGAAAATCTCAACTGAAGATCTTCGCGCTGAGGCCCCAAGCGTGAAAATCCCCGCTGTAGATGTCAAAGCCGAGGCCCCCAGCGTAGAGATCTCCAATTTAGATATGCTGGGGGCCTCTCGGGCCGTGCTGGGGGCCTTGGCCTGGGAGCCTTTGGGGTCGTCGCGGAGGCAATCTTAGGCCGTCTTAGGCGATCTGGGCGCCATGGGAGACCCCCAGCGTGGAGATCCCCGTCGTAGACCGCCGCGCCGCGGGTCCAGCGTGAAGATATTATCTGATGATCTTCCGGGCAATCATCCACGTGCGTCAGAAGCCATACAATTTGGCACAAGTATGTATCAACCATCGCCATGAGCGCATGTGTGAACATAGCATGCGCGTGCTACGTGAAGGATTTGGATGTACATGCTTTGATGTCCGCTTTGATTGGTATTTGGGAGTCTCGGGGCGCATCGCGTTCACAGTGCGTGCGCACGCGCACGCAAACATCCAAGTGCAATAAGACAAACTACCGTACTCTGTCTGAGGGGGATTGGACGGGGGAACTTGGAGAGGGAGGAGGATGAGAGGAGGGGCGGGGGAAGGTGGAGGAGGGGCCGGTAGGGGGTGAAACGGAGGAAGAAGAGGAGGGGAGGAGGAGGGGAGGAAGAGGAAGAGGAGAAGGATGAATTGGGGAGGAGGGAGGGGAGGATAATTCGCCGGCCCAACGGGCCAGAGGCGTGCTAAGATCTCCGGTAACTGGTAAACAGTAATTCTAGTTCGCGCGCGCGGGGCGGCCCCTGGGGCCCCTGGATCAAGAGTACCCCGGGCGGAGCCCGGGACACTCCCCCAGATCCTCCAGGATCGCCCCAAGAGGGCCCCAAGAGGCCCCCAACACAATCCAAGAGAGGTCCGAGACGCCCGAATATCGCTCCACGGCGCCCAAGATGGCCTCCAGACGGCCCAAGACGTCTCCAAGATGACCCCCGCTGGCCAAGAATGCCCCAAGAGACTCCAGGAACACCCCCAACACTCCCAAGAAGGGCCCCAAGAGCAAACATCAGTGTCTTTTTTTCTAGGTTTTGCAGTGCCCAAAGGGCATCTTCCTTTTCGGCGTTTCCCCGGCCCAGTAAACGGCTCAAGAGGCCTCCAAGATCGCCCCAAGAGGGCCCAAAAGGCCTTCAAAAGGGCCCCAAGGCGGCCCAAGACGGCCCCAGAGGCCTCCAAGACGGCCCAAGAGGGCCCCGAGAACGCCCCCAACACGGTCCAAGAGAGGTCCGAGACGCCCGAAAATCGCTCCACGACGCCCAAGATGGCCTCCGGACGGCCCAAGACGTCTCCAAGATGGCCCAACAAGCCTCCAAGATGCCCCAAGAGGCCTCCAAGAGAACTCCCAAGAGGACCCCAAGAGGCAAAAACCTGTGCTTTCCCTTTGGTGTTGGACAGATTTGGGCGTTTTAACCTTTTCGGTTCCCCGACGCCCCTAAATGGCTCAAGAGGCCTCCAAGGTCGCCCCAAGACGGCCCAAGAGGCCCCCGAGAAAAACGCCCCCAACACGGTCCAAGAGAGGTCCTAGACGCCCGAAGATCGCTCCACGACGCCCCAAAATGGCCTCCGGACGGCCCAAGACGTCTCCAAGATGGGCCAAAAAACCTCCAAGATGCCCCGAGAGGCCTCCAAGAAAACTCCCAAGAGGGCCCCAAGAGGCAACAACCTGTGTTTTTCCTTTGGTGTTGGACAGATTTGGGCGTTTCCGACGCCCCTAAACGGCTCAAGAAGCCTCCAAGATCGCCCCAAGAGGGCCCAAGAGGCCCCCAAGAGGGCCCCAAGACGGCCCAAGACGGCTCCAAGACGGCCCTAGAGGCCTCCAGGACGGCCCAAGAGGGCCCCAAGAACGCCCCCAACACCACACTGCAAACGACCACTCGGACAGGCGACCACGGTGCGACATTATGGGCCGGCGGACTGAGCGAAGCGATTACATGATGAAGGGAGCAAGGACGCGGGGGAAAGAGGGAACAAAAACGCGGGGGGATGGGGGGGAGCGGAGGTGGAGGAGGAGGAGGAAGGGGAGGAACGAGGGGGAGGATGAAGCGGAGGCGGATACCGAGGAGAGGAGGGATGGTGATGAGGAGGCGGAGGATGAGGAGAGGAGGTGAGGAAGGGACGGAGGGGGAGGAAGGCTCGCGGCGGGCGCCCAAATCAAAGCGAGGTAGCTTCAGACGTACAATGGGTGGTTCAAGTCCGAACATACCAGAGTATATGCTCTGGGATTCGGACGTTCCCAGAGGAGAGGAGGAGGAGAAGGACGAAGGCACGGATGGTTGGATGAACCCGCGGTTATTTGGAGAATTGTTCGAGGGCTTTCAGGAAGCGTTCTCGTCGCTGCGGATTGACGCAACTGGGAAAACTTCATTGGACCGCACCCCTTGGGAATTTTTTGGTTGGGATCGGTTGCGCGGCCCCGTCGTCGACGACGATGGCGACGACGGCGCCGGCAACGCCGGCGGCGACGGCGGTGACGGCGATGGCGGCCGCAGCGGTGGCGTCGACGACGGCGGCGATTGTCATGACAAAGAAAACGAACGCGACGACGACGACGATGGCGGCGGCGACGACGGCGTCAACGGCGGCCGGCGGGCGATTGTCACCAGTCACCGTCGTCGCGAAGTCGTGGTCGAGAGTCGTGGGCGCCGTCGTCGTCCGTCGTGGCACTCCGCACCCGTCGCGCTCGTCGCGATCGTCGCAGTTGTCGTCGAAGTAGTCCTCGCCATCGTCGTCGTAGCACGGAGCTCAAGAGTCAGCGTCGCATTCTTTCGTATTCAAGGGTTGTCGCTCTGTCTAGCATCCTCGTGGACAAACTCCGAACTATCAAGATCTGGGTGGCGCTCGAACTGCGCGTCGACGTCGACAGACATCCGAACGCCAGCGCCTCCTTTGCTTCCTCCCAAAACCTCATGCAAACATCATCGATTCACCGTGCCAGCCCCAGCTTCCACTTCAACCTAAGAGCGTGGCATGTGAACTCTCGGTCGATCGCTCTCCAGTCGGGGACGTCCCTGAGCTGACTAGAGGGGCGGCGCTGGAACAATGCACTTCCCCAAAAAATGGCGAGCCTGTGCGTGGCGATAGGGTAAATCACCCTATCGCTACGCACAGTCGGGGACGCCCCCGAGTGTGCGAAGGGGACCTCTTTTCATTTAGGAGCCTGTGCGTAGCGACAGAGTGATTTACCATATCGCTACGCACAGGCTCCTAAATGAAAAGAAGCCCCCTTCGCACAGTCGGGGACGTCCCCGACTGTGCGTAGCGATAGGGTGATTTACCCTTTCGCTACGCACAGGCTCGGGCTCCCCGGTGCATCGCGTTAGCCGCCAAGGCTGCTCATGAGGATGGCGTCGTCCTGGCTTCCCCCCATTTCATAAGCACGCGTATTTGGCTTTAGGTTGTTCTGCTCTGGCAGATTGCACCCACCGTTCTCTCGATCAGACCTTTACTTAACCATCGCCCCGAAGCGTGGCGGCGGCAGTGGGAGGTCATCTTAGAAGAGTGCGAAGGGTGGAAGGAAAGGTTCGCCACCTGAGACTCCCTGGTGGATGCACAGCAAGCGGAGATCAGCAACTCCGTGAATGCAAACATCATGTCGCGCGTCATGGAAACCGTCGCTCAAACATTTGCTCCATGTGACGACGACAGTGACGAAACAAAACTTCGACAACGGCGACGACCGCGACGGGCGCGGAATGTGACGACGGACGACGACGGTGTCCACGACCCACGTCCACGACTTGATGACGACGGTGACGAATGACGACCGACTGCCAGCCACCGTTGACGCCGTCGTCGCGGTTGTCGTCGTCGTCGTCGCGTTCGTCTTCTTTGTCATGGCAATCGCAGCCGCAGTCGATGCCACGGCTGCCGCCGCCGTCACCGTCACCGCCGTCGCCGCTGGCGTTGCCGGTGCCGTCGTCGCCGTCGTCGTCGACGATGGGGCAACGCAACCGATCCCAACCATATAATTTCAAAAGGGTCGAATCAAGTTGTACCAACTGCGTCAAGCCGCACCGACGAGAGCGCTCCCTGAAGGCCTTCGAACAATTCTCCAGAGAACTGCGAGCTCATCGAACCCTTCGTGCCCTCCTGCTTCTCCTCCTTCTCCTCCTCCTCTGGGAACGTCCGAATCCCAGAACATGAAGACTGATGCGTTCGGGCTCGAACCGCCTATTGCACAGCTCCAGCCATCCCACTTCGATAAGCTGCTTTGATTTTGGCGCACGCCGCGAGTCCTCCTCCTCCGTGTCCTCCTCCTCGCTTCCTTTTCTCCTCTCCTCATCCCCCGCCTCCTCATTACCACCCCTCCTTCGCTTTCCTCTCGTCATCCGCCTCCCCTTCCTCTTCATCCTTCCCCTCGTCCTTCCTCCTCCCTTTCTCCCCCCCTCCCCCTACCTTCTCTTCCCTGCCCCCCCCGTCCTTGTCCTCCTCATCATGCTCCTCCCCTCACTCATCTCCCTATTCCTCCTTCCCCTCCTCCTCCTCCTTCTCCTCGTCATCTTCCTCTATGTCATATCCTACCTTTTTTCCTGCGTTTCCTCCTTCCCCAACCCCTTCTCTCATCCTCCTCCCTCTCTTGGTCCCCCCTTCATTCCCGCTCAGACAGAGTACGGTAGCTTGTCTGATTGCAACTGGGCGATTGCGCGCGCGTACTAACTGTGAACGAGATGCATCCCAAGACGCCCAAACCCCCATCAAAGCATGTACGCTCGAATTCTTCACATAGCACACGCATGTCTATGAATATTCTCCCACATG
This sequence comes from Prorocentrum cordatum, assembly GCA_963575745.1. Classification (NCBI taxonomy): domain Eukaryota; class Dinophyceae; order Prorocentrales; family Prorocentraceae; genus Prorocentrum; species Prorocentrum cordatum. Next base: position 21,700 of record CAUYUJ010006985.1, read on the forward strand.
CGCGCATGGCAATGGTTGATACAACATTGTGCCACATTGCATGGCTTCTCACGCACGTGGCTGTTGACCCAAGATCTTCAGAGAAGATCTTCACGCTGGAACCTCGGCGCGGAGGTCTGCAACGGAGATCTCCACGCTGGGGGTCTCCCCGGGCACCCAGATCGCCCAAGACGGCCCAACATGACCTCCAAGACGACCCAAAAGGCTCCCATGCAGAGGCCCCCAGCACGGCCCGAAAGGTCCACAGCAGGAAGATCTACATTGAAGACCTTTAAGCTGGGGGGCCTCGGCTTGGAAATCGGTAGTGGGGGTATATATTCGCTTGAGGCCTTGAGCGCGAGGATCTTCAGTTAAGATCTTCACGCTCGGGATATTGTCGGGCTTCCAGATCGCCAGAGAACCCCAGTATGGCCTCCAAGACAAAGCCCTAAGGGTCACAGTACAGGTACAGCTCCTCGCGCGAAGATCTTCAGTGAAGATCTTCACGCTTGGGGCCTCAGCGCGAAGATCTTCAGTGAAAGTGTTCACGCTGGGGACCTCTTCGGGCCTCCAGGTCGCCAGAGAAGCCCAATATGGCTTCCAAGACAGCCCAAAAGGCTCCCAGGACAGGCCCAGAGGCCCCCGACCAAGCCCAATAGGATCCCCGCGCGAAGATCTTCAGTGAAGATCTTCACGCTGGAGGCCTCGGCACAGCGATCTACAGCGGAGAACTCCACGCTGGAGGTGTGCCGGGGCCTCCAAGATCACCCAAGACATCCCAAAAATGTTTCCAAGAGACCACCCAAAACGTTCCTCAGCAGTTCCAAAGGCCCCCAGCACGACCAGAGAGGCCCCCAGCAAGAAAGATCTGCTCTGAAGATCTTTACGCTGGGAGCCTCAGCCTCAGCATGGAAATCTACAGTGGGGATTCACACTCTTTGAGGCTCAGCGCGAAGATCTTCAATTAATATCTTTCCGTTTTTCTATTTTTTAGCCGCTGAATCGCCAGAGAAGCCGAATATTGCCTCCGAGACAACCCCAAAGGATCTCAGGGCAGGCCCAAAGACCCCCGACCAAACCCAAGAGGCTCCCCGCTGTGGCCTCAGCGCGAAGATCTTCAGCGAAGATCTTCCTACTGAAGACCTTCCAATCCTCCTCCTCCCCCTCCTCGTCCTCATTTCCACCTCCTCCTCCCCCTCTCTTTCTCGTCCTCCTCCTCATCCTTTCCTTCCTTCTCCTCCTCCTCCTCCTCCTCTTCCTCTCTCTACCTCCTTCTCCTCCTCATTCTCCTCTCGTTTTCATCGCGCGAGGGGGGGCGCTGCCTCAATGGACACAATTTGCACAGCGTAGCATAGCTGCAGGGCGCAGCAGCGAGCCCATCATTCAATCCCCACACATGATATGGTAATCAGGTCCCCATGGGATTGCGAGGGCCGATGCAAATGTCCAACGATGGCCCACTGTGGCGCGTTGTTTTCTCCACTCGCAGTGTTCGGCAATGCGTTGCAAGGCGTGAAGCGACATACCATCCTATGTTGCGACACGCGAAATTACGATATGTTATGAAATGCGATGCGATGCAGTGCTGTTCGATGCAACGCCATACTATGCTATGCTGAGTTATGCGTGCACTCCGATTGGTTTTTGGAGAAAGAAAAGAAAGTTGTTGCATAGCTTACGAATGCACGGCAACGCTTGGCAATGCAGAACATTGCGTCGCCAAAGCCCTATCGCGACTTGCCGCCCCGCCGCCCCGTCTATGGGCAGCGCAGCTGTGCCGTGCCTGGCTGCGTCGTCGGCCGCCTGCGCGTGCGCCGCGTCGATCTTACCCACAGCCTTGGCGCAGCTGTCGCGGAAGACTTTGCCAACCTCCTCCTCCTGCGCCGCGTCGTGCAACGCGTCGGCGTGCTCGTCGGCCAGCGCCAGCGCCACAGCGGCATCTTTGGTGACCAGCCTGGCCAGCTCCGAAGCCGCGGTCTCGCGCCAAGGGATGCTCATGTCCCTGTTCCTGACCGTGCGCACAAGCTGCAAGGCGAGGTCCTTGGGGTCGAACCTGTCGAGCACCTTGGCCGCCGTTCTGCGAAACTCCGGATCAACGTCCTCCTCCAGCATCCTCAGGAGCCCGGGCGCGGCCTCCGCGGCGTCGAGCTTCCCGAGCGCCGCCGCCGCGTTGCAGCGCACCTGCACATCGGCGTCGCCGAGGAACGCCTCCAGGAGCCCGTGGGGGGGGGGGGGGGGGGGGGGGGGGGGGGAAAGGGGCCCGGGAGGGGGGGGGGGGGGGCGGGGTGGGAGGGTAGGGGGGGGGGGGGGGGGGGGGGGGGGGAGGGCCGGGTGGGGGGGTGCCAGGCCGCGGGCCCTCGGGCGGCGCCGAGCTCCCCGAGCGCCGCCGCCGCCCTCCGGCGCACAGACCAATCGGCGTCGCCCCGCAGCGCCTCCAGGAGCCCGGGCGCGGCCTCCGCGGCGCCGAGCTCCCCGAGCGCCGCCGCCGCCGCCTGGCGCACATTCGAATGGGCGTCGCCCCGCAGCGCCTCCAGGAGCCCGGGCGCGGCCTCCGCGGCGCCGAGCTCCCCGAGCGCCGCCGCCGCCCTCCGGCGCACAGACCAATCGGCGTCGCCCCGCAGCGCCTCCAGGAGCCCGGGCGCGGCCTCCGCGGCGCCGAGCTCCCCGAGCGCCGCCGCCGCCGCCTGGCGCACATTCGAATCGGCGTCGCCCCGCAGCGCCTCCAGGAGCCCGGGCGCGGCCTCCGCGGCGCCGAGCTTCACGAGCGCCTCCGCCGCGCCCTGGCGCACAAGCCAATCGGCGTCGCCCCGCAGCGCCTCCAGGAGCCCGGGCGCGGCCTCCGCGGCGCCGAGCTTCACGAGCGCACCCGCCGCGTTGCAGCGCACACCCCAATTGGCGTCGCCGAGGAGCGCCTCCAGGAGCCCGGGCGCGGCCTCCGCGGCGCCGAGCTCCCCGAGCGCCCACGCCGCGTTGCGGCGCACATCCGATTCGGCGTCGCCCCGCAGCGCCTCCAGGAGCCCGGGCGCGGCCTCCGCGGCGCCGAGCTTCCCGAGCGCACCCGCCGCGCCCTGGCGCACACCCGAATTGGCGTCGCCGAGGAGCGCCTCCAGGAGCCCGGGCGCGGCCTCCGCGGCGCCGAGCTCCCCGAGCGCCTCCGCCGCGTTGTAGCGCACACCCGATTCGGCGTCGCCCCGCAGCGCCTCCAGGAGCCCGGGCGCGGCCTCCGCGGCGCCGAGCTCCCCGAGCGCCGCCGCCGCCCTCCGGCGCACAGACCAATCGGCGTCGCCCCGCAGCGCCTCCAGGAGCCCGGGCGCGGCCTCCGCGGCGCCGAGCTTCCCGAGCGCCTCCGCCGCGTTGCAGCGCACAACCTCATTGGCGTCGCCGAGGAGCGCCTCCAGGAGCCCGGGCGCGGCCTCCGCGGCGCCGAGCTTCCCGAGCGCCTCCGCCGCCTCCCAGCGCACACGCGAATCGGCGTCGCCCCGCAGCGCCTCCAGGAGCCCGGGCGCGGCCTCCGCGGCGCCGAGCTCCCCGAGCGCCGCCGCCGCCGCCTGGCGCACATCCGAATGGGCGTCGCCCCGCAGCGCCTCCAGGAGCCCGGGCGCGGCCTCCGCGGCGCCGAGCTCCCCGAGCGCCGCCGCCGCCGCCCGGCGCACATACCAATCGGCGGCGCCCCGCAGCGCCTCCAGGAGCCCGGGCGCGGCCTCCGCGGCGCCGAGCTCCCCGAGCGCCTCCGCCGCCCTCCGGCGCACAGACCAATCGGCGTCGCCCCGCAGCGCCTCCAGGAGCCCGGGCGCGGCCTCCGCGGCGCCGAGCTCCCCGAGCGCCTCCGCCGCGTTGCAGCGCACCTGCACATCGGCGTCGCCCCGCAGCGCCTCCAGGAGCCCGGGCGCGGCCTCCGCGGCGCCGAGCTTCCCGAGCGCCTCCGCCGCCGCCCGGCGCACATACCAATCGGCGTCGCCCCGCAGCGCATCCAGGAGCTCCTGCACCCGCACCGTCACCGTGTCGCCCCGCCCGAGCTTCACGAGCGCCGCCGCCGCCGCCCGGCGCACATACCAATCGTCGTCGCCCCGCAGCGCCTCCAGGAGCCCGGGCGCGGCCTCCGCGGCGCCGAGCTTCCCGAGCGCCTCCGCCGCGTTGTAGCGCATACCCTGTTCGGCGTCGCCCCGCAGCGCCTTCAGGAGCCCGGGCGCGGCCTCCGCGGCGTCGAGCTTCCCGAGCGCCTCCGCCGCCTCCCGGCGCACATCCGAATCGGCGTCGTCCCACAGCGCCTTCAGGAGCCCGGGCGCGGCCTCCGCGGCGTCGAGCTCCCCGAGCGCCCTCGCCGCCGCCTTCTGCCTGAACGAATCGGCGTCGTCCCGCAGCTCCTTCAGGAGCTCCTGCACCTTCTGCACCCGCACCGTGTCGCCCCGTGCCGCCGAAGCCGCCATGGGGGCAGCCCGCGCGCCGGTCGGCCCGTCGGCCCGCCGAGGACGGGGGGGGCAGCTTCGGCTCCAGCGGCTGCGGAGGGGGGGGCCCAGACTTCTCACGCCTCGAGCAGCTCGAGGCGGAAGTTCCGCGCGGTCTGCGGGCCTGGGGCCCCGCAGGAAACGACTCGGGAGGAAGAGCTGGCCCAGGAGAGCAGGTCCAGACCTCTGGGGACCCCTATGTCGACCCAGACATGCGACGTCCTGATGTTTCCCAAGACGGCGTCCCCGGAAGTCCCGACCCCTTCCCAGGGCCCTCTTCTCATCCTGAGTCCTTGCTTGACGGTCCCAGGGCCCGGCGAGGGTCTCCAGGAGTCGAAACTAGCGAACAAAACTCCGGCCCCGATCTTTTTGCGACACGATCGTGTCTGGGGAGCGCAGCCCACCTGGAGAGGCCCCAAGAACCTGGCGCTGCACTTGTTGTCGCAACGGGCGATTGTTTGGTCGCCCCGCTGCGGGCCCCAGGCGCCTCGCGGAACGATCAACAATCGCTCGACGCATTGCGCAGGACTCTGGTCGTGATTTGTTGTGCGATGCTGCATTGTCTTTTGCAACGTCGGATCTCAAGGGGGAGGAGGGAGGTGGGAGGCAGGAGGGCGACGGGGGGAGGGGGGGAGGGGACGAATTCTGCAATTCCTCCTCCTCCTCCTCCTCCTTCTCCTCGTCATCCTCATCGTCCTGACTTTTCACGATTCAACGTGCATCCGTTATCTTCCTCGTGTATAATCAAGACCCTGAGCAGGTTCCTCCTAAAAATCCTCTTCCTTCTCCTTCTCCATTATCCTTCTCCTCATCATCATCCTACTTTCCCTCCGCCTCCTCCACCACCACCACCTCCTCCTGTTCCTGCTCCTCCTCCTCCTCCGCCTCCATCGTCCTCCTCTTCTTGCGGCTCCGTTTCCTCTTGCTCATGGTCATGCTCCTCCACATCATCCGATTCGCGACGCTAATTCCCTTCACCAATGCGGGTAACGATGGACGCACTTATTCATGCTGGCAGCTGACAGGGTGGGCCCAACCAACGACTGATCATTTCGATCGTGCGCAAACGATGGGCGAACATTGGAGGGAGACCAAGAGAGAGGATGAATGAGGGGAGGGATGATATACGGGAGGGATGATTGCAAAACGGAGGACCAAGGAGGAAGGAGAAGAAGGATGGAGATGGTCGAGGTGGTGTTGGGAGGAGGGAAGATGGGGCGACTTGAAAGGTCCCCGATGTCGTCCCCAGTTTCTCAACGCTTCTCTCAAGCTTTCCAGGGAAGGAAGACGAGGAGGAAGACGAGCAAAAATACGTGGAGGAAGAATGACGAGGAGGCGGAACATGATGTGGAGGATGCAGAAGATGGAAGGCGATCAGAAGAAAGACTAGGGTCCTCGCCCCCCGCGCGAACGGCGGAAACCGTGACAGCAAATTTCTTAGCAGAGCAGGCGGCGGATCCCAAGGGTATGGCCCCAGCGTGCTGGGTTACCACGTTGCCTGGGTGCCAACTCAGCCACCGAAAATGTCGGCTAAGCAAAGTCGGCGGCACCCCCTCGCATGGGCCCCACGTGATGGACAGAATGAGAGGGTGGACTTGCTTTCTCGAACCCATACTGCTACGGAAAGCAAGACCATAGCCGTGAGACAATCCGTCCGCAAGCACTCATCCACGACACCCCTGAGACACCCGGACAACTGTTCATGGAAGCCTCCTGGGCAGGCCTAGGCCCACGTTCTTGGAAAGGCTTTTGGGACCAATGGATAAACCCAGACATCCGATGCCGTGAAGTTCTCGATGCGGGAACCCCCGAACAAGGTCTGGACCTTTTCCCCGGTGCCAGCTCGTCATGACGGTCCCGGGGCCCAGCGACGACCCCTGGAGGCCGATGGCGGAGAAAAACCTCCGCGTCGAGCTTCTTGAGACGTTGGAGGTCTGGCGTTTGGGGGCCCTATCTCGACTCTCCAGCGGCCGCTCGGGACGATCCGGCCCCACAGCACGCCCCTGGCGAGGCGCAGCGCCTGAGAGGCATCCCGAGGCTGGAAAACCGCCGAGAACCGACGAACACGCCCTCCAACCTCGAACCCCGAGGACCTCGAGAACCTCGAACGCCGCGAGCCGAAGCCCCTCGGACCCAAACTTTTGGGCGTCGGAGAGGGGTGCGGCAGAAAGGGGTGTGGCGGACATGGTGATGTCATCGACGATAGATTACATCGCCAGATTCAATAATGGCACCACGCCCCTTTACACCACCCCTTCTGAGCATTTTCTTGGGTGTGAAATCCATATGGGTTTGCGCACCTCGAAAATCAATGCGTCTGGTGATTCACCTTTTGCAGATTCAAGCCTCGAAAATCCAACGAAACGGCATTTCAGATTTCACACTTTGCCCTCCACCCAAAGAACATGCTCACCCCTGTCCTGCCTCCAGAAACCCGATCCGACCTCGGATCCAAACTCGGAGGGCCTCTCGGGAGGACCGGGCTCCCTGCTCCCAGCGGCCCCTCTGGGAGCAGCGGCGGGGTGGATGCCCCGGGCGGCGGCCCCTCCCAGAGAGAGCCCGAGAGTGCCAGGGCCCAAGCAGCGTGCTTCGCACGGGGAGAGGGGGCCAGCGGCTCCTCCCCCCCCCCCTCGCTCCCGGCTCCCTCTTCTGCCCCTCCTCCTTTCTCCTCCTTTCTCCTCCTTTCTCTCTCCTCCCTCCTCCCTCCTCCCTTCATTTCCCAAGTCCTCGCCCCCTGCTCCATGCCTCTCTCCTCTCCTCCTCCTACTTGTCCTCCTCTTCTGTGTCTCCTGCTCATCATAGCCGTCGTGATTAAGAACCGCATTCATCGTCACAAACTATTACCGTGATGCCATCGTCGTTATCTTTATCACCACCATCCTCAGCATCATCATCGTCTTCAGCATCGTTCTCGACATCGTCAGCACCACCACCATCACCACCACCATCGGCACCACAATCATCATATGTATTATTGCCCTCACCACCACCGCTATACGCACCAGCATTATCATATTCGTCATCATCAGCATTAGCATCATTGTCGTCATCTTCATCGTCATCGTCGACAAATCCTTACCGCAATCCTCACCAACTACATCGCCAACATCATCCATAGCATTACTCGCGTCAACAGTAGCGTCATCATCGTCACCGTCATCACCCTTTGTATTCACCATCGTGTCCACCACCATCGCAATCATTGCAGTCATCGCCGACAGTATCGTCATAACTCATACCCATGACAGCAATGATAACCTCACACACGATCATCAACACCACACACCTCACCATCACCCTTCACATCGCCCTCATCCTCATTGTTATACCTTCCTTTTCCTCCCTCCCTCCTCCTCTTTCTACTCCTCCTCCCTCCCTCCTCCCCCTCCTCCTCCTCCTCCTCCTCCTCCTCCTCCTCCCCCTCCTCCTCCTCCTCCTTCTCCTCCGCCTCCTCCTCCTCCTCCGCTCCCTCCCTCCCTCGCTCCCTCGCTCCCTCCCTCCCTCCTTGCCTCCTCCTCCTCCTCCTCCTCCTCCTCCAGCCTCCCTTTCCTGTGATAACAACCGCACATCGCGTGGCCACAAGACGTGCCCGCAAGGCGGGCAAGCGTCTCGACTGAGACGGCCGGCCTGCTCCCGTACACGGCCGCGAAGCCTGCAGTTGTCCAACAGGCGTGCGGATGGAGCTTGCAGCTTGCAAACGTCCCATAGGCCGCGAAGCGTGCGGCTTGCAATGGCCCAATCAGTTTTCAAGACATGAGTACCACGGGTGAACGACGGGGAGGCACTTCAAAAAAAAAAAAAACAACTTCAAAAAAAACAAAAAAAAAAAAAAAAAAAAAGAAAAGAAAAATAAAATAAAAAAACAAAAAATAAAAAAAAAAAAAAAAACAACCCAATAAAAAACAAAAAGGAAAAAAAGGCAAAAAAAGTCAAAAACAAGAGAGAAAAGAAAAAAAAAAAAAACAAAAAAAGCCAAACAAAAAAAAAAAAAAAAAAAAAACAAAAAAAAGAAAAGCAAAAAACAAAAAAAAAAAAAACAAAAAACGAAAAAAAAAAAAAAAAAAAACAAATAAAAAAAAAATAAGAACAAAAAAAAATAAGAACAAAGAAAAAAAACATAATTTTCAAATAAAAAAAAAAAAAGAAAAAAAAATAAAAAAAAAAAAAAAAAAAGAAAAAAAAGCACTTAACTCTTCTTCTGACTTTTCGACATGGTCACCACCTCCAAGAGGTATTCCGTGACAGTTTCATTGTGCCGTTGCACAGCTATTGCCCCCCACAAAAAATGGGTGAACGACGGGGAGGCCAAGAGAGGAGGAGGGAAGCCAGAGCCCGCACGCCGCCCTGGCCGACGGCGCGGGAGAGAGGCATGAAGAGAAGGCGGGGCGGTCTGCCGCCCCGACGCAGCGCGCAGCGGCGGGCGGACGGACCCCCGCCGAGAGGCGGTGATGCCGAGGCCACGCCAACGGCGATGTTGCTGGACGGTGGTGCTGGTGCTGCTCGCGTCTCCTCCTCCTCCTCCTCCTCCTCCTCCTCCTCCTCCTCCTCCTCCTCCTCCTCCTCCCCCCCCTCCCCCCCCTCTGCTCGCATGAGCACCGCGCACACTCGTCTTCAAAGCTTCCAGCAGTCGCGCGGACGGAGGGGGGTGGCTTCCAAAGCGTGGCTCCCGCCCCCAGCGCCCCGCGGATGTGTCTCAGCATCTTCAAGCAGAATGGGTGGTTTGCAGTATGTGGCTCTCGCCTGGACGCTGCGCACATTCGTCCGAAAAGCCCCCCAGCAGTTGTACGGATAGAAGGGGGATCGTTTTCAAAATGTGGCTCTCGCCTTACCGTCGCGCACATTCGTCTTAATTGTTTCAGCAAGTACACGGATGAAAAGGGAGTGTGTTTGCTTAGTGTGGCTCTCGCCTCAGTGCTGCGCTCATTCTTCCTGAAAGCTTCAAACATCTACACGGATGGAGGGGGTCATTCTCAACATGTGTCTCTCGCCTCAGCGCCACGCACATATGCCTTCAACATTTTCCACATTTGCACGGATGGCGGGCGGCTCCGTTTCAAATGTGGCCCTCACCCCAGCGCCGCGCACATTCGTCATAACATGTTCCCGCACTTACACGGAAGAAGGTTCGTGTCCAAATAGTCGTGGCTCTCGCTGAAAACATGATGGACCCACGAACCGGGAAGGGGATATAGAACCGCATGCATGGAAACGTGTTCACGACACCGTATTGGGCGACGGGAACTTCCACGAGACACCCCGCGAAACATTCCACGAGACACAAGCGACCATTTCCAACGTTTTCCTGGAGACATTCCACGAGACACCCCGCGAAGCAGTCCACGAGACACCCCACGAAACATTCCACGACGACAGGCAACCACTCCACCAAGGCGCTGTGGTCGTGCTGGGGAGTGGTCGTGCTGGGGTGTGGTCGTGCTGGGGGGTGGTCGTGCTGGGGAGTGGTCGTGCTGGGGGGGTAGTCGTGCTGGGGGGTGGTCGTGCTGGGGCGTGGGGGTGGTCGTGCTGGGGAGTGGTCGTGCTGGGGGGGTTGTCGTGCTGGGGGGTGGTCGTGCTGGGGCGTGGTCGTGGAGGCACGTGGTCGTGCTGGGGCGTGGTCGTGCTGGGGTGTGGTCGTGCTGTGGTGAGGTCGTGCTGTGGTGTGGTCGTGCTGGGTGATGGTCTTGCTGGGGTGGGGTCGTGCTGGGGTGGGGTAATGCTGGGGTGTGGTCGTGCTGGGGTTTTGTCGTGCTGGGATGGGGTCGTGCTGGGGTGGGGTCGTGCTGGGGTGTGGTCGTGCTGGGGTGTGGTCGTGCTGGGGGGGGTGTGGTCGTGGAAACGCATATAGAACCGCATGCATGGAAACGTTTTCACGACACCGTATTGGGCGACGGGCACTTGCAATGCTGAAGGTGTCGATGGCGATGTGCTGTGCCAGGGGCTGTGCTGTGCCGTGCTGTGCTGTGCTGCGCTGAACTGTGCTGTGCTCAATTGCGTTGTGGATCAACTCGCCCGTGGCCTCCGAATCCTGGCCGAACTGATTTGGATCTTAAGCCCGAGCTGTCTGAACGCATAACTCGCCCTTGAGCTGGTCGCAATCGAAACCTGCGGGGCTCTCAACCAGCTCGAGTTCAAGATCCGATTCAGTTCCGATTCAGTTCCGAAGCGGACGGATTCGCGCCCCTGGAGAAATCAAATCTATACGCACATACGTTAAAGCACATGGATTCGTGCACCTGGAGAGGGCAAATCTACAGGCACATACGTAAAAACACACGGGTTCGTGCACCTCGAGAAGGCAAATCTCTGGTGCGCCCAGATCCCTGAAGTTCTACAAAACAAGCGATTCGCTCGAGACATCCTCGGTAACTCTGCGGAGCAAGCGTTTCGCTCGAGACATCCTCAACACACGAAAGAGTGGCCCGCACCCTGTGATTTATGAGACATCCTCAAATTTTAATCCGCCGGCCCTCCTCGACCTCGATATTCATCAGGGAAAGAATCCGCCGGCCCACCTCAGTTGAGGCACCGGGGACAAGTTTACCAACAAAAAGAGAACCCTGGGCCAGCGCCCTTTCTGAGAAAAAAAACCTTCGGTGTGATGACCAGCGCTGGTCGAGCGCAGATCTTCTTCGAAGTGGGGCTCTCGCTGCTCGCTGGACACTTCCATGGACGTCTTGATCCTGGCTCGTCGCCGTTCTTACAACTGGAAATGTGGACGGCAGCTCCTTCTCAAGACGCGGCTCTCGTCTGAACTGCCCCGGGGCGCTCGTGTTTCAAGGGGCGCTTTCCGCAGTGAAGAGCAGAACGGTTGGGCGTACTGCAGTATCGTTGATGCGTACTGCGTTTACTCTGATCCTCCTCCTCCTTTACCTCCTTCCCCTTCTCCTCCCTCCATCCCGCCATCCTTTCCTCCCACCGTCCCTCCTAACTCCCTCCCTCCTTCTCCGTCCCTCACTTTCCTCCGCCCTCCCCTCCTCAATCCCTCGTTCCCTCCCCTCCTTCCTCGCCCCACGACGCCCTCCCACTCACCAACTTCGTGCGTCTGTGCTATTGCCCGCGCAGGGCGCCCGCCGGGTGGGAAGAACTTCGCACAGCAGGGGTAGCAAGGGAGACGCCTCCTCCTCCTTCTTCTTCTTCTTCTTCTTCTTCTTCTTCTTCTTCTTCTTCTTCTTCTTCTCGTCCTCCTCCTCCTCCTCTCCCTCCTCACTCCTCCTCCACCTCCTCCTCCTCCTCCTCCTCCTTCCTCCTTCCTCCTCCTCCTCCTCCCCCTCCCCCTCCCCCCACACTCCCCCCTCCCTCCTCTCCCTCCCCTCCTCCTCCTCCTCCTCTCCTCCTCCCACCTCCTCCTCCTCCTCCTCCTCCATCCTCCTCCTCCTCCGTCCTTCCGCCTCCTCCTCCTCCGCCTCCTCCTCCTCCCCGCCTCCTCCCCCCTCCCTCCCCCCTCCTCCCCTGCCTCCCCCTCCTCCCCCTCCTCCCCCGCCTCCCGTCCTCCCCCTCCTCCCCCTCCTCCCCCTCCTCCCCTCCTCCCCCTCTCCCCCTCCTCCCCCTTCCTCCCCTCCTTCCCCTCCGCCCCGCTCTCCCCCTCCTCGCCCCCTCCTCCCCCTCCTCCCCTCCTCCCCCTCCTCCCCCCCTCCTCCCGCCTCCTCCCCCTCCTCCCCACCTCCCCCGCCTCCCCTCCTCCCCCTCCTACCCCCTCCTCCCCCTCCAGCCCCCTCCTCCCCCTCCTCCCCCTCCTCCCCCCCCTCCTCCCCCTCCTCCCCCTCCTCCCCTCCTCCCCCTCCTCCCCCTCCTCCCCCTCCTCCCCCTCCTCCCCCTCCTCCCCCTCCTCCCCCCCCTCCCCCTCCTCCCCGCTCTCCCCCTCCCCCCCCCTCCCCTCCCCCCCTCCGCCCCCCCATCCCCCTCCTCACCACCTCCACCTCCTACCCCCTCCCTCCTCCCTCCTCCCTCCTACTCCCCGCCTCCCTCCTCCTCCTCTCTCCTCCTCCTCCCCTCCTCTCCTCCTCCCTCTCCCCCTCCCTCCTCCGTCCTCCGTCCTCCTTCCTCCTTCCTCTCCTCCTCCTCCTCCTCCTCCTCCTCCCTCCTCCTCCTCCTCCTCCTCCTCCTCCTCCTCCTCCTCCTCCTCCTCCTCCTCCTCCTCCTCCTCCTCGAGTCCTACCAAAACATACTCCAGCAAAACCAGCCGAACTAGCTTAACCTACTGCCGAGCAGGACCGACCTCGAGGTAGGAAGACTATGCCTGCTCCACCTCGGGTCCCGACGAATTCCCCCCTCTCGTCGGGCCCATCGTTGGGCCCTCCGCCGAAAGGGGCACCGAAGAAGGGGAAAGGGAGCCCCCAGAACCTGTTGGACTGGGGCTCCCGTCCAGACCTCAGTCGTCCCAACGCCGTTCTAGCCAGACGGGCCGCCGACCGAGGACGGGAGGTGAAGGGGCGGCAGGGGCGACTGAGGTCGTGGACCAGTCTTCTGGCATAGGCCCCGCAGACTCTACAGAAGACGATCAACCCCCTCCCATTAGCCTCATCGCCAGACCCCCGACCCCGATCCCCACGCACGACCCAGAGCTTATGGGAGGGGTGGGCGATCGCCGCGGGCCGAGGCATTCCTGGGCAGGGAGACGAAACGATCCTAGATCGGAGCCCCTTCCGAACCCCGCAGATTTTACACCCCCAGGCCCGTCCAAACCTCAAAATCGAGTGCCCGTTCTCGCCCGAAACGAGGACGATCGAATTTCGGGACGGCCTGGGGCGGGGGAAGGGGGCTCCGATCGGGCCAGCCTAGGCCCGCTAACATTTTCAAGACAGCTCCGTGATGGACGGCGACCGACTCCGCGGCTCGGGTGGCCGCTCTCACCATGCTCGCCCTCTGCATCACGGCGTCGAACGACGGGTGCAGCTTGGCGCCCTCCTTGGCCTTGCTGTCCGCGCATTTGTTGCCGCGGTGCCAGGCCCAGGGCGTGTCTGCCAGCGCTGCCGCAGCCCGGCTGGTGTGGGCTCGGACCCACTGGAGGCTGAATGCCTCGGGCCCCAAGTCTCTGATGTGCCTCCAGGCCTCCTTCCACAGGTCGGCGTTGAGCGACCCTGGGCCCAGGCACCAAGCCTCTCCTCTCTCGTAGTCCTCCACAAGCCGCAGGTAGTCCGTGACCACGTCCAGCTGGGGGCCCTTCTCCCTGAGCGCCCGCGCCAGCGCGTAGAGCTCGGCGTAGCCGCTCTCCTGGGCGGGCCCTGGGACGCACCCGAACATCCCGCCCATGATGGTGCCGTCGGCCACCACCATGATGCAGGACCACCCGCTCCTGGTGAGCTCCTTGACCTCTGGGGCCATCGCCGAGCCGTCGATGCAGACGGTGCCGCAGGCCAGCCCCCCGATGAGGGCTCCTCCTCGGCGGCAGACCTCCTGCTCCGCAGGCCTCGGGGCCCGCTCCAGGCCGAGGCTGACCAGGCACCTGACGAGCCCGATGTCGCCGTCTGGGGCTGCCGCGCCTGCTCTCCTGACCTGCTTCAGGTCCATGGCCGCCGCGACGCCACCGGTGCCGTCGCAGCAGAACAGGCGGTGCTTCTGCGTCCCTGGCTCCGCGCCGCACAGCCTGCACACAGGGCTAAGCACTGCCCGTTCGCGATGCAGGTCAGCTTCCGTCACCAGGCCGCCGCAGACCAGCGCCTCGAACAGCGCCACCTGCTCGCTGTCGCCCTGCCTGCGCAGCGCCGAGACCGCCTGCTGGGTGACCTGGATGGTCGGCGGCCCGCCGAGCGCTCCTCCCAGGTGCTCGCGGTGCAGTCTCATCATCAGCGAGCGCTGGATCCCCGCCTCGATGAACTGCCGCATCCTCCTGGGGCTGTAGACCTTCAGGTCGAGCTGCTCCCCAGCGTCCGTGACCCAGCACCGCCAGCCAGACGCAGCGGCTGGCTCCCACCCTATCCTCCGGAGGGTGAGTTTGACTGCGTCGGCCGGCCCTCGCACCTGGCCCCAGGACTCTGGCTGCGCCGCACTGCAGGCCTTCTCGAGGCTCCCGTCGCTGCGCAGGCCGAGGTAGACCGCCTTGGCCCACGCCTCCAGTGGTAGGCTGTTGGCCGCGAAGACGGGGTCCGCCTTCCAGCCCTGGTCTGGCTGCAGTGCGAACTGCAGCGTTCTGCTCTTGCTGCCCACGGCCCCCGCCAGCGCCTGGCCGTTGACCGCCCTGGCCTTCTCGAGCATCGCCGTCGGAACGCCGACGACCCGAGCTCCGTGGAGGACCGAGGCCAGGCCGCCACTCCTGAAGATCCTGCCCAGCTTGACGCCTGCCCGCGTGAGCGCCATGTATCGTGACGAGCGGACGGCCAGCCTGGCCATGCGGCTCCTCAGCACCGACCACGACGCCCTGGGCTTCATGCCGAAGTCGACGCCCAGGTTCTTGACCGCCCGCCGCAGCCTGAAGTCCCAGCGCCGCAGGCGGTGGGCCGTGCGCCGCCCTGCACTCTCGTCGCTGCTCACGATGTTGCCCTTCGTCAGGGACACCTTGAGCCCCAGCGCCTCTAGTCTCTGGCAGAGGTCCCTGGTCGCGCCGAAGGCCGTGAACTCCACGTCCCTGAGCCTCCCGCAGACGGCCAGCGTGATGTCGTCGACGACCAGGTAGGCCCGCAGCGACATCCACTGGGCCACGACCGCGTCCATCGCGGCGAGGAGCACGACCCTCAGGAGCGTCGTGGCGTACCCGCAGCCCGCCACGATCGAGCTCCCAACCCTGATCGCGTCCGTCTTCCAGCGGCTGAGGCTGAGCCTCCTCGGGCCGCCGTAGCTGCGGAGGACCAGCTTCAGCCTGCGCAGCCTGAAGCCGTGTCGGCGAGCAGCAACGACCAGCCCCTCGTGAGTGACCCGCTCGTAGGCCTTCGAGAGGTCCGTCATGGTCGACATGGAGTGCTGCTCCATCGCCGCCGCCACGCTGGCATCGTGGGCCTGGAGCCAGACCGCGTCCTCGCAGGACTTCCCCGCCTCTCCGAAGAAGTAGTCCCGCCTGTGCGCCGACTCCCACTCGACCGCGTCGATCCTGCGCAGCTTCCCCAGCAGCCGTATGAGGCTGCAGAGGAGCCCAATCGGCCTCCAGCCTCCGTCGGGCTTCGCCAGGAACACCAGCAGGGTGTTCACCTGCTCGGGCATTCGGCAAGATGCCTCCAGCACGAGCAGCAGCAGCCCGAGAGCTTCCAATCCTCCATCGCTGAGGTGGCCGAAAGCTTGGGGCTTGATGGCGTCCACCCCTAGGGCCGTGGACGGCTTGAAGGACCGCGCCGCCTTGCGGATCTCCTCCGCCGTAGGCGCCTGCCCTAGCCCCTCCAGGTGAGCCTCTGGCAGCGCCTCGTCAAGGTCCATCGGCTGGATCTCGCCGTGCTGCCAGATGTCCTGGTACTCCTCCAGCAGGCTGTCGAGGGTGGCCGCTATCCCTGCAGGCCCGTTGTCGCCGTCCTGGTCGGCTGTCCAGCCCTGCGGCGCTCGGCAGAAGGCGCGGGCGGCCCCTCCGCCGTCTCGCGCAGCCTCCCGACCCAGGCGCGCCAGCGCTGGTCTCGGCCTTTCGCACAGCCAGCCTCGAGCCGACCTGCGATTTCCCTGGCCTCGGCCTCGAGCTCCTCGACCTCCGCGAAGGTGAGCTCCCGCATCCTCCGAAGGCGCCTCCTCCACTTGGCAGCCTCAGGCGGGCTGAGGGCATCGCCTCTCGCGTACTCCGACGAGGCCAGCTTGCTGCCCATCTTGGCGTGGATGGCCTTGAGCTGTTGGCAGGCCGCGACCCTGGCGCTCGGCAGGTGCAGCCGCTTCCTCGTGACCAGCTCCTCCCAGAGCACCGCGCCGACCCTGCGCCAGCGGGCCGCCTCGGGGGACCCGCGCGCGTGGGGGCCACTGCTGGGCAGGAACACCTCCTGCTTGACAAACCGTGGCTTGGCCTCTCGGCCCGTGTATCTGTCCGCCTCCTGGGTCCCGATGTGGTAGCACCCCAGTAGGTCGGACTCCATCAACTTGGCGAACTCCCCGTAGAGGTCGTTCACCGACTCTTGCGGCAAACTGCCCCCCACAACATCCTCGGGGAACGTCGGGTAGCCAGCCTCCTCCTCATGGCTGGCCCCCCCCCCTCGGCGAACCTTCCAGCCCATGGACTGCAGGACTGGGGCCGCGAGGCCCTCGCGTCAGAGAGTCCGCGTCACCCCTCTCTTCCACCGTGGGAGAGCTCGCCGCAGGCTGCTCGCTGCCCCCTCTTGGGTCGCTTGGAGTCTTCCCCTCACCCATCCCTTCGGTCGCGCGGGGGGTGAGAGGGGCTGGGCCGAGAAGCAGGCTGAAGGTGTCGGCCCACTCTGCGCCCGCATCCTGGCGGCAGCGGCCCAGCACGCCGTCGTCGACCGCCGTCGCGAAGACCTCGGCGCCCAGGACAGGTCCCTCTTCCTGCTGGGCGGCAGGCGGCCGATCCTCTCGGCCCGCCGCTGCGCTTTCCTCCGGGTCTGGGCCCGCCGCTGCCAGCGCCGGCGTCGCCTCGGGCTGGGGCCAGCCCAGCTGCTCGAGCACCCTACGCAGGCGTGCGACCAGCGGGCCCCAGTCGGGGGGCTTGGGCCGCGGCCCCACTGGCCGCTCGGCTGGGAACGCGCGCGGCCCTTTGAGGACAGGCCGCCGCTCGGGTGCACCTCGCCGCCGGACGGGCCAGTGGGGCGCGAGAGTCTCGTCGAGCCGCCTGCATCCCCTGACCAGCTCCCCCAGCTCGCTGGAGACGACGAGCCAGTCCAGCTCGTTGCCGCCCCCGCTGCGGCAAGTGGCGACACCAGGCGTGACCGTCATCCCGCCGACCGCCTGCGGCCAGCCCCACTCCTGGAGCTCGCGCGGCTTGCAGTTCCAGTCGCCGCCAACCACGAACGGCACGGCCGTGCTGGCCAGGTAGCGCCCCAGCTGGCCGAGGACGAGCTTCGACTCGCCGTCGAGGCCCCTGCCCGTCACCAGGTAGACCGAGACCGCCAGGAATCCTCCTCTGACGGCGCAGTTGACCCAGCGGGCGATCACCCGATCCTTCGGGAGGGCGGGCCCCACGGGCGGGTCGCCCATCCCGATGTGGGCGCGGACGCCGATCCCGACGCCGCTGGACAGGCCGCCCTTGTCGGTGACCACCGACGCGTTGAAGGCCGCCTTCCAGCCCTCCTTGCGGCAAGCCTGCTCGGCCTCCGCCTTGGCGCCTGGCGCCACTGCAACCTCTTGCAGGAAGACTACATCGGCGGTAGCCTCATGATGCAGCCATTTCATCATGCTGCTCCTGGAGGTGGTGTTGGCCGTGTCCAACCTCCAGGTGCCTCCTTCACGCCTCGCTCGCTGAAGCCTCCGCTGGGCCTCGCCCGACGGCGGCTGCGGCGGCTGGCCGCTCGACGGCCGCTCCTCCGCCTCCCTTGAGCTTCTTGGTGGTCGGGAGGGAGAGGCCCGCTGCTTGGCAGACCGCTTCGAGCTTGCGGCGGCCTTCGCCCTCCAGCTTGGCCAGCTGCTCGATGAAGGCCTCGCCCTCGGCGTCGACCCTGCTGCCCCCGCCGCCATCGCCTGAAGCAGCAGGACCAGCATCGCCAGCAGGGACCCCAGCGGGTGCCTTCGCCATCTCGACGTCGCCCTCGGGAGGCGGGGCCTGCTCGGCGTCGACCTCTTGCCGCAGGACAGCTGCCTTGGCTTCGAGGGCGGCCTTGGCCTGCTGGATGGCCTCGCCGACTGCCCCGTCCTGCTCCCGCAGCACGCCTGCGAGGGCGCGGACCCCCTCCAGGGCGCTGGCGAGGTCGCCTGCCTTGGACGACTTGGTCCCAGGCGGAAGGCCGACCTCCTGGACCTTCTTGGCCTGCTCCAGCTCGTCCTGGGCGGCTGCCAACTTCCTGTCAGCTTCGGCCACCTTCCGCTTGGCCTGCTCCAGCTCCTCCTGGGCTGAGCCGACGGCCTCCTCAGCGGCCTCCTGCTCGCCCCTCCTGGACTTGGCCTGCTTGCCGAGCCGCTCCACCTTCCAGAGGAGCCCACCCCGCGCGCCTCGAGCTGGGCCAGCAGGTCCTCCGCGCTCGGCTGCTGAGGCTTCGCCCCCTGGGCGCCGCCGCCTGCGCTGCCAGCGAGTGGCCCTGCGCCGCCCTCCTCCTTCTTGGCCTTGGCCTTGGGCGCGGCCTTCGGCGCAGCAGCCCGCGCGCCCGCAGCTGGAGGCGCTCCAGCCGCGGCCTCCACGGCGCGCTGGCGCACCGACAACGGGGCCGCCACCCCGCACCCGCGGCAGGCCAGGCGGCAGGCCCAGTTGCCGTCGGCGCCGCAGCGGCCGCAGTCCCAGGTGGGTTTCCGCGGGCCAGGCAGGACCTTGCCGCCCCCTGCGCCCGCGCCGCCCGCGCCGCCGCGCCAGGGCGCGCCGTTGTCCCCGCCGCCGTCGGCCCACGTGACGCGCCGCGGCGCGCGTGGGGGCCGCGGCCCAGCGGAGCCAGCCATGGGAGCCAAGAAAGTGGCGGATAGCGAGGAATGGTGCCCCTCTCTTCTGTATGGAAAGCAATCGTAGCCCGCGCTCGTGCGTACACGGCGCTCTGAAGTATGCACGCACAAGACCCCCCCTCTCGGAGAGCCCAGAACGCCTCCCCTTGAGCCAAAATGGCTTGAGCCAAAATGGCTACGGACGTCCTCCTCCTCCTCCTCCTCCTCCTCCTCCTCTCCTCCTCCTCCTCCTCCTCCTCCTCTCCTCCTCCTCCTCCTCCTCCTCCTCCTCCTCCTCCTCCTCCTCCTCCTCCTCCTCCTCCTCCTCCTCCTCCCCTCCTCCTCCTCCTCCTCCTCCTCCTCCTCCTCCTCCTCTCCTCCTCCTTCCTCCTCCTCCTCCTCCTCCTCCTCCTCCTCCACCTCCTCTCCCTCCTCCTCCTCCTCCTCCTCCTCCTCCTCCTCCTCCTCCTCCTCCTCCTCTCCTCCTCCTCCTCCTCCTCCTCCTCCTCCTCCTCCTCCTCCTCCTCCTCCTCCTCCTCCTCCTCCTCCTCCCCTGGGGGCCTCCGCGGCTGCGCAGCGCCAGGACACGCTCGGGGAGGCGCGCGTGGAGGAGCAGTGCTGGCTGCCCACTGGCTGCACGGCTTTGCGCGCTGGGGTCCCGCCGTTCCGCCCCGGTGCAGGGCGCTGGGAGCCGCACGAGGTGCAGGACGTCGTGTTCGACGCGAGGTGCAGCCACGGCCTTGGAGTCAGGTGCACGTGCGGTTCTGTTGCGTGCTCTTCAGTGCGGGAGGCGGTGCTGGTTCCCGAGGGCGGTCAGCATCCAACCGCTGGGGTACACCCCCTTCAGTGGACGGCTCTGAGGGGGTGGGCGTGACGATGACGATGACGATGACGATCGTCATCGTCATCGTCATCGTCATCGTCACCGTCACCGTCGTCACCGTCACCGTCACCGTCACCGTCACCGTCACCGTCACCGTCGTCGTCGTCGTCGTCGTCGTCGTCGTCGTCGGCGGCGTGCCCCCGGCTGATGGCAGGCAAGCGCGGCCGTCGCGAGAGTCTGGCTGGGGTCATCCGCGCAGGTGCGCCCCTCCAAGGCTTCCACGGGGGCAACTGCGAGGTGATCAGTGGTGTGGCTGCCCGAGATTTCGCGGGATGGGTTCCAGCGGGGCTCCTTACAGATCTTGGGCCAGGGGTCCTTCTTTTGCTCGGTAGTTAGTTGTGCGGTGCCCAGCCTGCCCAGCGATGCGCCAAGCCCGCCCTTCATCGTGGGCGTCGCCCAACACACCGGTCACATCCACGACGCTCACCACCAGGCTGTCCGCCAACTTAGGGGAGGCGGCGATCGCGGCGAGCGCGTCGGGTTACTCCACTTGGATGCTGACCTTCGCGTCGCCTGCCCGCCCCCGCACCCCCCGACGAACAGAGGGGGTGCGGAGGAGGGAGGGAGGGAGGGAGGTGAAGGACGAGGAGGAGGAAGAGGAGGAGGGAGGGAAGCAGGGAAAGAGGGGGGGAGGGAGGTAGGGAGGGAAGAGGGAGGGAGGGAGGGAGGGCGGCGGAGGAGCCTATCCCCCCTGTCGCGTTGCCCCTGATCCACCTTTTCCCCTGGAGTTTCTCCAGAGCCTACGCCGTGGCTGCCAAGGCCGGCGTCCAGAACCGCGCGCAGCCCAACAGCCGCACACGGGTGCGGCAACGGGCGGGCCTGGTTCACCGCCGCGGGCAGTCAGCCCGCCGAGCTGGCGTTGACCTGCGCCGGCCAACAACTTTTGGGGCAGGGGCGACGACGACGACGGCAAGGACGAAGCAAGCAGGGATGCTAGAGGACGCCCCGCGAAGGCCCCGAGGTGAGGAGACGGCCTGGAAGAGAAGGAGAAAGAAACAACGGTATAAGCATAAACTGTTCGAGGGCCGCGCGGATCTCATACTATATATATATATATGTATATATACATATACATACATACATATATATATATATATATATGTTTATGTATATGTATATGTATATATATATATATATATATATATGCCAATGCTGTTTTTCCTTAGAAAAGTCAAAGGCGCCAGAGGACGAAGACGCAGAGGAGGCGGAGGCTACGGCCGCGAGGCGGTCGTCAAGGCCTCCGCCGCGAAGGCCTTCCGGGACGAGCTCTGAGGGCCCCAGCGGGGGCAAGCAGGGCGAGGAGTGCACCAGTTCGAGGCCGCAGGGGGCCCAGTTCTCTGACGATCCGACTGCTTTTGGTCGAGCCGCCGAGCTCTCCCGCGACCCCGGGCCTCGGGGACGAGTTCTGAGGGCCCCAGGGCCATCAGAAACGGATCGGGGGCGGAAACCCATCACCTGGAACCCATCGGTCGGAAGAAGTAGGTAGAAACATGAAGTAGGAAGGCGTTGGAAATAGATTGGGGTTCCGCCCGCCTCCTGAAGAGGAGGGAAGAGGGAAACCCCCTCGACTCTTGAAGTAGGAAGGCGCTCAAAGTAGATTGGAATCTGGGAATCCAAAAATACCTACTTTCAACGACCGATGGGTAAGCCCACTACACCGCCAATACATACAAATATAATCCCCATTTGCTGAATATGCTGAAGCACTTTATATTCAGCGGTACTCGGGAGTTCATATCAAACGATGATTCCGCTTCATTTGGTCATATTTTCCAAATTCAAATCCATCCAGGACCCGGGGAACTGGTCGGGACCTCTGGGGCCGCGGATGTAGAGAAACAGTATTGGCAAATAGCATACGAGATGTCCCCCTGGGCCAACACCAGCCACCACCCCTGCGCTGGAAAGCCGGCCCTCGCCCTTCCACCGAGTCTTAGCGTCGATTCGCTCCCAGGCACACCGACACCAACAAACTTGCACCTCACGGGCAGATCTGTCAGAGAGTGCCTTCCCATCCACTCCATCATCCCACTCAGCATCCCGCTTCCCCTCCACCTCCTACCAATCCCCCTCTTCCCCTCCCACGGTCCGTCCCCCCCCCCTCCCTGGACCTCTCCCGCCCCCCGTCCCGCCTCGCCCCTCCCCGCGCCCCCTCTCCTGCGAGGCGGGCGCTGGCCCGTGACCACCACCTGGGGGATTGGCCGTTGGGGCCCTCGGCGGGCGGTGGATATGGATGTACTTGGCCCACCCAGGGCCCGAACACGTCCACAGACACCGCTCGCCTAGGTCAGTCGTTTAGGATAAATCGATGGCAAGCCTTCTCGGAAGGCGGCGGGGTTTCTCAGAAATCCTCCTGGGGGGTCCATAGCTAGTACTGGGGGGTCGGACTGTTGGCCTGTCGGTCCGGGGTCTTCCTGCGTTTGCGCATCCTTCGGGGAGGTTCCGCTTGCCCTTGAAATTATATATATATATATATATACTAGAACCATCGCGCGCGCTTTGCGCGCGCTCAGGTTCTAGCCCAGGCCGGGGGCGGTCTAGAAGATCTTGGACAGCGCTGTCAAACACAGGCGCGTGACATAGTCGTGCCTCCTGAGGGCCTCTTGGGAACCTCTTGGGTCATCGTGGGGGCATCTGAAGGCCTTCTGGGGGGTTCTCCGTGCTTCCTCAATTGGCTGTTGGAGGCACCTCTTGGGTGCTTCGCGGGGGGGCATCTTGGGGCTTCTTGGGGTCCCTTGGGGGCATCGTCAGGGTTCTCCGGGCAGTCGGACAGTGATGTTGTGCAGTCTCTGAAGCAATCAATTGGCCGACTTGGCTGCGTGGAGGCCCGGCTTGAGGACACATCGGGGCAATCCGGAAGCCTCCCGGGGCCTCCATGAAGCAATTTTGATGCATCGAGAGCACTGTTCGGCTATCTTGGGGCCGTTTGGGGCCTGGTGGGGGGCTTCCTGTGGGCCTCTTGGGGCGGAAAGCTCTGCTGTTGGGTTCGCGTTCCCCTTCTTGGGGCTCTCTTGGGGCCCTCTTGGGGCCCTGTCGGGCCGTCTTGGGCGCCTCGGGCACCGTCTTGGGGCCCGAAGTGGGCCGTCTTGGGGCCCTCTTGGAGGCCTCTTCGCCTATCTTGGAGCGGCCGTGGGGGCCACCTGGGCCGTCTTGGAGCGTCGGGATGCCCAAAGGCTGGGAACTCTAAAATCCATCAAAGGCCGATGGGAAAACAATGCTTCTTGGAACCTCTTCGGACTTCTGGGGAGCTTCTTTAGGGCCTCTTGGGTCCCACTTGGGGGCCTCTGGGGCTTCCTGAGATCCTCTCGGGGTGAAGGCTCGGATTTTCGGTACGTCTTACCCCTCTTGGGCCCCCCTTGGGGCCGTATTGGTGCCCTCTCGGGCTGTCTTGGGCCCTGTTGGAAGCCTCTTGGGCTATCTTGGATTGGTCTTGGAGGCCTTTTGGGCGTCTTGGAGCGTCAGGACGCCCAAAGGCTGAAAACTCGAACATCAATCAAAAAACCTATGCTGTTTTCCCCTCTACCCGTGAGGCTTTGTGTGTGCCGCCGCGCCCCGCGCGCGCCAGGCCGCTGGCCCTGGTCACAGCATCTGGGCCAATGCGGGGAGAGGCCCCAAGCCTCCACCGCGCCCCTGTGGGCACCGGCCACCCGCGTGAGCCTGGAGGGCCTTAATAGGAGCCTCCCACGCACACTACTGCGAGAGAGCAGGCATTCCTGCCGCACCGTACTTTACGAAGCACGGGCCACTCGCCAAGAAGGATAGCGACACATCCTTCGAACGCGTTGTTGCGAGAGAGTAGGCAATCCTGCCGCACCGCACTTTAGGAACCGCAGGCCACCCGCAAAAACCGCCAATGCAGTATGAATGCTGTCTACGCCGTAGGCGGCCTGGGAAGAAACGACCGCTGTTGTCACCACGGCCTCAAGAAACCATGGCCAGGCGGAGGGGTGGGAGGCGGACCCAAGATCTCTGCATATGGTCGCACTTACGATCATGATGCCGCATGTGGCTGTGCCGCCTCCCCGTTGCGGGGAACAAAGCGTAACATCCGGATCAAGATCCGTCTTCATATGCTGTTTTCCCTTCCACCCGTGAGGCTTTGTGTGTGTGTGTGCCGCCGCGCCCCGCGCGCGCCAGGCCGCTGGCCCTGGCCACAGCATCTGGGCCAATGCGGGGAGAGGCCCCAAGCCTCCACCGCGCCCCTGTGGGCACCGGCCACCCGCGTGAGCCTGGGAGGGCCTTAATAGAGCCTCCCACGCACACTACCAACTCCCCCTACCTCCACAGGCAGCGGGTGGTTGATGTCAACTTGGGCGCCCGAGTTATCCGGGGTAACTCGGGTCCGGGGTAACTCGGGTTTGGATTCCCGAAAAACGAACCCGAGTTAGCCCTGGCCCGAGTTACCCCTGATGATTCGGGGCTCTGGACGCCCGAGTTATCCGGGGTAACTCGGGTCCGGGGTAACTCGGGTTTGGATTCCCGAAAAACGAACCCGAGTTATCCCTGACCCGAGTTGCCCCTGATGATTCGGGGCTCTGATCAACGCATAAATCTCCAGATAAGCCCTACGAAACCACGCCTTAAGACAGATGCCATCCGCCGAAGGGTCCTCAAGAGGACCCGTGTACGGCAGGCGCGCTCCACTGAGCAAAAGGCACTGCGGCACAGCCACGCCCACAGACCCTTCAAGGAGGGAGGGCCAAAAGGGAGGGCAAACACCTGATTGCACGCTGCAGCCGCTCTTGGCCACGTTCCGGCAGCGACCGCGATCCGACATCCACCATCGCTTGATCGATGTATCCGCGCGCTGGTTTCAGGGACCCCCATCGGCCCAGCGCCTGAGTGGCATCATAGTTACCATATGTCGTAAAGTGCCATGTGGCACCACCGCGCCTAAGGCAATAGGGCGTGAGGTTGGGGCTCTGTAGCCCGAAAAACTTGGCAAGGTCAACGATGTGATGCTTGAGGGCGGCGAAGCCCCCCAGAAAAAGAATGTCAAAGTCGCCGAGAGGGGCCAACACTCGAACAAGAAACTGAATGATCAAAGGGTCGTACCGCGTCACGTGCCCTACCTGCCCATGTCGATTCGCCCCTTTGCTGTTTGGGAGCGATAGCAACAAGGCAGTGCCCCCGCCTAGCACGGTGAACTGCCGCTTGACGATGTTCACGACTTCGCCAGACCGAAGCAAGCATGCGAAGCCGACCAGCAAGGCAGCCGCCGTGCGGTTCCAGCCCCGGAGTAGCGCTACTGCAGCCATCCCTTGGACTAGGCCCTTGGACAAAGGCAGCGCACGGCGACGATGGGACGACCGAGCCCAGTTTGACATGTACAGCGTGGAGGTCTCGAGCTTCCGCCTCGACCGTGGGTAGAGGCGCTTGAAACCACACGCCACGTCGTTGCCCCAGTACTGCGGCAGGTCATCCTGATATAGGTGGTCGATGTACTCCCCCAGAACATCATCTAGTTCCTCAAAACTGCTTGGCATGCGAATTCCACGAGAAGAGAGGTGGCAAAAGAAACGGTTGACGGCACGGCGGTAGCGAAGGATGGTCGGCGGCTGGATGTTGACGTACTTAATGTGTGCTTTGCGTGGACCTGGAGCTGCACGTCTGCTACCCGGCATCGCTGGTAATTGGGGCGCCCTCCAGCAGCCTACTGGCTGCGTCCGACGCATTCCAACTACTGATGGTCCACAAGCACAGTACGTACAAATCCGCTGCCAAAGAGACTGCCGCAAACCGCCGAAGGGGCCGGTTGAGCACCCTCGCGCTCGACCGACCCTTTGCCGCAACGCAAGATGCGACGCGAGAATCGAATACATGAAAAAACCGTTCTCCATGCCGGTCCGGGTCGGCCACTCGTGCCCGGACGTACGTCAGGAATGCAATGCATTCAAGGACGTTGATGTGTTGGACATGCCTCCAGGCATAGCGCTGCACAACCTCCCATTTCCATATCGGAGCTGGGTATGGCACCTGCTGCCGCGACCCGTCGACGAGAGCCTGCGTCAGTAGACGCACGTCTGAACCGCGATAGTCGGCTTGCCCGAGCAAGCTCTGGAGATGGTTCTGTTCCTGGCCTCGCCCTAGCTTGTCCAACATCCGCTCCAGTGCCAAAATGGCTTCGGAGTGCGTTCCGCCCTCTCGCAGCCTGTCTGTGCTAGCCGCGAGGCTGCGGCTGATCCACGACGCCCGCTCGCTCGGCTGCGGGGGGAGCGTGGCCAAACTGACCTCGCGAAGCGAGTCCAGAAGAACGCGGGCGTACGCCTTGCAAAACTCGTAGGGGCAGACCTCCTCCCCCTCCTCCTCATGAGTGCCCTGCGCCACGACCCTGTGCAAGCCTCGGGCCATGCACGGATGCCCGCGGCAGGGGTCCATGTCTAAGGCAAGGTGCAGCGCGCTGCAGTTATGGAGGAACCCAAGGCCCACGAAGCGCGGCCCCCCGTAGCAGCAGACCCAGACCTTTGTGAAAAAGACGTCCTCGGACTGCTGCATGGCAATCGCGGATGGCAGCTGCCACCCAAGCCCACCTAGAGGGTCGACGCTGCAGACGGCCCAAGGCAAACGCGAAATTGGCGTTACGACGCCTCGTTCGCTGCTGCTGGCGCCCTGGTTGCCAAGCCCAGCGCGACCTTTTCCGGGCCGCCGCGGAAGCAGGCGCGAACCAATGTTCGAACCCAATGTCACCGCGCCTGAGCCGGTCGGTCTGCTGCTCTGTCACGCGGCAGCTGGGTGACCGTTCCATCTGAGCCCAAACCAAGGGCTCCAGGACAGGGGCCCCGCGCGCCGCGCAAGCCCAAGTGAGCGGAGCGCTGAGGCTCGAGGGGCCCTCCGCAAAGTGGACATGGGAGGTCCCGCTACCCAGACAAACTCCGCCGCGATGGGCGCGCAAGCACCGTAATGAACAGAAGGCCCCAGCGCAACCGAGTGGGCACGTCGCCCATTCCTCGTGCGCGGGCGTGCGTCCGCCACGCGATGAGCATGGGCCAGGCCTGCCTCCTGGCCGAGGACCCGCTCCTCTGCTAGCGCCGCAGCCCACGCCTCCTGGCGCTCCGCTTGCCCCGGCGCCAGGGGGCAGACGAAGCTGGTGGCCTCAGCTGCGCCGCCGCCGCTCTCCGAGGCGTCGGACGTGCTCGCGACCTTCGGTGCCTTCGCGCGGAGGTTCATGAAGGCCAGCGGGACGAGGGCCCCTCCAAGAAGGACCTCGTCGACGACGCAGTCAGGGGGGGCCAGCGGCACCTCCGCCGGCCCAAAGCTGTTGATGAAAGGGAAGATGTCCTGCAAGACCGAAAAGAGCGGCCTGCGGAAACCCGCGGCGAAGCAGAAGAGGCCCGACTAAAGTTGAGCCTCACCTGCAGACCAAGCGGGCCCCCCCAGGAGGGTGAGCGACTTCGTGCAGAACTTCAGCGACTTCTCCCTTCCGTGCATAAGACGCCCGCGCAACCCGTCGAGCTCTCCGCCTCGGATGCCGGCCCTCAGCCCGCGAACGAGCGATTTGCCCGCATTGAGGGGGGCCCCTTGCGCTGCGCAGACCGCGACGAAGCGTTCCATGGGCCCAGAACGGCCTGGGGGGGCCTCCGAAATGTCGTCCACGAGGAGCTTGACCTTCGAAAGGTGATCGTAGCCGTCCATGCACGCGATAGCTATGTCTTGCGTGGGCACCGCCGTATCTTTCCGCAGCTCGCAGAACGGCGGAACCGCAGCAGTCTGGAACACTAACTTCCGCGCCATGTACTGCATCACGTCCACGGCGCCGACCCAGCCCATCGGCGCGGCCCGCATGCCCACGTAGGTCATGACATTCGGGTCGCCGCCGAGGGCGCTCATCGGAACCTGCTTCTCGAAGGCAAACATGCCCAACCACTCGTCTGGCATGTAGAAAACGTTGAAACATGATTCCATGTCTTCGGAATCCACCCAGAAGACCTCGTCCTCCTCCAAAGCGGCCAGCCCCAACTGGCCGATATAAGGGAGGAGGCCGCTGTCCCCGCGGAGTCGCCGGAGGAAGGCATTGATGGGCACGAATACGCAAATGAACCGCAAGAGCTCGACCCTCACGCCATTCGCGTGCTTGACCTTGTCCACCCCGTCGCCCCATTCAACGCCGAGTCCCCGCGGGCGTCGCGGAAAATGGCATCCGCGCCTACGGGCGCGAACAACCCTCGAGCGTAACCCGCGGTCGCCAAGCTGAACCGCTCGTCGCCCGTCGCGTGGGCCCGAGAGCGCGGAGCGACCGCAGGCCATTCAGACCGGGGTAGGACGCACCTGCTCGGACATAGCAGGTCGCCCCGGAGTTCCTCCGATACGTAGTCGACGATCGGTAGGATGCACGCCTTGCCAGGGTCCGGCCACGCTGGCACGACCTTGCTGCAGACC
>CAUYUJ010006986.1:0-49788 GCA_963575745.1 Prorocentrum cordatum
CGGCCCCGACGCCCGCTCCGGCGCCCCCCGCACCGCCGAGCACGGCGGTGGGGGACCCCCACAGCTCGGGCGGTGCCACGGGGGAGTCACCACTGCCGGGGGCCTCTTGGTGGACCCTGAGATCCTGGCGCTGCCGTTTTTTTGCGACGGGCGTGTTCGCTCGGTTTCGGGCCCCGGGCCCCTCACAGATCGATCGGCCTCGAAACATGACGCGGAAAGATGAGGTCCGGGTCTCCGGGCGTGATTTTTGCGGTGCTGCAATTTTTTGCAACGTCGGATCTCAGGGGGGGCATGTTCCCAGGAGGGCCCATGCTGACCCTGGAGGGCTTCTTGTTTGGTGAGGGCGGCGGTGGGACTCGTGGCCGATCCACGAGTGGAGTGCCATCAGTGTCCAGACCCTGGATTCCTTATCATCCGATGGTTCCTCAGCCCGTGCCTTCATCTGGGCGTCGCTCTTGTTTCGCACCTGCCGTGCTCGCCTGGGTTCGGGCCCTAGGACCATTACAGGTCGACCCGGCTCGGAAAATGCCGCAGAAAGATGGGGTCTAGGTCTCTGGTCGCAGTTTTTCGCGATCTTGTATTTCGGTTCGCCATGTCGGCTCTCGGGGTCCTCCTGGAAACTGAGCGTCGAGGAGGAGGGTGGGTCAAGGATCGAGGAATCCTGGGGCATTTCCGTGGCGACCACCTCTGTCGGTCGTGGTGGCCCCCCTCTGGCGCTGCCCGGACCGTCACGAACCTGCTCGGGGAGTCGTTCGACGTCAACAAGCCGGGCGAGTACGCCCTCCTGCGCGTGCCGTTCGACGACGGCCTGCCGCCCCAGCTCGAGGTCCGCGCCAGGATGAGACCGGCCCCCTGCGGCCTCTGGATCACGGAGGTGGTCCTCAGCGGCGAGTGGGTCGGAGAGGACTCCGCACCACCTCTCGTCTCGACCAGGCGTAAGAGTGACCTGAGGCGCCTGGTTTCCACCACCACCATAAGTTGGAGGGGGAGGGAGTCCTCCTCCTCCTCCTCCTCCTCCTCCTCCTCCACCTCCTCCACCTCCTCCTCCTCCTCCTCTTCGTCTTTCTCTCCCTCCTCCTCCTCCTCCTCCTCCTCCTCCTCCTCCTCGTCCTCGTCCTCGTCCTCGTCCTCCTCCTCCCCCCTCCAACCTGTGGTGGTGGTGGTGGTGGAAATCAGGCCCCAACATCACCTCTCGTCTTATGTTGTTCCCATCGTACTTGAGGACCACATCCCAGAAGTCATTTCGAGCACCCGGAAGAGTGTCGAAACGAGTGTCTCCCAGGGCCCGACACGTGAAAACCTCCGAGCTTCGGCACTGTTCTGGTGCTCGAAATTCTTTCTGGTGATCGAGGCTGAAGTGGGTTGGAAGATCATAACTCTCGTCTCGACCAGGCGCAAGAGCGATTCGCCGGAGCGACCTCTGGTGCGGGCACACGGGGATCACCGGGTCGCCGAGCGCGTGGCGGTGGCGGCGGCGTGCGCGCTCGGTTGGGCCCCTTCGCCCCCCCCCCCCCCCTCTGAAGCCGCGCACCAGAGGTCATGCTTGCCCAGGGTCACCCTCACGTGTACTCCAGATTTCGTAGTAAAGGGAGGGGGGTCTCATTTCGGGGGGGGGGTCTCTTCCAGGCTATCTTGGAGGGCCTGGGGGGTCTGGGGACGATGTTTTGGAGGGTTCTCCCACGGGGGAGGCCTGAAATGGCTTGCCTTGGAGGGTCCAGACCCCCTCCCTTTTATTACGAAATCTGGAGTATAGCCAATCGTCGTGGAGGAAGCGCGACGGGCGGCTTCCGACCGCTTTCGGGCCCCGGGGGGGCCCTCGCCGTGCCCGCGGTCGGACTCGGGACGAAAAGCGCGTCCTCGGGGAAGGGGTCCAGGTCCAGACCTCCAGGGGCCCACGCTGCGCCAAAGTCGCCACGTCTCAGCAGGGAACAAGAACACACAGGCACAATTAGCCGTCGATTCCCCCGAGAAGGTGGGCCCAGACGTGCGACGTCCTGATTTTTTCAGGACGGCGTCCCTGGAAGTCCCGACCCTTTCCCCGGGGCCGGTTTTTCGTCCTAAGTCGGTTTTTGACGGTCCCGAGGCCCGGCGAGGGCCCCCCCGGGCCGAAAATTGCCAAAAACTTCCCGTCCTGATTTTGTTTGCGACGCGATCGTGTGGGGGAAGGTGCGGGAAGTGGGGAGGAGGACGAGAACCCAGAAGAGATCTGGGAATGTGTGGGGAGTCCTGGGATTCGCTCTGTGTGTCCCTGGGCGCCCCCCCTCGACGCCGGAGCTCCAGGGGGGCGCGCGCGGCGGGCTCCGCCGGTGCACCGCCTGCCCTGGGCCCCGGCACGGTGTGCGCGCGCCCTCCCGGCCGAGAGGCCCGGCGGGCCTGCGCCCCGCGCTGGGGCCCAGGGCGGCTCTGGCCGGGCGCCTGCGGCTCGGAGAAGAGAGCGACGCTGGCTCTCCGCCTCCTCCTCCTCCTCCTCCTCCTCCTCCACCTCCTCCTCCTCCTCCTCCTCCTCCTCCTCCTCCTGCCTCCTCCACCTCCTCCTCCTCCTCCTCCTCCTCCTCCTCCCACCACCTCCTCCTCCTCCTCCTCCCTCCACCTCCCCTCCTCCTCGCCCGCCTCCTCCTCCTCCTCCTTCCTCCTCCACCTCCTCCTCCTCCTCCTCCTCCTCTCCTCGTCCTCCTCCTCCTCCTCCGCCTCCTCCTCCCTCCTCCCCCTCCTCCTCCACCTCCTCCTCTCCTCCTCCCTCTTCGCCTCCTCCTCCTCCTTCTCCTCCTCCTCCTCCTCCTCCTCCTCCATTCCTTTTCCTTCTAAATAATTTCTCCCTGTCGCACCCCGAGGCCAGTTTTTAGGGCGGGCGGGCGTTTCGCCTGAGACTTCCTCACTTCTTACGACCCTGAGGTTTCAACAATGATAACAGTTTCACAGATGGAGGGCGGGTGGTTTTCAACATGTGGTTCTCGCCTGAGCGCCACGCACACTCGTCGTAAAGATGTGCAAGAGTTTCACGGATTGAAGGCGGGTGGTTTTCAACATGTGGTTCTCGCCTGAGCGCCACGCACACTCGTCGTAAAGATGTGCAAGAGTTTCACGGATTGAAGGCGGGTGGTTTGCAACATGTGGTTCTCGCTTCAGCGCCGCGCGCGCTCGTCTCAAACATGTGCAAGAGTTTCACGGACTGAAGGCGAGTCGTTTTCAAAATGTGGCTCTGGCTTTAGCGCCGCGCACACTCGTCTTAAACATGTGCAAGAGTTTCACGGACTGAAGGCGAGTCGTTTTGAAAATGTGGCTCTGGCTTTAGCGCCGCGCACACTCGTCTTGAACATTTGCAAGAGTTTCACGGTTTGAAGGCGGCCCATTTTCAAAATGTGGTTCTCGCTTTAGCGCCGCGCACACTCGTGTTAAACAATTACCTGAGCTT
Source organism: Prorocentrum cordatum (assembly GCA_963575745.1). Classification (NCBI taxonomy): domain Eukaryota; class Dinophyceae; order Prorocentrales; family Prorocentraceae; genus Prorocentrum; species Prorocentrum cordatum. Next base: position 3,413 of record CAUYUJ010006986.1, read on the forward strand.
CACGGATTGAGGGCGGTTCCTTTTCACAATGTGGTTCTCGCCTTAGCGCCGCGCACATTCGTGTTAAACAATTGCAAGAGCTTCACGAATTCCCATGATCAACGCACCAGAAATCATGTTTGGAAGGATTCAGGTTTATGAGGGTGCACAAGCTATCTTGATTCGCGGTGTTCAAGTCCCAGGAATGGCGTTCTGGCACGATTCAGGATCGTGAAGACGCAACAGTCAAGTTGATCCGTGGCGTTAGAGTCCCGAGAACTATGTTTGGCATGCTTCAGGGTCTTCAGACAGTTGTCTTCCCACGATGCAGTCCCTTCAGTAAAAATGAGCCGCGGTAGAGGCCTATGAAGAGGGAACTTGGAGGGATGGTTCATTCCAATATCATTGATGCCTCTTGGGTTGTCACTGGTCCTCCTCCTCCTCCTCCTCCTCCTCCTCCTCCTCCTCCTCCTCCTCCCCCTCCTCCCCCTCCTCCTCCTCCTCCTCCTCCTCCTCCTCCTCCTCCTCCTCCTCCTGTCGCGCCTGCCGACCAGCGAGCGGATGGTTTCGTGGTCTTCTCGAGGGCCAAGAGCGCAGGAGCAGACATGCGCGCTCGGAGGTCCGCGCGAGCGTCTTGGGTCTGCGCTGCAACCCCCTCCCTGGCGCGCCAGGTGATGGGCCCGTTTTCCACCGCCACCACCATAAGTCGGAGGGGGAGGGGGTCCTCCTCCTCCTCCTCCTCCTCCTCCTCCTCCTCCTCCTCCTCCTCCCCCTCCTCCTCCTCCCCCTCCAACTTGTAGTGGTGGTGGTGGTGGCAAACAGGCCCATCACCAGGGGCGGCACCGGAGGCGGCGCCAGGTGGTCCAGCCCAGACCCAAGGAGGCCGCGGCGGAGTTCCGCAATCTCTTTGTCCTCGAGAAAAGATCACCGAACCGAGCCGCCTGCTGGTCGGAGGGCGCGTGGCAGGCGGAGCGCCAGGGACGTGCCGTCTCCCCTTCCTCCAGCGGCGGTGTGCCAGGGAGCCTCCCTGGGCGGGTCAGGAGGTCCGCGTGCACACGGCCGCCAAGGCCGCGAACAGCCGCAGCGAGCCCGACCACTTCGCCCTGCTGGTCGGCCCCGGCGCCGGCCGCGCCGAGCGGACGCGGTGGAGGCGTCGAGCAACAAGACAAGACAGATGTCCTCTCAAGCAGTGGCGGAGCGTCTCAGCTCGCCTATAGGCATGCCAACGAATGCTCCAAGAGCTTGTTTGTGGTCTGCACGGGGAATGTTCTTAGAACCTTTCTGGCTGGGACTGTCTTGTTTTGCTACCTCGGGTGTATGTTCTAAGAACATCGTTTTTGTTATTAGAACGTTTTTGTTGGGTTCTCGGGAAATTCCTGGGTAGGCCTATAGGAATGCCGGGACGGTCGGTCCCTGCTCAATCCTCTGGGCACATGTACAGTCGGGGCCCTGAAGAAGGAACCCTTTTGGTTGGGGAGGGGCTCCGTGTTCCTCAAGTGTTTCACAGCTTGCCTTGGATTTTCCTCAGGATCTCGATGGGAAATCGAAGTTTCACTGATGGGAAAAAGGGGCCTCGTTCCTTATTTAGGGTTCCTTAGGTCAGCGCCTCGACTGTACTCGTAACGTGTATGAGAATGGGTGCCCCATTGCATTCTCATGGCGTTTCGCTGTTCCCCATGGGGTCAGGCCTCGGGCGAGCGGCGGAGTCGGTTCATGATATGGCCCGTTGTTGCATGTGCCGGCAACATCGCCAGGAGGGCGGCGCCGATCTGCTTGTTCATGTTATGATCAGAGCGTCAATTACCTACCCCGCTTTCGCTTCCAGGCAAAACGAAGTCAGACCACGCGCCTCCTCGTCAATCGGCCTGACCAGCACAGGCCGTAGTTTGGCATCGTTTGGTATCTCTTGGAAGCGAGGGTGGTCAAAAGCGAGGTAGGTTTGTCTTCCCCCTAAATGAGGTGCTAGCGATCATACTGCTGGCGAGGGGGGAGGGGCAGAGCTTGCATCTCAGGGCAAAGCTCTCGGAGGCCCGCGCGCCCTGGCGGCGCCTAGCCGGCGCCGCGCCCCTGGCGCGCCAGGGACGGGGGGGGGGGTCCGGCGCAGATCCAAGAACCCCGCGCGGGCCTCCGAAGATTACTGCTGGTTCCCCAACGGTAGAGGGAAACAATTACTGAACACTCCCCCTCCCCCCCCAAGCTCAATGTTGGCACGCGCGGGGGAGACTGCGGTCGAAGTTGGTCTCATCAGACCCACCGCCAACTTTGAACATTGGGGGAGGGGGAGGCGTTGACGGATGAATGTGGCATGTGTTCGCTGATTTGTTCCGAGGCCTGAATCAGTGCTTGTACTGAATGGTTCCCCAATCACCCTGACTCCAGATCCGCCCTACTTTGGCTTTTTGTTCCAACTTAAAAGTGCGTCGGAAATCCACCTATTAGACGCCGAATAAGGTGGGCCGAAACTCCTGCGCCCAACATACAGTTGGGCGGAAGTCCACGGAAGCAGGGCGGAAACAGCAACAGAAAAGTAGGGCGGAAACTGGCATCGGCGGGGCTTGAAAAGTAAGGCGGAAGTTCCAAGCCCTGCTTACGAATGTCCCCAAAGTAGGGCGGATCCGGAGTCAGGGCAGTGCTTGTACTGGAGGGGTCCTAGCGGAAGTGGAAAGATTTGGCGCGAGTTTCCCGCCGATTTTGGTAGCAGGGTTCCCGGGCTCCCGGTTCCGGGTTCCCAGGTTCCCGGTAAGTGGTTCCGGGCCGATTATCGGTGGGTTCTGGGTTCCCGGGCTCCCAGGTTCCTGGTCGATCTCCTCAGCGAAAACCATCCATTGATTGTGGTCTTTCTCTTCGGGGACGGAAAAGAGGGGGGTGATGACTAGGGGGGGGGGGATATCATGGCGGGGGCCATGATATCCCCAGATTTCATGGCGCCTCTTCATATTTCATTACGTCCCTGGCCCCCCCGCTGGGCCGCGCACATGCCGCCGGTTATGATTTGCACCCCCCCTTTTGGACACCCCCCTCTTGGCCGCTCCCGATCTCTGGCGTAATGCACTTTTCTGCTGCTCTCTCAGGCGGTGGTCAAAGTTCCCCAAGGACGCCGACGTCGCCCTGTCCGGGAACGTGACGGTCCTCGGAGGGCGCCGGCTCCACGCTGCACGCCCAGACCTCCAACGTCTTAAACAAACACAGGATGCACCTGTCTCCGTGATTTCTGGCCTTTGGGGGCCCTCGAGGAGCCCCAGGACCGTTCGAAAGCGACTTTAGAGGAAAGGCCCGCCCCAGAGAGAGGGTCGCTTCTGAATTCAAAGACCAGTCGTTCGGAGTTCAGAAACCAGTCAGTCGTCTCTGAATTCAAGGACCCGCCCCAGAGAGAGGGCCGAGGCTCCCAGCGATACCCCGCACACTGAAGCAGTGAAGACGTCGGACTTCTGGGCACACCGGCCCTGGCTGTAGGCCGCTCGCTATGTGCGTGCCTTCCCTGGTTCGGCCAGGAGGGGCGCAGGCACCGACTCTGTGCTTAGGTCGGTCCCGTCCCTCTGCAGGAGGAGTATTCAAAAAAAACAGTTAGAACATAGTCTGGGCACGATGTTAGGGGTATTGTTTGATTATTTTGGGGGTAATTTTTGAGTTTGTGTATAAACAGAGTCGTTCAAAATCCCCCTGTATGGGGACATGCCCGACCTAAGGCTAGGCCGATCCTGTGCCTGTCCTGGTCCGGCCAGGAGGGGCGCAGGCACCGACTCTGGGCTTAAGTAGGGCCTGTCCCTCCACAGGAGCAATATCCAAGAATGGTCACAAACAAATAGTTTGGGGACGATGTATTTTGGAGTATTGAAAAAATACGATGTTGCATATTCTCTAGATTTCGTCCAACATCCGCCTGTGGGGGGACAGGCCCGACCTAACGCTACACGTGCCTGCCCTGGTCAGGCCAGGAGGGGCGCATGCACCGACTCTCTTGTGGTATATGTTTATGCTATTTTTGACTGTTTTTCATTATCCGCCCACAATCCACCTGTACGGGGACGTGCCCGACCTAGCTTTCGGGTGCAACTCCTTGGAGGTCGAATTCTGATGTAGCCCTGGTCCGAAGTCCCGCTTCATCCGGCTGAATCACGCTTAATCCCGCTTATCCGGCCTAATCCCTTGGCATCGCTCGGACGTGTGCATATTTCTCTCGGCGAGGGCCATCGAGGAGCATCCTTGATCATTTTGCGAAAAAACCACGCACGAAACCGAAAAAAACACAGGGAATATGGACGTCCGAGCGATGGCCAGATCCCGCTTAGTCAGGCTTAATCCCGCTTACTCCCGCTCAATCCGGCTTCGTCCCGCTTGATCCGAGGCCCACTGCGGCGTAACAGCCCCCCCAATGGGGCTCAATCCTCCTTGATCTCACGAAAACCTCCCAGCATGGTTGCCTCCTAACTACTTGGCATCGCTCGGACGTGTGCACTTTTCCTTCGGCGAGGACCTTCGAGGAGCATCCTCGACCATCCGGCGAAAAAAACACGCACGAAACCGAGCAACAAACACAGGAAATGGACGTCCGAGCGATGCCCAGACTAACTCTGGGCCCACGATGGCCCTGGGTCACCCTGACTCCGGATCCGCCCTACTTTGGGGAAATTCGTAAGTAGGGCTTGGAATTTCCGCCTTACTTTTCAAGCCCCGCTGATGCCAGTTTCCGCCCTACTTTTCTGTTGCCGCTTCCGCCCTGCTTCTGTGGATTTCCACCCTATTTTTGTGTTGGGCGCAGAAATTCCCGCCCTACTTTTTCGGCTTCTCATAGGTGGATTTCCGACGCACTTTTAAGCTGGAAAAGAAGCCAGAGCAGGGCGGATCTGGAGTCGGGCTCCTCCTCCTCCTCCTCCTCCTCCTCCTCCTCCTCCTCCTCCTCCTCCTCCTCCTCCCCTCCTCCTCCTCCCTCCTCCCTCCTCCCTCCTCCCTCCTCCCTCCTCCAAAGTAGGGCGGATCTGGAGTCAGGGCAGGGCCGGTGCAGGGCGCCACGGCCGGCCGCCCCCCCCCGGAGGTCCGCCCCGCCTTCCGCGACTTCCGGGGCGCGGCCGCCGTCAAGGGCAGGACCTCGGGGGCCCCCCCGTGCGGACGGGCACGGAGGCCGAGCCCTCCCAGACCCCCTCCCCCTCCCCCTCCTCCTCCTCCTCCTCCTCCTCCTCCTCCTCCTCCTCCTCCTCCTCTCTCCTCCTCCTCCTCCTCTTCCTCCTCCTCCTCCTCCTCCTCCTCCTCCTCCTCCTCCTCCTCCTCCTCCAGCGCATCGACAAAAATCAAGACGAAGGTTTTTCGCTATTTTCGGCCTCTGGGGGCCCTTACCGGGCCTCGGGGCCGTCAAAAAACGACGCGGGAGGAGAAAGCGGTCCTGGGGAAGTGGTCGAGACCTCCGGGGACCCCGTATGGAAAAAAAACACGACGTCGGATCTCTAGGGACGGGGACGGAGACCCAGACCTTGTCTCGCGTCCTGGATAAGGTCGCGACGAGAGGTCTTGTTCCCAGACGTGACCGCGTCGTAACCAAGATCGGGACGGGAGGTTTGGGGCTATTTTCGGCCCCGGGTGGCCCTCGCCGGGCCTCGGGACCGTCACAAATCTGGAGGTAGGAAGGGGGTGTGGCATAAAGGGGTATGGTGTCAATCGTGGAAATGGCGATGCTATCTGCGATGAATCACATCGCCAATGTCCCTTTACATGCAATTAGCACCACACCCCTTTATACCATACCCCTTTCCTACCTCCAGGACAAAAAGGACCCAGGACGAAAAACCGGTCCCGGGGAAAGGGTCGGGACTTGCGGGGGCGCCGTCCTGAAAAAGTCCGAGCGCCGCATTGCCTGGGATTCGCGACGAGAGGCTTGGTTTACAGTCTCGAGCCTCTGGGGGGGGGGGGGCTCTTGGCCTCGGGCCCAGGGCCGTCCAAGATCGAGCAAGGGTTAAGTCAGGCCTGTCCCCCTACAGGGGGATTTTCGATGAAAAATATAAAATACCCCCAAAATGCCCCCAAAAAGTGAAAAATACGCCAAAAATAGTCCTCAGACTATTCTTGGAGTATGTTTTGATTATTTTCTGGGTATGTTTCATTTTTCGTCGAAAATCCCCCTGTAGGGGGACGGGCCCGACTTAAAGCACGGGCGACAAGCGGGCCCCGGGGACCACGTGCGGCCGTCGGGCGGCCCACGCTGTGCAGAAACATCGCGGCCTCGGCGTGCCGGGGCCGAGCAGTCTGGAGCCAGCTCGGGGGGCCCGGGGCCAGAGGTGGCCCAGCGCGGGTTCTGCCAGCGAGCAGGAAGGGCAGCACCGGTTGGAGCCACCGGAAGGAGGAGGAGGAGGGGGAGGAGGAGGAGGAGGAGGATGGGGAGCTGGAGGGAGGAGGAGGAGAGGAGGGGGAGGAGGAGGATGGGAGGAGGAGGGAGGAGGAGGAGAGGAGGAGGGAGGGAGGAGGAGAGGAGGAGGAGGAGGGAGGAGGGAGGAGGGAGGAGGAGGGGAGGAGGAGGAGGAGGAGGAGGAGGGAGGAGGAGAGGAGGAGGAGAGGAGAGGAGGAGGAGTAGGAGGAGGAGGAGGAGGAGGAGGAGGATTCGAGGTGCTGGGCTCGAGAGTTGCCTTTGTGCTGCGTTTTCCTGCGGCCTCCGAGGGGGGCCGGCGTCGGGCCCTGCAGGAGCATCCAGCACTGATCGGGGATTCCAAGAGTGCACGAAGTAGGCCCCAGCAGGGGCACGGGAATCGACGTTAAATGGATGTGATTTCGCCCCTTTTCCCTCTCCTCCTCCTCCTCCTCCTCCTCCTCCTCCTCCTCCTCCTCCTCCTCCTCCTCCTCCTCCTCCTGCTCCTGCTCCTGCTCCTGCTCCTGCTCCTCCTCCTCCTTCTCCTCCTCCTCCTCCTCCTCCTCCTCCTCCTGCTCCTCCTCCTAGATTGATTTCATGGGGCCCCATCGAGTCCAGAGCACCCAGCCGCCCCTTGACCTCAGAGTTCTGGGGACCGAGCTGCGACAGGACTTGCTGCCGGTCTCGCCACGGGCGGTGCCCATCTGCCCTAGTTACGGCGGCCGCTGCTGGTCTGAAACAACATGCTTGCTGCTTGCTACTTGGCATCGTTCTCATTCTTACTTTCGGAGGTCCGCGCTGATTTCTTGGGTCGACGGTCGCCGGTAGCAGCCTCCCTGGCGGCATCTCGGGCTCCGACGTTTCGGACCTTTGGAGGGGTGTCAGCGCCGACCCAAGACATCTGCGCGGAACTCCGAAAGTTTTCGTTTGTCGAAGTTGCCTCCGGCAAGCCACCGCCGCCCCCTGCCTTTTGGAGACGCGTGGTGCAGAAGTGGAGACAAGGGCAGTATGTTACCACGGTCGTCGAGCAAACCTTTGGAGGGACACTGGCGAAGGGCTCTTGGGCTGGTTTGGGGGTCTTGTCTGGCCTGTTGAGCCTTTAGGAGGCATCCTGGGGTCCTCTAGGCTTGTGTCGTGAAACATCAAGCGACAGCAGTGCGCCCACGTTGTGGACTGCGTGTTCCCGCAGTTGTTATGGAAACCACTGGGGGAAGACGGGAGGAACCCTCCAGGGCAGTCTTAGGGGCCATTTTAAGTCTCTTGGCGAGCCTCCTGCGCCTTCTTGGGGGCTTCCTGGAGCCCTTGTGTAGGGCCACCTGGGCCGTCTGGGGACGCTCTTTGGCGGCCCGGCGCCTTCGGAAGCCGTACCGGGGGGCCCCGTAGGGCATGGGCTGTCAGAAGCCCGACGAGCCTAGAGGCGATACTCGCGACTAGGACATTCATCATTTGGGCATTTTCGGGCCCAGCCTGGAGGGCATATTGGAGCCATCTTGGGCTTAAGTGGGAGCTATTCAGGTTTGCCTACTCCTATTGACTATTCGGGCCACTTGTGCCGTCTTGTGTTCATCGGAGCCGGGCCAATCTGGAGGCATCTTGGAACCCTCTTAGGCCGTGTTGGTGGCCATCCGGGGCCGTCTTGCGAGCAATCTGGCCGTGGATATATGGAACTTGTCGATGTGAAGCTCTGTCGGGCAGGGTCCAGTCGAGAGCCTTTGTCGCGGGTTGGTCCAGGTGCCCCCGGCTCAAGGTGCCCCCAGCTTTTCGCTTAATTTTGGAGCCCCTGGGGCCCTCTGGGCCTCGTGAGCGGTGCTCTGGAGCCCGTGCCCGTGGGGGCCTCCATGGAAATCCTGGGGGCACCTTGGGCCAGTGGCACGTCTAGCAACACCGGGCATTGGGAAATTTTTGGGAATGACAGAGGGTATTAGAAAGTCCAGCAAACCAACACGCCTCTGCAGACCAAAAGGGGGGTGGATCTGGTGGCGTTGGGCCTATTTCGCCGCCGTGCCGCTCCCCAGGGCCAGGGGGCCGAGGGTTATGAATTGTTCTGCTCCGAGCGATCCCACCCGAGAACACGAGGGGAAGGTTTCCCAGGGAGCACCAGCATTAAATCGGGCCTGTCCCTCTGCAGGAGGGATGTGCAAAGATAGTTTTAAAAAATAGGATGGGGATTGCTTTGTTGACGGTGTTTGAGCATTCTGGGAGCATTTCTGGCGTACTTTTCATGTTTCGCCCCAACTCTCCCTGCAGGGGGGACCGGCCCGACCGAACACTAGCACTCTTCGAGCCGGGCGGCCGCGGTGTGCAGTCGCCACGTTAGCGAAAAGGCGCAGGGTGGGATCCCCAGGGATCAGGAGGGGAAAAAACACACAGACACGATGAATCGTCGATTCCATAGAAAATATGGGAAAATATGGGAAGTGGGGGGGAAGACAAACACCCAGCAAATATGGGAGAATATTGGGAATCTGTTTATTTGTGTGTATTTATTTGTGTGTCCTGGGGCCCCTTCAAGGGAGCACCCCACCGCGCACTGGGCCTGGCGGCATGCGGTGCGCGGGGTGCGCGGGGTGGGTCGGGAGTTGTGGCTGCTCTGTCTGGCGGCCTGGAACATATCCCTATCCCTATGCTGGGCATCTCCTCATCACGATACCAATTTTAGGGATTCCCATATTTTTTGAGGGCGCACCCCTAAGATTGTCATCGCTTTTTGGCGTGTCAACCTTAGGGATAGGGATACGTTCGAGGCTGGTAAGTTGCTCTGTCTGGCGGCCCCGTCCGGTCGCGTCGGGAAAGCATCTATAGGTCGGAGGTTGATAGGCATCCTGCCCCGCCGCGTCGATGAGGCCCCCTCCGAAGACAGAAGTTCTGGGTCTTCTCCGGAGGCAGAGGCCGCTCTTCGGAAGGCCCGAGGGCTTCTGAGAAGCCCCGCCGCCTTCTGAGAATGCCTTCGGAGGTCGATGGACCTCCTACCCTGACGCGTCGATTGGCGAATTGGCCGTTTTCGGTTCGCGAGAGGGTCGCGCGGCCGCCATTCTTGCGGGTCCAGGGCCGTCGGTTTAGGTCCTGGGCCGTTTTCGCTAAAGGGTGGTGTGCTGGAGGGAGGTTTGTCCACCGCCGATCTAAGTGGTTGAGGGGTTCTGTTGATTCCTCCCTTCTACCAAGGTCGCGCGGAGCACCCCTTGGGCAGCGCGCGAGAGCGCACGGAAGCGGCAAGGGAAACGCTGTGCTTTGGACCCCCTAAAGAGTATTGCGCGATCACTTCTCGAAGTGGGGGCTCCTCACGGGCCTCAGGGTGAATCACTCAGTGCCGACGGCGGGTTGGCGGGGCCCCGAGAGTCAGTTCTTGGGGCTACAGAGGGGCGGGGCTAAGTGGGATCTCGCCCTCTTTGGTAGACGTCCTGAAAGACGGCCCGACAAGGGCACCTAAGGCTCCCAAGCGGACTTCAGGAGGGCTCCAAGGAAGCCGCATTTCAGAGGCACCCCAAATGCTCGAAGAGGCCCGATGTTGTGGCCCACGTGAGCCGCCACGAGCCGCGAATGGATTGATGGTTGGCTCCTGGGTCTGCGCAGGCTGATCCCGAGCTTCGGCTCCTCCTCCTCCTCCTCCTCCTCCTCCTCCTCCTCCTCCTCCTCCTCCCCTCCTCCTCCTCCTCCTCCTCCTCCTCCTCCCCTCCTCCTCCCTACTCTCTACTCCTACTCCTACTCTTCCTCCTCCTCCTCCTCCTCCTCCTCCTCCTCCTCCGCCTCCTCCTCTCCTCCTCCTCCTCCTCCTCCTCCTCCTCCTCCTCCTCCTCCTCCTCCTCTCTCCTCTCCCTCCTCCCCTCCTCCTCCTCCTCCTCCTCCTCCTCCTCTCCTCCTCCTCCTCCTCCTCCTCCTCCTCCTCCTCCTCCTCCTCTCTCCTCCTCCTCCTCCTCCTCCTCCTCCCTCCTCCTCCTCCTCCTCCTCCTCCTCCTCCCCTCCCCCTCCCCCTCCCCCTCCCCCTCCTCCTCCTCCTCCTCCTCCTCCTCCTCCTCCTCCTCCTCCTCCTCCTCCTCCTCATCCTCCTCAGGTGGCCCTGCAAGGACCCAGAGGCTGCCGCGGCCATTACAGCCCAGAGGGTGGGATGGCGGTTTCGGGACGCGGTGACCTTGGTGGACGATCGGGGGGTCGACTGGGATCTGCGTTTTTACTCGCCTGCCTGCATCGCAGCTCAGATTTCGTTCGCGGCTCGACGCGCCTCGGACGTCCGAGCGCTCAGCTTGCAGGACGATGCCTGGGTCACCGACGTGTGCTGGAGGCCCCTGCTTGAGCTGATGTTTTGTGACTGGACGGAGACCTGGGGCCGCCACGAGCAGAACTCTCTTCGGGGCTTGGTTTCAGGTTCCCACTGGACCCAGGGCCGGCTTCACGACCAGGAGCCGTCTCTCCCAGAGGAGTGCCAATTGTGCAAAGCATCTCGGGGAACCATCTTTCACCGTTGCTATGCCTGCCCTGCGCACGATGTTTTCCGACGGGATTGCATGCCCACGGAGTTGGCCATATCGGTCGACAGAATGAAGCAGAGCCCGCCAGCTTGGAAGGAAAGGTTCGCGCGGGGGTTGTTTCCTGAGCCTGGCCAGTGCGTGGGGAGACCACCTTTCAATCCAAGCTGGGGGCTGTGGGTGCACGGCGCCCTCCAGCTGCCAATCCTCCTGGAAGGAGGATACGTCTTCACGGATGGGTCGGGCCTTGACCAGCACCACCCGTCCCTCAGAGTTGCTGGCTGGAGCGTGGTGGTGTACGACTCCGACAGATGCTACGTCGGAGCGATATTTGGAGCAGTGCCGCCGGATATCGGCATCACTGGCACGGCCAGAGCTGGTGAAGACTATGCTATGCTGATGTGCGCCCAGAATGTTCTGGGTCAGTTCTCTGCGCGGGCAGACTGCAAGGGTACACTAAGTTGCTGCCAGTCGCCCAGCTTGTCGACTTCGGCCTGCAACCCGCGAGCCCACCTGTGGAGGCGGGCTCATGCGCGCGAAGATTTTCGTGCTCGGCCGTTCGAGCATGTCAAGGCCCACACGTCGGCCGCCAGCGTGGAGCGCGACCTGATTTCGCCGTTCGACAGAGACGGCAACAATGCTGCAGATAGCTTCGCCAAGAAAGGTGCGGCCCAAGCCAGAGCCGCCGTCTGCGACGTTGAGCTGGTAGAAGGATGCCAGTTGATTGCCAAGCTCGCGGCCAAGTTTTCGGCCCAGCTGGCGGCCTCGATGGCCTCGTCCGAAATCCGGGACAATGTTGGGGTCGAGCACCTCAAGAAAATCGACCTGGGGCTGATGCACTACCACGGTTTGTCGGTCCCAGAGGTTCCTGAGGCGGAGTCCATTGACGCGGTCCCCCCTTTTCCCGAGCCTCCTGCTCGTGCTGCTGCGGTGGAACCTCCAGGGCCCGCCTCAGAGGATCCCGACTGGCTCCTGGACAAGGGTGTTCAGCCCTGGAGAGTGAATGGCCACTGTGTAGTGCAGAGCTCGGTGCCCAATAATTCCCCGATAATTTATTGCCCGTCTTGTTGGCAGTATGCGACCACCCCGATGCAGCGAGGTTTTGTGGGAGTCTGCAAGGGGCCCAAGAAGCTCTCGGGGGGGTCAGCGTACACTGTCCGAAAGAGGCTGAAAGGAGGTTTTCATCCTGTTTTACACCCTCTGGTGGCGCTCGGGCCTTCGGAGGCCCCGTCCGAGGAGACCGGGGGCCGTTTCTCCAGGCACTTCGGGGAGGCCCCTGTTGGGGCGGCCGTGGCTCCAAGAGCGCCGAGGGTCGTCCCTTTTTCGAAACAGGCCGTGGCTCCACGCCTCGGCTTGGATTCCGTGCTGCTCGCTTTTGGCTTCAGCTCCAGAGCGGAGGCTGAAGAGCTTGGTCGACAGGTGCTCCTGGATCGAGCTTCTGCCCAGGCCAGGGCGGCGGGTGCCGCGGACCCAGAGGCTGAAGGGCAAGTTTCTGGGGGGTGGGGGGCCCTGTCGGCTGGGCCCGCCCGAGGTGGGTCACAGCCTCGGGCGGGAACAAAAAGTTCTCGTCTGATGGGCGCCCCCACCCCAATTTTCCTTCCCCCCCTTGACTCTCCCTCTATGGGCGGTGAACCTCCTCAGGTGGCTCCCCAGCGTGGCCCCGCCCCGCCCCCGCGCAGCATTTTGCCCCGGCGGCGGCGCGGCGGCGGCCCGCGCCATACGGGAGCCCCCAGGCACACGGAGGGCCGCCGAGGAGGCCGAGGTCGGCCTCCATCGCCCGCGTGGCACCGCAGAGAGCGGCGCCAGCGCGCCGCATCGCGGCGCCGCCTGCGGACGGCCGCGGACCTGCACAGACTACTTCGACACCGCGGGAGCTGCCCACCGAACGTCGGCCTCGACGGGATGGCGCGCCGTGGGGGCTCGCAGCACCCGGTGCGCCGCAGCTGCAACAAGTGGACCTGCGACAGCACGTTGGCCAAGAACGGATGGAAATGCTGGCACTGCAACAAGCTGGTCAAAAAGCCGAACTACGTCAAAGAGCAGGAGCGCCAGCAGAGCGGCGACGCCAGCAGCAGCGGCAGCAGCAACCAGCAGTCGCAGGAGATGACCTAGATGATGACGACGCTGGGTCAACAGCTCCAACAGATGGGATTGGGTGCCAACACAGCGGTGACAGCGCTGGGGGGGCACAGCTGACGACGCTCGCCCAAACGCTGCAACCACTTCGTCCTCAGCAACCTGCTGAGCTACGATGTACGGCAGCGGCGAGGGCGCAGGAGGTGGCCTACAACGAGTTCCACAAGGCCTGCGACGAGCACAGTAGACTGCAAGGACTCGTCGCGAAGGCGTACGAGGACATGATCGAGAAGGGCAAGGCGCTCGAGCAGGCGAAGGCCAACCTGAACGAGATCATGATGGAGAACAAGCCGAAGAGCCTCATGGAGCAGCTCCTGAACTCCTCCGAGCACGAGCTGCAACATAACGGGGTCATCGATCTGGACATGGAGGACGTGCTGCAGGGCGACGAGGACGAGGAGCTGAAGACAGAGATCTTGGCGGCCAAGCAGGCAGCCATCAGAGACCTGCAGGCGGGGGCGCAGACCTACGCGGGTCAGATCAAGGCACGCATTGACGAGGCCAAGGCGAAGGCCATGGCCGATGCGACGAGGCTCAGGGAAGCCAAGAAGCGCAAGACCACGGACCAGCAGCAGCAGCAGCAGACAGCCGCATTTTCAGCAGCTTCGGCAAGCGCATCATCGAGTACGCCAGCACCGACTCCAGCTGAGGGGGCCCCTACAACACCCGAGCAGCGCGATGAGTTCCTCCGACAGATCCGCGAGGGGAAGTTGCCTGCTGCAGTACCCAACTAGAAACGACTGCGGGGTGGCATGACAGCCAACCGCTCGGCCACCCCAGAGCAGCGCACAATATTTGTTGGCAATATCACTACATGGGGACCAAAAAGAACTAAGTGGCTACGGGATGGTCTACTAGCGCACCGACCCAGCGGACGGGCTCTGTACGACGGCTACTTGTTACAGGAAACGCACCTCAAGCACCACGAGCTCCAGCATACCGGGGCAACTCTCGCAACACTGGGGCTCAAGGCTTGTTTTTCAGCTTCACGGCAGTCGAGGACATCGGAGAAGGGCTCCCATAGCGGAGTGACTGCAATGGTGAAGAACAATGTCAGCACCAAGTTTTTCCGCGAGATGGCGGTGAAGGGCAGCGTGTCGTCCTCGACGGCGGGCGCATCACCTCTCGCCAGAGCCGAGCTCCTCAACTTCGCGGACTGGATCCCGATGCTCTGGCACATGAAGGGCTGCCCAATTGTCGTCATCAGCGTCTACTTGGAGACCAAGCAGCCCCTCAAGTCAGGCACCAACGCGGACAGGTTGAAGGAGATCGGACAGTTTCTGCGTATACTGAATCTTCCTTGGATTTTGGCAGGCGACTTCAACGTCGCGCCATCCACATTCAACGCCTCAGGATGGCCAGAAGCGCTAGGAGGCAACATCCTCTCCATCGGCGATCAGGCGGCCACGTGCTTCAAGAAGGACGCGACGCCATCGCTCATAGACTACCTTGTTGTCAGCCCATTGGCTCGACAACACATACACTCATTGAGACCAGTCAGCGACGTCCCATGGGGACCACGCATCGGCCAGGTCATCACGCTGAAGGGCGAGGCCATGATGAACCTCACTCGGCAGCTGACCATGCCACATCCATTCCGACACCCGCGTCTACCACAGCAACCACCACACCCTCAAAGCAAGCGACAACGGCAGCGAGCAGAGCATGTAAAGAAGCCGCGCACCAACACGCGCGACGACAGCAACAGCTGCGAGACCAACACCACACAAGACGACAATTTCGACGACGACGGTTTCATGAACCAAAGATGGGAGGCGCTGTCACCGAATGGTTGGACAACACATCCAAGCACGCCAGCAACGACGGCAGTAGGCCCGAGACCCAGACCTACAATTCACGAGGACTTCGACCCCGTGGACTCCGACGAAATCAACGCCGACCTCATGGACGACGGCATGGACGGAGAAGGCCCACCACACGATCAGGAGGGAGCCGAAGGCGCACCCATCGAAGCAGAGAATGACAACGACAGCGAGCTCGAGAACTTCTTCATGAGCAAGAAGGACGAGCCGAAGCAACTACCAGCACAAGCACCCGACGCCGACACCAGGACCATGCATGAGCTCTGGTGCGAGACCGGGTACGACCACGGCACCACTACTGCTACTGCAGCACCAGCATGCATCACGGACAGCGCAGCATACCATGCAATCCAAGAAGATCACCACGAAGCCAGCCACATCTTCCACACGCTCACGCAGCACATGGAGAACTTCTATTGCAAGGCATACAAGATTAACGAGAGCGAGCAGAAGCGCTACAGAGGAAGAGGACAGCCTTGCCAGCTCAAACAATGCATACAAAAAGAACGCGGGATACGTCGACCAAGGTATGCCACATATACGGCCAACTGGTGGGCTCGCGCTGAATCCCCCCTCACGGCGCTACACCGTCTAAGACAACGAGGAGTCGGACACGAAGAGGTGCACGCCCTGGAAGCTTGTTGTCGACACCTGGCACATGACGGAGTACCATCAGCAGGAGCCAAATCAACACACACCGCAAGATTGCACCGAGCACTTTGGAAAGACCGACTCACCAACATCCAGGACGTACCTACCGACACCATCGAGGGCATGGCTACGCAGGCAGCACAGGAAGCAATCCAAGCGATCAGGCGTGACTTGAGATGCAACGCGCGCGACTACACGACTTGGCTAGCCAACAGCTGCGACAACGGCACCATGCACAAGATGGCGAAACCCAGCACGCGGCATGAGGACGAAATGCTTGACGGCATCGCGACAGCGACCTCCACAATTGAGCGTAAAAACCTCAAGCGCACGAGGTTCAGAAACATCTGGAGCGACGCCCACGGCGACCACATCACCCACACCCAGCTGCTCAAGGATCTACGGGAACAAGCCCTGACGACCCCAAACACTACATGGAGCAGAGAGCAATTCGACGAGGCCATCGTCGGCATACCTGACAAGGGACGAGGTACGGACCGACTCAACACCAGCGACGCACGACGACTACCAGCAGCAGGCAGAGACGAGATAACCCAGCTACTGAACACCATCGACCGAGACGTGACATGGCCGTGGCAAGCACTCCAGGCCATGGCCATGATCCAGCCCAAACCAGCCACCGCCAAAGGGGCCAGCGCACTCGCCGACGGCGGCGACCGCGCACTGGCGCTTCTGTCTTAGGTCTGCCGAACCTGGGAGCTCATGCATCGGGACAGGGCACGACTGTGGGCTAAAGAGATAGAGGAACCATGGGACGCAGCGGTCGCGGGCAACAGCTGCCTGCGAGAAGCCATGCTGCGAGCCCTAGGAGACGAGATCGCGGACGCCTACAGCATTCGGGCAGCGACGACGCCTGTCGACATCAAGAGGTCTACGACTCGCTCAATTGCTGCAAGATCGCCATGGCCGCAGACCAATTCGGATTCCCCAGCAGGATCCTCGCACTTTCCATGCAGATGCACCTCTCGGTGCGATTCCTGCGCCTCAATGGCTGCTACAGCGAGCCGATATGCAAGCCGCTCCATGTTGGCAGGGGCCAGGCACTCGAATAACCTCGCTCGAGCATTGGTATGCGTCGTCCTGCGACAGTACGGCAGCAAAATCACGAAGACTCAGCCTAGAACATGGTTCGACGACATCGGTGTCCAGCTGTACGGTTCCAAGGATACCCTGGTGCGAGACGCCGTCGACTCGACCAAGACTCTACACGAGGCACTACAACAGCAAGGACTTGTGGTCGCGGCAAAGCCGGTCATCATCACGACACACATGAAGGACACCAAAGAGATCATCAAACGACTAGCGGACCTCAACATTCACATCGGCGGCAGCACCGAAGGGTGCGACCTCGGCATCGACACGGGCAGCCGTACATGCACACTACGACGGGCGCACCACGCACGCAAAAAGAAGGCTTGGGCAAGAATGAACCTGGTTCGCGCCCGCTTCAGAAGGGCCAGACGGCACAGCGTGAGAGGAGTGCTAGCCCAAGGGGCCATGGCATCCCTGCTGTGCGGGGCCAAGGCGTACGGAGCATCGCCCAACGAGAGACTGCAGACGCGACGACACTACGCACGAGCATTACGACGAGCCTGGCCAGGCAGATACCTGACAACCCTCATTGCAGCTGAAGGAACATATCCTGAGGTATCTATTATTAAAGCACAATTTACAGCATGGTTTGATATGTGGACGGCACCCCACGAAGTACGACAACGTATTCGACGAGCGTGGCCGAAGATCAAGTCCAGACTACAGAAACAACCACATGGACTACGATGGCAACGCAGGCGCGGCATTATTGCCGCACTCATCACCACGTTGAAAGACCTGGACTGTGACCCTCAGCGCGCCGACTATTGGATTGACCCCCGGGGCGACGGGTGGCTGCTCAGGGAAGAGGGCGCGCACGGAGACCCAACCGACGTCATAGACGCGCTGACCAGCCAGGTCGAGCTTCAGCAATGGAGACAGGCCAGCAAACACCACAGCGGCAGCGGCCTCGAGAACGGCGCCGACGCGCAAGACCTCATCAGCCACCTCCAGCACCTCGACCGACGGGGCAAGCACCAACGACACGGAGCACTCTTGGCTGCTGCATGCGCTGGGACTTGGCCACGGCAGCGCATCGCAGACGCCTACGGCACGCCCAACCAATGCGAATGTGGAGCGCCTGACGACGACTACCACCGCATCTGGGGAGACTGCCCACAGAGACGACAGCACATTATATACGAACGAACAGAGCACCTCAAAGAGCGAGCAAAGGAGGGCATCGAGACGAACGCAGCCTTCTGGCTCAGAGGCATTACTCCACGACCCATGACCTGTCCACCACCATGCGCTACGGAACCTTCGCACACCTGCTACGGCGACATCCAGCACGGCCAACTGATCGCAGACGACACTCCACTACACTTCTGCGGTGACGGCAGCGGAGGAGCCATGTCAGCAGACCGACGGTGCCGTAGGTGCGGGTGGGGATGGGCTTGCATGAACCACACGACTGTACGAGCAACTATGCGGGGTCCACTACCAGGACCAAGACAGACGAACAACCGAGCGGAGATGTGGGCACTACTTAGCGTGTTGCAGAACTCGCAGGATCCCATCATCTATTGGACGGACTCAGAAGTACTGAGAGGAACTGGAGGCGCAAACGACACAGGACCAACAAGTAACACTTCGGCAACGGCGACATCTGGATGAGGATAAAGGACGCCATCGACCATCGGGGAGGAGGTGACGAATCCATCACGATAAGACATATGCAAAGCCACCTCGAATGGGAAGACGCTCGACGAAGAGATATTCCAGAATGGGCGTGGCTCGGCAACAGAGCAGCAGACGAACAAGCCGACACAGCAGCAGACGAGCACGCCATACCTGCTGCACAGCGTGGATGCTACGAGTGGGCGCGAGCGGTCGGCAACCTGGTCAGACAGCGCATCACACAAGCCACCCTGGACTGCATGGAACGACGACCACCAATGAATTGGGAAGATCGGGCGAAACTAAAGCGAGAAGCCAAATTGCGAAGACCACCAGCACCAGTTCCCGACGAGCTGGCAACACAGAGCTTGCACCAAGTACAACCGACTCCGACGGGATGGCTCTGCGGAGCATGCGCACAGTCTGTCCTCCGACGACGAAGAACAACAGCAAGGTGGTGGCTTCTCTCCCCATGCAACATCACGGCGACAGCAAAGAAACCACCGCTAACTCTCAAAGGACGCCAAGCGCACCACTCCCACCAGATGGAATGGCACAAGCGAGACCAAGGGTACTACAGCTACAAATGCGGCAGCGTGGCGAAGCACTACATATCGGAAAAACTCGGGCAGGAGTGTGCACCCCCTCCACCGAAGTCACGGGCCGATTATGTGGTAAGGGCAAGAAGAAAGCACGCCAAGGAACAGCCGACAAACACAACCACGACTCCAGCAACATTAAGAAGTGCAAGGACCGCGACGGCACCGAGCACTGACTGACCCTACGCAGCACAGGCTGACGCTACCAGCACCGACTGACGCAGCTCAGCACTGAGTGCACGACGGCAGCACTGACTGACGTATCAGCATATTGAGAAGAGCGATCACGACAAGCACGACGGCATCGAGCCCTCGCGCATGGACAGCAGGGCCAAGATGAAGCACAGCATCATCCTGGACAGGGAGACCTGCGGCTCCATGGAGGTCTGCGGCGAGGCCTGAGAGGCCGCGAAGAGGCCCGCGGCCGCCGCCGCCCCTGCTGGACCGCAGGCAGGAAGGGAGTGGACGTCGTCCTGGGGGGAAATCTCGGAAATCTCCTCCTCCTCCTCCTCCTCCTCCTCCTCCTCCTCCTCCTCCTCCTCCTCCCCCTCCCCCTCCTCCTCCTCCTCCTCCTCCTCCTCTCTCCTCCTCCTCCTCCTCCTCCTCCTCCTCCTCCTCCTCCTCCTCCTCCTCCTCCTCCTCCTCCTCCTCCTCCTCCTCCTCCTCCCCCTCCTCCCCCGCAGGACGATGTTCTATCGTGGCGTAGTTTCTCTAGCGGGAGGGCCTTCGATGGGGCCCGCCGTGGGCCACTCCCGAGGCAGGGCGTGGTGCGGAGAGACCCGCTGCGGAGTTTCCCGCCCCTCCGTCGGGTTCCTAGCCTGGCTTGCGAATTTCCTCCTCCTCCTCCTCCTCCTCCTCCTCCTCTCTCCTCTTTCCTCCTCCTCCTCCTCCTCCTCCTCCTCCTCCTCCTCCTCCTCCTCTCCCCCTCCTCCTCCCCCTCCCCCTCCTCCTCTCCTCCTCCTCCTCCTCCTCCTCCTCCTCCTCCCCCTCCTCCTCCCCCTCCTCCTCCTCTTCTTCCTCCTCCTCCTGGTTCTCCTCCTCCTGGTTCTCCTCCTGGGGCATCGGTGTCCCCGTGCACTTTGACCCCCCAGAGGCCCCGAGGAAGCAAAGATGGCCCCATTCCCGTCGGGAAACATGCATTTTTATACCGCATTCGTGTCTTTCGTCTTCGTGCCGTCTTTGACAGCTTCAGGGGCCCCCACGGTCGCCCCAACACGGCCTAAGAGACCCCCCAGAGGGCGCCAAGACGGCCCAGGAGGGTCCCAAGACAGTCCCTTTCTGCCTCCGTTTTGTGCTTTCTACCTCGTCAGCCTTGGGGGGGCCGCGAACTGCGAAACCATCTCCACCTTCGAGGGCTGCTGTGGGGGCCACCATGGTTGGTACCGAGCGCAGACTCAGATTAGACCTCACCATTCCTGGTGAGCTGCCAACTGCGAAACAATCTCCACTTTCGACGGCTGCCGGGGAGGGGAGGCAGCGCAGTTGGCACCAAGCGCAGACTCAGATTAGACCTCACCGTTCCTGGGGGATGCCAACTGCGCAACTGCTGTTTTTTCCGAGGGCTGCGGGGGGTGGGCATCATAGTCGGTACAGAGCGCAGACTCAGATCACACCTCACATCTGGGGGGGGCTGCGAATTTCGAAATTGCCGCAACTATCGAGGTCTGCTGGAAATGCAGCGCGGTGGGTACCGAGCGCAGACTCATATTGGACCTCGTCGTCCCTGGGGGGATGCCAACAGCGGAATTGTTCTAACTGTCACTGGCTGCTGGGGGGGGCAGCATAGTCGGGACCCAGCCTTGACCCAGATTAGACCTCACCATCCCTGGGCAGCTGCGAACTGCGGAACTGCCGCGTGTTCCATGGCTGCTGGGGCTCCAGCATCGTAGGCATCGAGCGCAGACTCAGATATAGACCTTGCCATCCCTGCGGGGCTGCGAACTGCGAAGGCTGCCACCACTTTCAGGGCCGCCCGAGAGGCCGGCGGAGCGGAAACCTACGGGGACCCAGGTGAGGTCTCGCCATCCCTGCGGGCCTGCGAGTTGCGGGTTTGCCGCCACTTGGGAAGGCTGCTGGGGGGTCTAGCGGAGCGACGTCGTGCGGGGACCCAGACTAGACCTCGCCATCCCTGGGGGGGCTGCGAGCTGAGAAGCTGTCACCGCTTGCGAAGGTTGCTGGGGGTTCCCAGTTGAGTGGCGTATCACTCAAATCAGAATGATGCCTCGCTTTCGATGCCTGCCATTGCACGCCATGTTACATTTTACTTCACGCTCCCGCCTCTCGTCTGCACCGTGGTCCTGCATCCGTCTGGTACAGTGTAGCACGCGAGTCTCCCTTCCATCTTTCACAACTAATCGGACACCTTGCCATGCCACCATCCGCAATGTTCTGGTACATTGTTCTTGTGACTTCGTGAATATGGGCTTGGCATGGTGCAGGGCCACTGCTCCACACGTCGAAGGTCTGGGACTCTGCCGCCACACACTCTCTTAGAGATGCATGGCTGCCTCGGGCGTCGGGAGACGCTGGAAAAAAAAAGCTGCATGAAGCTGACTCGCCAACCCCCACTTGCTATCGTGCGACCCAGTTCTGGTTCTTCTGCCACAGGAGGGTATTCGAGTTCCTCGTCGGCCCGTCCGCCTCCCTGCAGGACCGGCCAAGAACGCGAGAGCGGACCCCTCCCCAGAGTGATTCCTTGGTCCGCAGCTTCCCGGGCTAGCCTCAAGCGCGCAGGTCGTTTCTGTCGCATCGCATGGGTCGACCGCCAGGCCGCGCACCAAAGGCCACTGCCTCACGCCTGCCTCGGCCCGCGGCTTATCGGGCCACACCTGGGGCCTCGGCCGGCCGCCCGGGGCGAGCCCGGGCGCCCCCCGAAGGCTCCCGGCGCAGTGCAGCATGCCAGAGAGCATCCCGAGGCGAGGAAGCCTTTGAGAGGGTCGCTTCCGCATGCCTCCCAGACCTCCTCGAGTCATGAAAAAATCACGACGGGAGGTTTTTCGCTATTTTCGCCCTCTCAGGGCCCTTACCGGACCTCGGGACCGTCAAAAAACGACTCGGGATGAAAAACCGGTCCCGGGGAGTGGACCTCTGGGGGTCGCGTCATGAAAAAATCATGACGTCGGGGGTCTGGGCTCCAGGCTTCCCAAGTGTGGTCCGAGTAGATGGGGCTGAGGATCGTGTCGCATCGCGTCGCCGATGCATCGGCGATGCAACTCTGTGTGGAGCCTGATCTTCTCCACGCCGACGGCGCCGATGCATCGCCGGCGTCGCCGACGCATCGGCGATGCAGCGGCGATGCGGCGCGATCCTTCAGAGCCCTAATCATCAGGGGTAACTCGGGTCAGGGATAACTCGGGTTCGTTTCTCGGGAATCCAAACCCGAGTTACCCCGGACCCGAGCTACCCCGGATAACTCGGGCGTCCAGAGCCCCGAATCATCAGGGATAACTCGGGTCAGGGCTAACTCGGGTTCCTTTTCCGGGAATCCAAACCCGAGTTACCCTGGACCCGAGTTACCCCGGATATTTCGGGCGCCCAAATCCTCCGACCCCATCTACTTCAGACCCTTCGATCCAACGTTGTGAAGCAAGTACAACATCGCGAAACATCACGAACGGAGCGGTTGCATTCTTCAAGCTGGTTTGTTTGTGATGGCCCTAGGGCCCGAAGCCGGGCGGAAACGCCCGGTCTGACAGAGCATGCAACGCCCAGATCTCGGCGTGTGCCAGCGACAAGACCAGGATCTCTGACCCGAAGATCTCAGGAGGGAAAAACACTCAGAGCCCCGAATCATCAGAGGGTAATTCGGGTCAGGGCTAACTCGGGTTCGTTTTTCGGGATTCCGAACCCGAGTTACCCCGGACCCGAGTTACCCCGGATATTTCGGGCGTCCAGAGCCCCGAATCATCAGGGGTAACTCGGGTCAGGGCTAACTCGGGTTCGTTTTTCGGGAACCCAAGCCCGAGTTATCCCGGACCCGAGTTACCCCGGATAATTCGGGCGTCCAAAAACACACACAGACACAGTCCATCGTCGACTCCCAGGAAAATGCGGGAAGATATGGGTCAGGTGTTGCGCCCACCAGGAAACAAAACGAGGGCCTCGACAAATTTGTTTTTGCATTTTTTCATGTATTTATTGGTGGCGTCAACCGCGGTCGTCGCCGATCGCTTGCCTTGATTTAGCGATTTCGGTCGACGGAGGCACGCGAATCGCGCGAGTTTCCTTCTCGTAACTGCTTCTGCCGTGTGCCGGGTTTTCATGGCGCACGTGCCGCGCCTGGCCCTTTCAGATTCAATCGCTCGTACTAATGCGCGGGCCGCACGCAGGCCGCAGTCCACGCGCGCTTGCGCGGCGCACCGCAGCGCGCTTCGAAACGATGTTGGGCACAATTGCATTTTTAGCGCATCGCCGCGAAATTGTTAGCCACCTCGCGCGGGTGATGCCGCACGCACGCGTGTCCCACCGCATGTGCGCCGCCGGAGCTAATTTTCCGATTTCGGTCGTGAATAGTATCGCGGGCGTGTGTCAGGCGCCTTCGACGCGCCATGTAGGCCCGCGCCGTGCGCGCCCACGCATCAGGTCAGAAACATATCATCTTACTACTTCCGCGTAATGCAGCGCGTGCGTTGCAACGCTGTTAGCCAAGGGCGCTGGTGCGTCGCCGAAAACCACAGCCAGGTTCCCTTGGCAGGAGGACTGGCGGGGGGCGCTCATATTCACCACCCTAAGGGGAGCCGCCAATGGTTCTCTCACGGTCCCGTTCGCAGCCGTTTTGTGGGGATGTCTCAAGCGGTGTGCTTGTTTTCTGTCCCAGCATCCTTCGCTCTCGGAGTAGATTTGGAGGATGTCTCGAGCGAGGCGCTCCACTTCACCCCCCCAGGTGGGCCAGATTTTGAGGATGTCTCGATCGGTGGCCAGACTCGTGGGCGCTGGTTTTCCTGGGGATG
This sequence comes from Prorocentrum cordatum, assembly GCA_963575745.1. Lineage (NCBI taxonomy): Eukaryota > Dinophyceae > Prorocentrales > Prorocentraceae > Prorocentrum > Prorocentrum cordatum. The sequence goes on from CAUYUJ010006986.1 coordinate 27,074, forward strand.
CCACAGGAGGCTCCAACAGGTTCCAGGAGGCCCGTGGAGACCACATGAGGTCCCAGGATGAATCAGGATGCCACAGAAAGACCCAAGAGGCCACAGGATGCCCCAAGAGGCTCTAGGAGGCCCCAGGAAGCTCCTGGAGGCTTCAGGAAGCCACAGGAGGCCCCAGGAGGCCAGAGGAAGCGCCAGGAGGTCTCCGGAGGGCAACAGGAGGCCCCGAGAGGCCCCAGGAGCAGGAGGCCTCAGAAGGCAACAGGGGTGGTTCCAATCCCATGTGTTTTACGTATGCTCTCATATATTGGGCCTCACCTGGGGCACGAATCCTTGATGTTATACGTATGTTTCTATAGATTGTCCATATCCTGTGTACTTATGTTCCTATAGGGCCTCTCCTAGGGCACGACTCCTTGGTGTTGTACGCGTGTTCCTATAGATTGTCCCTTTTTTTTCTGCGGCTCCAAGTCGCAATGTTTTATGTACGACTGTTGCTATAGATTGGGCCTCTCCTCGGGCACGAATCCTCCCTAGGAGGTCCCAGGAGGCCCCAGGGGGCCCAAAGAGGCTCCTGGAGGCCCCAAGAAGCCCCAGTAGGTCCCCAGGAGGCCCCAGGAGGCCCCAGGAGGACCCAGGGACATGCGCAGAGACGCGCTCGTACTACTGAGGCTCATTCACACTCCAATTGATTCTCAGTTAGATTCATGACCAGACCGTCACAACTGAAACCCGTTTATACTCGAAAGTTTTTGCGCCTAGATTCTCACGGCGGACAGGTCCATGGGAATAAATGCGCATATGGGGAGCCCCACGCAGTGAATATTTGAATCCCCTTAGGGGGGTGACAATGAGCGCCTCGCTCGAGACATCCTCCAAATCTGCTCCGGAAGCGAATGATGTTGGCACAACTAACAGGCAAACCCGCTTGAGACATCCCCACAAAACGGCCGCGAACGGGACCGTGAGATAACCCCTCGGCGGCTCCTTAGGGACGTGAAAATGAGCGCCTCGCTCTAGACATCCTCCAAATCTGCTCCGAAAGCGAAGGATGTTGAAACAGAAAACAGGCAAGCCGCTGGAGACATCCCCACAGAACGGCCGCGAAGGGGACCGTGAGATAACCATTGGCTGCTCCCCTAAGGGGGGTGAAAATTAGCGCCTCGCTCGAGACATCCTCTAAATCAGCTCCGATAGCGAAATATGCTGGGACAGAAAACAAGCAAACCGCTTGAGGCATCCCCACGAAACGACCGCGAACGGGGCGCGCGTGAGTCTCAGCATGAGTAAGTCTGAGTCGGAGCAGGTCTGAGTATGAGTAGGTATGAGTATGAGTAGGTATTTGTGTGTGAATATGTGTCTGAGTTAGTCTGAGTGTGAGTCAGTCTGTATATGAGTAAGTCGGGGCATGAGGAGGAGAGGGCAGGAGAAGAGTGAGAAGGAGTAGGAGGCGTCCACGTAATAACAAAAAACCATCTTAGGATATGGCGAACATGCAAACTGCACCAAACCCTCGATGGGGATTACCCGTCTGACATGCAACGCCATCCGCGCGGGGCGAACATCACGCGGTGATAACGGACTGGGGCCACCGTCGCATTGTAAAATCCAATCCGTGAGCTCCCATCGGGGCATCCAGGCGCGCGGCGTTCCCCCTGCTGACAGCACGCCCTGGAAAAAACAAAAAAAAACGAGCACGTCGCATATTTAGAATGAGGGCGGCCCGGCCATACCAATCGTCGCAACTGCTCCCAAATATGCCGTCCCCCCCCCCCCCATCGGCCCTATGTCATTCAAACGTCCTCTGCATTGATGCGAACTGCCATGGCGGCGCACACTGCCCCCAACGACGGCCGACACCGCTGAAGGTGATCATTTTTCATAGAGACAATCACGATGCGACGGCCCATGCGGCCCAAAATGATTCACACCAACCCGAGGACAATCCAAGAGCTCCCAAAAAATACCGCGCGCTGTCAGCGAGGATGCTTTTCGGGCGCCATCAAACTGATCAGACACAAGAATATGAAAAGGAACGTCACGCTCTCGCCCTTCTGGGTATTAGAGCGCTGGGCACCCCCCGAAGAACCGCCCAAATCGCAGCAAAACGGCCGGAAAGGGCCAGAGGAAATTGAATGCGGCATGACCCCTCCTCTTTGTTATCTTCTACCCCCCGTCACCCCACTTCGCCATCATATTAATCCCCTGCCTCCTCACGTTACCCCCATTTTCTCCTGTTATCCTCCTCCTCCTTCTCATCCTCCTTCGCCTTCGTCGTCCTGGTGTTCTCCCACTCCCTCGCCCCCCTCAACCGCCCTCGTTATCCCTCCCCTCCCTTTCCCCGTGTCATCCACGCCTTCCGCCTCATCCTCCTCCTCCTCGCCGCATTGCCCCTTCCCCCCCTCATTCGCGCACACTTCCCATTCCACGCTCGAGACATCCTCCAAATCTGTTCCGACAGCGAAGGCTGTTGGAACAGATAACAGGGACACCGCTTGAGACATCCCAACAACACGGCCCCGAACGGGACCGTGAGATAAGCCCTGGCGGTTCCCCCTATGGGGGGTGAGAATGAGCGCCTCGCTTGAGACATCCTCCAAATCTGCTCCGACAGCGAAGGATGTTGGGACAGGAAACAGGCAAACCGCTTGAGACATCTCCACAAAACGGCCGCGAATGGGACAGTGAAATAACACGTGGTGGTTTCCGTCAGGGGGGGCTGAAACCAGCGTCCCGCCTGAGACATCCTCACAGTCTGCTCTGGTAGCCAAGGATGTTGGGACAGAAGACAGGCAAACCGCTTGAGGCACCCCCGCAAAACGGCCACGAACGGGGCGTGCGTGAGTCTCACCATGAATAAGTCTGGGTGGCGATGAAGATTATGCATTCACGCAGGAGGATATCGATGGGCTCGGACAAGACCCTAAATTCTTGGATACATTTATGCTTTCGCCAGGCCCGCCGACGTGCCAGGATCCATGCTGGATCAAGGTCCACGTGGCTGCGCCGCCTCATTTGGGCGTACCCCTCACACGTTTCGTTGTCTCAAATGGAGGTCCACCGAAGGCCCCAGTGGCATGGCCCCATGGCGGTACCGCCCATGCGGGCGCACCCCTCGCACGGCTCGTGGCCCCGCATGGGGCTCACTCGAAGGCCCCAGTGGCAGGGTCTACATGGCGGCTGCGCCCCATTGGGGCGCACCCTTCACTCGGTTCGTGGCCCCGCGTGGAGTACCACTGGAAGCCCCATTGGCGTGGTCGACATGGCGGCGCCGCCTCATCTTGGCGCGCTCCCCGCGCAATCGTGGCCCCATATGGTACCCGCAGCAGCATGTGGTTGGTTATTTCGCCAGGCCTATTTTTGTCCTGGTCCTGACAGGCCTTTGCGGGGCCCCTTGGGGCGACCGCGGGGGCTCCTTGAGTTTCTTGACGTGCGCGGCCGCCCGATTTCAGGCGCAAGGGAGTTGAGTTGCGTCGCCTGTTTCCTGCGTCGCGCGCGGGGCGGACTTCATGAGCACTGTGCCCACAGAGCATCCTGCGTACGCCTGTGCTGCTGGCATCGAGGTTACAGATTGGAGGCCAAAGGTGCCGCGATCACTTCGGCGCCCCCTGTGAGTGGTCCGTCGGGACACGTACTCCACGAGCAAATGTCTTTTCCCGTTCGTCATCATCTGCTCTTGCCGCCCCCCTCGCCCCCTCCGTGTTGTTCTTGCCTTGCCCTGGTTCGCGTTCCTTCTTGTTATCCTTCTGCGTTTTGCGCGTGCGCCCTTGCTGCCACATGACCCGTCTGCCTCCCTGCATCTATGCATTGCGGGCGGCGCCCAGCCGACAAAAGAAAACGATTGCCCCGACAGAATCGGCCGACAAAAAACCAAACCTCCCCGACAAAAAACACACACGACAAAAAAAAATCGGCCCGACAAAATGGGCCGACAAAAAAAAAGAGGCGGCGCGACAAAAAAATCGGACCGACCCAGGAAAGTGTCGCGACAAATTCGTTCCTGGCTGTCGCTGCCGAGCGGATTCAGTGTAAATTCACAGTTAGGATGCACCCCCCGGAAATTTTGTTCGACGGTCCGGGTGGGCATTTTGTCGGTCAGTTTGGTTGGGCTGTTTGTCGGGGCGGTCTGGTGCGTCCACGAGGTCGTGCCGCGTTCGCCGGGCGATTCGCGGTCCTAGCGGGTTCGCAGTAGCATTATGCGGCGAGGGGGGGGTGGGGGGACATGGCGGCGCGGTGGGGGAGGGAGAGGAGGGGGGGGAAATTTGCAGGAGGAGGAGGAGGAATAATATGAGGAGGAGGAAGAGGGCGAGGGGACACGGTGGCGGGCACCCCCGCCTTCTTCTTGCTTGGTCCAGCCCTTCTGGGGGGGCGTCGTTCCCATAGGGAGCTCCACCGCAGATTTCGGCGGCACGGTCCACATGGCGGCGCCGCGCCATGTGGGCGCAGACTTGACACGGTCCGTGGCATCACATGGAGTTCGAGGGGGGGCCCAGCGGCAGGGCCCACATGGCGGCGCCGCCTTGTTTAAGCGCACGCATCATCACGGTTCGTGGCCCCGCAGGGAGTTCCACCGAAGACTCCAGTGGCAAGGTCCACATGGCGGCGCCGCTCCAGTTGGGCGTGCACTTCACACGCGGAAGTGGCGTTGCGACGCGCGGAGGTGGCATTGCCACCCCGCCTCCGCCGGAAACAATGTTAACAAATCGTGCGGCCAACAGCTCCGCTGACGGTGTTAACAAATCGTGTAGCGCCCAGTCTGTTCCAGACTAACAAATTCTTGACGCTTCGCGTATCCCCAACAGCCCATGCAGTAACGATGCCCAGGCGAATGGGGGTGATCAGGGAAGTGGGGGGCATACAGAATAACAAAAGGCTGGGGAACCCGTCTTACCCAAGACGGCGAGGATGGAGGATGAATCGGAGGACGATGAGGAGGAGGAACTCAAGGAGGAAAAGGGGGAGCGGGAGGAGGGTAGAGGGAGGAAGAGCAATAGGCGGATGAGGAGGAGGAGGAGGAGGAGCAGGAGCAGGACGAGAATGAAAAGGAGGACGAGGAGAAGGGCGAGCAGAATGGCCAGAGGCCTCTTGGATGCCTCTCGGAGTCTCTTCGGGGGTCTCTTGGGGGCGTCCTGAAGGCCTCTTAGGGCGTCTTGGGAGCGTCTCGGCGGTCCCGGAGGCCTCTTGGGGCGTCTTGGGTGCCCCGGGGAGCCTCTCGGGGACCTCTTGGGGCCATGTTGGGGCCATCTTGGGGCCATCTTGGGGCCATCTTGGCGCCTTTTGGGGCCTCCTTGGCGCTTCTTAGGGCCATCTTGGAGGCGATCGATCAAAGAAGAGAGTGGGGTTAATTAGGCCTGCCCCTCTAGATCCTCTAAAATCGCCTCTTGGGCTCATCTCGAGGCGCTCTTGGAGCGCTCTTGGGCGCTCTTGGGGCCGTCTTGAGGCCATCTTGGGCCCCTCTTGGGGCTATCTTGGGCCCTCTTGGAGCCATCTTGAGGCCTCGGAAGGCCATCGGAAGCGAAAGGGTGAGAAAGCAACACGCATTGATGTTCCTTCGGTTTTTGAAGGATTTGGGCCTCTTGGAGGCCTCCTGGGGGACCTAGCTGGCCTCTCGGAGCCGTCCTGGGGCGGTTTTCGGGCCTACTGGAGCATCTTCGGAGCCGTCTTGAGGCATCTGAGGCTAGCTTCTTGAGCAATCTTGGAGCTCATATTGGGCTCCCCGAGGCGCTCTTGGAGCCATCTTGGGCCATCTTGGACGCTCCAACTACCAGCGAAACCTCCCGTCCAGGTCCAGTGGAGGGGGTAGGGGGAGGGGTAAACCCCTCCCCCAAGGGGAAGAAAGGGGGTTGGAAGAGGAAACTCCCCAAACCACCTACGCCCAGAGGGCTGGTGGGACTGCGCGGCGCCCAGGTTGTTACCACATCGTGCGGCGCCCAGGTGTTCGCACATCGTTTCGCGCCCAGGGTGTTAACAAATCGTGCCGCCAAAAACCCCGCAGACGGTGTTAACAAATCCTCTGGCCAAGAACACCGCAGACGGTCTTCACAAATCGTGCGCCGCCCCGCATGCGGTCTTCACAAATCGTGCGGCTACAAACCCAGCGCGCGGTTCGTGGACCCACAGGGGGGTCCACCGAAGGCCCCAGTAGCATCGTCCACATGGCGGCGCCACGTCACATGGACGCACCCCTCACACGGTCCGCGGCCCCACATGGAGCCCCCAGTTGTATATGGTTGGGTTTTTCGCCAGGCTACATTGTTTTTTTTTTTTTGGTTTGGTGGCTGGGCGTTTCTTATCCGCGTTGTTGGGTTAGCCTGGTGGTAAGGAGCCCAGGGAAACAATTGTTAGGAACAGTTGAGGTTCCGCAGTGTTGTGGCGGATGATGAAGGCAACCTGCGGCATGACATTCGAGACATCAGAACCGCGATTCAATTGTCCAGGAAACTCGTTTTGGACAGTTGCGTTTTCACATCAGTTTTTTTTTGTTGCTGACATGTGGTAGACGCATGGTTTCGGACAGTTGAGGTTTGATGAAATGTCATTGGGTGCATTGGTGCACATGCTAATTTGCACACTGGCCCCGCATTGTCCCAGGTGTTGTGCTTGATAAAGGGGGGCATCGTGGCGCGTCCTCGCGTGGCCCTGCGTTCGTTTTCCGTCATTTTGAGGCCGTTCGGGGCCGTCATATGGGCCCCGTTGAGGACCTCGTTGGAAGTTTTTTGGGGCGCTCGGAGCAATCTCGCGGCCCATCCGAAAATGCGGAAAACAAACGCGACAGATTTTTCAAACGTGGACACAAACGATGAAACATGCATGGCGTCGGCTTCTGTGGACCAGCGCGGGGGCCGCCCTTGCGGAGCTCTTGGGCCGCCTGGGCGGCCGCGGGTTGAGTGCTTTTCCTATTCGCGGACTCCTTTCGAGACCGCCTGTGGGCGTCGTTTGATAATCTATGATGATTTATGGGCCGTCTCGGGGCCCTCTCCGACAATCGGGCGGTCTTCTGAGGGGTCGTTGGCCGTCTCGGAGTGGTCTTTGGGGACCTCGAAGGCCGCCCTGGGGCGCCAGGGAGCCCGAAAGGTGCGGACCTCCACATCTTGAATATAATCAAGGATAGATCAATAGTATTTGTCTTTCGGTGCTGTGGTGGGGGCCCTCGGATATCCTTGCGCGCGTTTGCGCCGCCTCGTGCGTCCTTCGTGGGTCTTGTCGGTGCGGAATCAAAGGATTAGCTGGTCGCGGCGCGCCTTCTGGGATCCCCAAGGGGCCGTCGCGATGTCTTCCTGCGCCGCCTCGGGGCCACGCGCGGCCGTCTCGGGGCCCGCTTTGGAACTTGTCGGGCAGCGTAGGGCCAACATTGGATTGGAACGCGCGGGGGTTGAAACGATCAAACAGATGGTTGTTGAGACGGGGCGGCTGTTGTGTCACTTATGCACGGCCGTGGCCTCGATGACACTAACCAGACGCATTGCGCGCGCCAAACGGGGTGCGATTGCATGTCCTGTCGAACTGCAAGTACGTCATACGCCTTAGAGAACGTTGGAAATAATCCCAAATGGAAGCGCGAAGCGTTTTCACGCGCCTCTGCGTGCGAAAGCATGGTGGCGGCCTTCCTTTCCTTCCCCTCCGACCCCCTTCCCCCCCTCGCCGCGCTCTACTCTGCGTCCCCCCGCTGCGCCTCCGGCCCCCGCCCCGCCAAACCCTCCGCTCCTGCCCCCCCCCGCCGCCCCCGGCGCCCCCCCCCCTCTGTTGCAATTTTGGATCCGACCATTCTGGCTCAAGTATTCTGGCTCCACAGAACCCTCTGCGTCGACGTCGTCTCCGCGGTGGGTCGACGCCCAGTGCGCAGGCTGCGCTGGCGCGCGCTGTCGGCCCTTCGGAACGCGCGCAGGCCCGCGGAGGCGCGCTCCCGCCTTTGCGGCGTGCGCGCGTGCGCGCGCGAGCGGGCTTTCAATCCCTTCGTTGTGCGTCGCGTCTTGCGCTAATCTGCGCGGTGCGGACGTGCGCGGTCGACTGCGCCGCTTCTTGCGCCGTGCGGCGACGAGAGGATGTGTTTTTTTTGTTGTCGCCGCCGTTCGAGGCGCCCATCAATTCCTGGCCGCTGCTCTTGAGTTCTGACCGTTCCCAGCGAGGGTGCCCAGCCTCATAGCTGACTGTTGGCGGTCGCGCTTCGACGCGCGATGCGTTTTTAGCGCGCCCTGAAAACCAGCGCCCGTTGCAATCCGATTCCATACCTCGCTGTTTTTTTTTCCAGCTTGGGCTTGCGTTCGCGCCTTGCCGTGCGCGGGCGGCCCTACTCGCGTGATCGCGTCGCTTTGGATGCGCGGCGCGGTTTTCATTATGGTTTTGCGACCCCAAGAACTTTCAGAAGTGCGCCTGGCGACCTGCAAATTTGCACAGCCAGTTGCCATCGCGCCGCGACTTCTGGCGATGCCATCGCCCTCGAACGTGCGCGCGCGCACGTGCGAGCCACTGGTTGTGGGTTAGCGCGCGCAGGCACGCGCATCGCGTTGGCTTGTGCAGTTTGCGTTCATCATGCGGTTGCGCGCTGTAGTGCCGCGTGGGGTTCGCGCGTGGTTGCGCGACCTCCAATGTGTCATTGAACGTAATGGCGCCTTTGATGTCGCTGTCGCAATGATACTTGCTCCAAGGTGTTTGTTCGATGTAGCACCGCTGCCGCTGTCTTTGGCGCAGCGGTTCCTCATCGCAACGTCGCGATTGGCAGGCAATTCGGTCCGCGCCCTTTCGCGCCAAACGCTGTGATCGTGGTGCCCATCGGGGCTTCAGTCTGCAGCGAGGAGCATCGCGCGGGCGCTCGCGTTTTCGCGTTCAGTCAGCCGCGATTGGTCCAACGCTATACCGAGCATTTTGCGATTAAACGTTTAATTTTTTGAATTGCGTTTTGTCGTCAAAAGCTTCGCCAGTAGAATGGCACCACTGATATGGGAAGAGGGGGGGGGGGAAGAAGACGACAACCCCGAAAATATGGAGAACCATGGGGCATCCTGGGACTCGTGCGTGTGTTTTTGTGTGTCCCTGGCCCCCTTCGAGATTGCTGCTCCGGCGTGGCGCCCCGCAGGAGCGCGTGTCCCTCGCCGTGGCGCAGGCCTCGAAGCCCGCCCTCGACGTGCAGGCCGCGCGCCTCGGCAGGCTGGGCGTCCACCGGTTCGGCGGCCTCCTCGGCACCGAGGACCCGCAGGGGGCCTGTGCTCCCCCCCGCCCCCCCTTGAGGAATGCAACTCCGGGGAGGTCAAGTTCTGAGCTTGCGTTGGTCCGAAGTCCGGCCTAATCCCGGTCAATCCCGCTTAATCCCGCTTCATCCGGCTCAATCCCGCTCAATCCGAGGCCCGCTCCGGCGTAATGGCTCCGAAATGGGGCTTAATCCTCTTTAATCTTTCCGACGAAAACCTCCCAGTAGTTGCCTCCTACCCCTCCCCCCCGGCCCCCGCCCGCCTCCTTTAGATGCTCGGTTCGGCGACCTTCCTGGGGCCCACCGAACGGATCTGCTCGACCCTACTTCGACTCAAGTTCGGCTCAGGTTCGACTCGGGTGCGACTCGGGTTCGACTCGAGATCGGCTCGAATCGACGGACGTTCGACGCGGTTTCGACGCACGAGTGGAGCGAGGCTCCAGAAAGATCCCCAGAATTCAGCGAGCGAAGAACGGTATAACATATTTGTTTTCGCTGTCGGGGGCGCCTGTCCCTGGGCGGCTGGAAAGTTCATACCCCTACGGAACCACCGTAAGAGTATTCCAGCCGCCCTGGGACAGGCGCCCCCGACAGCGAAAAAGTTTATGATACCGTTCTTCGCACGTTAAAGAATGATCAGCCAACCTCCTCTCGTCGTGCGGAAAACAACACTGCGGGTGTTTCTGTCCCCGTTTGCGGCCTCTGGGGGCCCCAGGCCAGGCCCCAGGGCCGTCAAGAGGCGTCTCGGGACGCGAAGCACTCGGGAAGGGTGGCCCAGACTGCGGGGGGAGGGCCTTCCGACCTCCGACCCAGATCTCCGACGGTGTGATGTCTACCCATCCCTGCGTTTTTCCTCGATCTTGGCCTCTGAGACCCGCCGTCGGGCCCTGGGGCCATCAGACACACGGCGGAGGCCCATGCCAAGAGACGCCCTGCTCGCCTCCGGGGTGCCCTGGGTCTCATTGCGTCTCGAGGGTCTTGCGCTGGATGGAAGGCGTGACGCCCCCACGCCAGAGATCGAGGGACGTCCGGGGGTCTCAGGGTTGGGTCCTCGTGGAAGGTGTCTTGTGGACTCGCCTCCGCCCCAGACGCCCGCCGTCGTGCTTTTGTCACGGCGTCGACCCTCAGAGGTCTCCTCCTCCTCCTCCTCCTCCTCCTCCTCCTCCTCCTCCTCCTCCTCCTCCTCCAACACCAGTTTCTCAGCCTGAATCGTCTTTTGACGGTCCTGGGACCCGGCAAGGGCCCCTGGAAGCCGAGAGATAGCGAAAAGCCTCACGCCGGGATTTTTGCACAGCGCGAGGGGGTCTGACTGAGGCTGCAGATGCGGGGGCGACAACTTGGCCCCAGGCGAGCGGCCTGGACCTCTGACGCTGCGCGCTGGAAAAAGCCGGTCGGCGACGCTCATGGGTCGCCGAGCGCGTTCCACTGCTCGCAATCGCAAAGTGCCCACTCGCAAACGTGCAAGAAGACACATGCCTTCCTCATCTAATGTATCGTAAATCCCACGCGGTGGATCCAGGCAAGTTGCGAGTACAGTCGGGGCCCTGAAGAAGGAACCCTTTTCGTTGGGGAGGGGCTCCATGTTCCTTGATTGTTTCGCAGCTTGCCTTAGATTTTCCTCAGGTCTCCGGTGCGAAGTCGACGTTCAACTTGTGGAAAATAGGGGCCTCGTTCCTTATTGAGGGCTCCTTAGGTCAACGCCTCGACTGTAGCTGTAGGTGATCTGCGAGTATAGCGGAACGCGCCCGTCCACTGGGGGGGCCCTTTCGGCCGGGCGGGGCCGCCCCCCCCCGCGCACGGCGCTCGGCCGCTCCCGGGCCTCCGGTGGAGGCTTCCGCTCGCCACGGCTGGACTTCTGTCGGGCCTGTCCCCCCTGAGTTCTCCTCCTCCTTCCTCCTCCTCCTCCTCCTCCTCCTCCTCCTCCTCCTCCTCCTCCTCCTCTTCCTCCTCCTCCTCCTCCTCCTCCTCCTCCTCCTCCTCCTCCTCTGGGTCTCTGCATATCGGAGGTGGATCGACCTCCTGCCCTGACACGTCGATTAGTGAATTGGCCGTGTTCGGTTCGCGAGAGGGCGTCGCGGCCGTCGTTTCTGCGGGTCCAGGTCCGTCGGTTTCGGTCCCAGGCCGTTATCGCTAAGGGGAGGTTTACTAAAGGGAGGTTTGTCCATCGCCGATACAGGCCGATTTTGGACCACAAATATTTAAGATACCCGAAACAAATATGCACAACTTGCCAAATATACTAAAGCAAACTACTCCCCATAATATTCCTTACCATGTTTGAACGCTCCTCCTGTAGAGGGACAATCCCGACTTAAGGCTGGATGAGCCTCGAAAGCGGGTCGGGGCTGACCCCAGGAGTCGAAGGAAAGAAAGCGCTAGAAACGTGAATTGTCGACGTTGCGCGGCTCCGCGCCGGGCCCCCCCCGGCGGCGTCTCCGGCGACGCCCCTGGCGCGCTCCGCGCGCCAGGGGGGGCGGGCCAGCGCGGATCCAAGCATTCCGCGCGGAGCGCCAAAAGTGTACCTTGCGTTTCTTCTCATTCTTCTTCTTATTTTTCTTCTTATTCTTATTATTATGTATATATTCTTCCTCTTTTTTCATTACTATTCGTATTCTTGTTAGTGTTCGTATTAGTCTTATTCTTATTATTAGTAGTTTTATTGTTCTTAGTCTTCTTAGCCTTCCTCTTCTGAGGAGGAGGGGTCTTGATCCCGAGCGGACGTGGGCCGGGCGGGCGAGCTGCTGCTGTCTCCACGGCCCCCCCTCCGACCTCCGTGGGGCCTGCGTCAGAAGGGCCCGCGGAGGGCCTCCCGGCGGGGCGCCCGGAGCGGGGGGGGGGCAGGCTCGTGTTTTGCCGCCGGCACCGGGCCGTGGAGTTCCAGCCCAGAGGCCAGCAACATATGTACACGTACGCGGTTAGCTTCCCCTGGAGTGCGTGTCAACGCGGACGTTCGTGCAGGCAAGACCGCGGAGGGCGTACATGTACATATGTCGTTGCTCGCCCAGCCCAGCCCTGACTCCAGATCCGCCCTACTTTGGCTTTTTTTCCAACTTAACATTGCGTCGGAAGTCCACCTATAAGAAACCGAAGAAGCAGGGCAGGAATTTCTGCACCCGACACAAAATAGGGCGGAAATCCACAGAAGTAGGGCGGAAACAGCAACAGAAAAGTAGGGCGGAAATTGGCATCAGCGGGGCTTGAAAAGTAAGGCGGAAATTCCAAGCCCTACTTACGAATTTCCCCAAAGTAGGGCGGATCCGGAGTCAGGGAGAGCCGCCGAATTGTTTCAGGAGGACAAGAAACACAGACACAATGAATCCTCGATTCCCCAGAAACTATGGGAAAAGATGGGGAGTTTGGGGGAAGACAGAAACCCAGAACATATGGGAAGATATGGGGAATAGTTGTATTTGTGTGTATCTATTAGCTTGGCATCGCTCGGACGTGTGCATTTTTTCTCGGCGACAACCATCGAGAACCATCCTGGACCATCGAGCAAAAAAAACACGCACGAAACCGAAAAATGCACCGGAAATGGACGTCCGAGCGACGGCGAGAGAGCCGCCGAGTTGTTGCGACAAGGTCGGCACATTTGATCTTCAACCCGTTCCACTGCAACCTCGGCTCAAGAGCCTCCTGAAAAGGCCCCAGGGGAGCCCAAGACGCCGCCAAGGAGCCCCAATACGCTCCCAAGAAGCCCCCAAGAGGCACCCAAGACGGCCCCAAATAGCGCTCCAGGGCCGGCGGAATGGGCGAAGCGATTAAATATCTTGCAGCGCGGGGAGCAATCAGCACCGAGGCCACACCCCATCATGGCAGAGTGGTGGGCCGCGCATAACAGCAAAAATCGTCCACGTCTTGAGTCAGTTACTGCACCTCATTCCTTGAAGGAACCCTTTTCGTTGGGGAGGGGTTCGGTGTTCCTCGAGTGCTTCACAGTTTGCCTCGGGTTTTCCCGACGTCTCCCACGGGGAATCGAGTCTTAACTTATGAGACACAGGGACCTCGTTCTCTATTTAGGGTTCCTTTGGTCAACGCCCCGACTGTATGATGTTCCAACCTACTTCAGCCTTGATCACCAGAGAGAATTCCGAGCACCAGGAACAAGCACCGAAGCTCGAGGGCTTTCGCGTGTCGGGCCCTGGGAGACATTCGTCCGACGCTGTTCCGACACTGTTGCGGCACTCTTTCGACACTTTTCGGGGTGCTCGAAATTATTTCTGCGATGTGGTCCTTAAGTGCGATGAGATCGACATAAGACTCGTGTCGTATCGACACGGCGGCGCCCTCGGCGTGGGCGTTCAAGATTGAACGTTGCCAGTGGCCCAGAGTTCCGAGGCCCAAAAACCATCACGTCACCAATTTTGGGCCCCAGGGCCCACTGAGGCCCCAGGGGCCCTAGATTAGTGAAGTGATGTTTTTTTCGACGTAAGAACCCCGAAACTCATCACTTCACTGAACCGGGCCCGGGACGGAAGTCAGGGGCCGAATTGCTGCGGTGATGCAACACAGGTCTCGTAAGAGTCGGCTGGTACTGAAGGATCTGCACGATCGGAAAGCGTCGATCGTTCAAGGTTGAACGAGCCATGCGGTGCCACAGCCACCACACAGGTCGCCACGACACGGACCCGCCGCACGCACCCAGGCACCCAAGTCAGGGCAAGTCTGGCCGGGGAGCCCGCGGAGGCTCCTCGCTCCGCAGGCGGAGGCGGAGGGCGTTGGATAACACGGGAGCAACACGCGCATGCAACATATACCTTGCGAAGGAGGAGGAGGAGGAGGAGGAGGAGGAGGAGAAGGAGGAGGAGAGGGAGGAGGAGGAGGAGGAGGAGAGGGAGGAGGAGGAGGAGGAGGAGGAGGAGGAGGAGGAGGAGGAGGAGGAGGGCATATGGACGCGTTACTATACCATACATCGTGCGGTCCACGTGCATTACTTCGAGAAGCAACTTGTCAACTTTGCGGATCACCATGGAGACATGAAGACATCCAGGCATCAAAATCAAACGTCTTTGTGAACGTGGAGGTCTTGGGAGCCTCTTGGGGGCCTGGGGGCCTCTTGGAGGCCTCTTGGGGCCTCCTCGCCACCTTGGAGCACTCTTGGGGCACCCTTGGGAGCCTTGGTAGCGTTCTTGGGGCCATATCTGAGGAGATCGACCAAAGAAGGGGGGGGGGTCCTAGTTAGCCTCGCCCTCCCAGGAGGCCAAAATGGGTCAAGGTCCAGGGGTCCAGGGGAGGGGGGTGGGGGGAGGGGTAAACCCTTCCCCGAAGGGGAAGAGGGAGGGGTGGAAGAGGAAGCTCCCTAAACCACCTTACGCCCTGAAGGGCTGGTGGGATTGAATGGGACTTTCGCCTGCTATATCCTCAACACTCTGACAGTCTGACGCACCCTATCACGCAGATCGCGATTCTAAGGCTAAAAACATAATGGGTCTCCAACGCGTGGACATACAACCTTCACACACAATCGGTTCCAATGATTTCTGCACATGCTACCGTTCGACCCCCCGTTTTTTCAGATTAAAAAGGGTTCCTTTTGTTCCGTAGTGCTTCGGCATCGTTTCAGCACGCCTTGAAAACCATGATGGAATCCAGTGAGTTTGCACATAACTATAGAGAAGCAGATGTTTGTCGTTGGTTCCCAGTGCAGTCCTCCGATGTTGTTCTGACCTTTGCTTCTTCGTGTGCAAAGGGGTGCTCCCGAACATTACGTCTAATCGCGCAGTGTTGCAACCGCATCGGTCCCCCCCCCACGCAATTTGTTGTAGAAGCCTGGCCACGCACGCGTCACTCGTACATATATGTGTATATATATATATATAAATAGATAGATTGCATCCCAGAGCTGCCGGTCCCGAAGATCGAAGCAAGGCGAGTTGGGACATCGGCAGCGCAAAATCGGTCCCCAGACCCCTCCCGGGGCCCAAACGCTCCAGTTGTCCGCCTTGCGTCCAGCCGTGGCCACGAGGATGCCCCCCAGAGCCAGATACCATGGTCTCATCCCTGAGATCCGATGTTGCGGCAGAGTTGCTCATGTGCGAAAAGTTACGACCAGAGCCCCAGATTCATTTCTCTGCAGCGTTTTTCGAGCTGGCTCGCTCCGTGTATGAGGGTCCCAGCGCGAACCATTCGCGATTCCAGGATGTCGGGGCCCCCATCGAGGGGCAATCACCTTTGTCTCAATTCGCCGTCCTCCGAGAAGAGGACCACGACCCCCTGGTCGAGGAGGTCTCGGTGAAGTGCGCCGCGCACCTGCGGAGCCACGGCGCGATGACGCCCCGCGACATGCAGCGCATCACTTAGTGGTTTATGTAAACGACATGGCGGTTCTTTTTCCCCCGTTTTCGGTCATCAGTCCTCTTTCCCGGTTTTGGCGCCGTTTTTCTGTTCGGTTCCGTCGCCGTGTTTTCCGTGCTCCGGCTTTGGCTTCAACCCTGGATTGATTTTTCAGTCTCGGTTAACCGATGTTTCACCGTTCTCATTCTCAAGATCAAGATTTCTGGAAACGGTGAGGAAGGGGCCCTACCGTTTTCAAGAACCACTAAGGCGCATCATCGCCCACTCGACGGGCAACTCCGCGGCAGCAGCGCTGCTCTCCCCGGCCAGCCCCCTACCCGAGGAGGATTACGAGCAGGCTTCGAATCGGGGGCAACATGAGGGGGGGATAGACTCAGGGGGGACGCATCGACTTCCAATAGATGTTTTGAGGGTTTTTTCGTCAGTCTTCTCTGAGAAAGTTTCCTGCCGCTCAGACAGTGCCCAGACGATGCACCAAACAGGCCCAGGAACGCGCGAGGACCAACCTGGCGGTGGCCGAGGTTGGTCCTCGCGCGGGCCCCCCGCGCGGTTGGCTGGGCGTCCCCGCAAGTCCCGACCCTTTCCCCGGGACCGGTTTTTCGTCCTGAATCGTTTTTTGAAGGTCCTGAGGCCCGGCGAGGGCCCCTCTGGGGCCGAAAATAGCCCAAAACCTCCCGCCATGGTTTTCCTCGACGCGATCCTGCCTGGGTCTGAAGAGGGCGGGAGGCCTGCGCAGGGCCTTCCGAGGGGGCCCGCCCCCCTCCGCCGGCGCTCGCTGTGGGGCCCCCTGGGGCCGAAAACTGCCAGAAACCTCCCGTCCGGATGTCTTTTACGACGCGAGCCTGTCTGGGCACAGAGGCTCGAAGCTCCGCGCGGACTTCTTGGGTCGGCGCCGGGCCCCCCCCCCCCGGCGGCGGCTCCTGGCGCCGCCCCCCCTTGGATTACGTCGGGCGTGTCCCCCCACATGGGGATTTGTTATTTTTTATGTTTGGATTATTTGGGGGGTATTTTTTACGTGGGGGATTTTCAACGAAGAATGCAAAATACCCCAAAGGGATTCCAAAATGCCCCACAAGTATGCAGAAAATAGACCCAGAACTATTTTTGGACTATTTGGGGATTATTTTTGGGGGTATCTTTTATTCGTCGTCGAAAATCCCCCTGTATAGGGGGAGAGGCCCGACTTCACCCCTGGAGGGCTGCCGCGTGCCAGGGGCGCGCCAGTCACGCGGGTGCGCGCCGGGAGGGAGCGCCGGTTGGCGCCACCAGAGGGGCGCAGCGCCGGGCGCCGATCCAAGAGTTGTGATGTTCCAGCCCCTGGGATCTCCTCCTCCTCCTCCTCCTCTTTCTCCTCCTCCTCCTCTTTCTCCTCCTCCTCCTCCTCCTCCTCCTCCTCCTCTTTCTCCTCCTCCTCCTCCTCCTCCTCCTCCTCCTCCTCCTCCTCCTCCAGCGCATCGACAAAAATCAAGACGAAGGTTTTTCGCTATTTTCTGCCTCTGGGGGCCCTTATGCCGGGCCTCGGGGCCGTCAAAAAACGGCTCAGGAGGAAAAGCCGGTCCTGGGGAAGGGGTCGAGACCTCCGGGGACTTTGTATTGAAAAAATCACGGCGTCGGATCTCTGCGACCTATTTTAAGCCTTGATCGCCAGAAAGAATTTCGAGCACCAAAAGAGTACCGAAAATCTCGAGGGTTTGCACGTGTCGGGCCCTGAGAGCTGAGACACTCGTCCGACACTGTTTCGACACTTGTCTGGGCGCTCGAAATTATTTCTGGGATGTGGTCTTTGAGTAGGATGGGAGCAAAATAATCCAAGAAATCCGCGCGGACCGCCGAAAGGATGTTTGTGCAGTCTTTTCATGTCTCAAGGCTGCCAACATGACCGCGTCTTGGTGACGAGCGGACGCACCCCTCCGGCAGGGTCATTCTCAGCCCACCGGGCGAGGCGTCCCGCGTGTGCGGGCGCCGGAGGATTACCAACATGACTGAGATCTGTTCGCGTCGGCTGGCACTTCGCTTTGAGATTTGTCCGGCCGCCAACATGACCGCGTCAATCCTGCCGTGATTTTTCGCCCCCTCCCCCCGCGAGACCCTTGCAAGCTCCTCCGCTCCCGCCTTGGCGGACTATGTTCTCCGCTGGCGGGGTGCGTGCACAGTCCGGCCTCCGGCCGGCAGAGCACGCGGCGCGGCGCAAACGGGGCTCGGCCACAGCGGCGGATCCTGCAGGTTCTCGCAAAGCCGGGAGCCGCTCGCGACCCCGGAGATTGCCTTATACGTATCGGCTGAGCCAGGCTTGGGGACCCCCCCCCCAAAAAAAACAGTAGCGCAGTAGTTTGAATTGGTTGAGCCAGGTTTGCGCCGAGCCGCGTTCATAATACTTATGCTTCGTCCACTGAATTATGCCCCGTTGCCCTGTGAGTGGTTTGCCTTGGGCACGTCGCGAATGATGTGGCAGGTGTGTGTGTGTGTGCATTGACCGCTTGCCCCTCGAGAAGCCTGCTCCCCCTCCCTCCCTCCCTCCCTTCCGCTCTCCTCCTCGATGTCCTCTCCCTCCGCATCGGCAGGGGGCACACACACAAACACTTTCGGAGCGCCACGCGGATCTCTTGGATCGGCGCCGAGCTCCCCGGGCGGCGCCTCTGGCGCCAACCGTGGCGCACTCCGCGCGCCAGACAGGGTGGCCCAGCGCCGACCCAAGAAGTACGTGCGGACCTCCGAAAGTTTCGGCTTCTTCCGATGCCCCTCCTCCACAGGGAGCCCCTCGCCCCCTGCTCGTGCCCTCAGGTTTGGGCTTCTTCCCATGCTCCTCCTCCAAAGGGAGCACCTCGCCCCCTGCTCGTGCCCTGCGCCTGGGGCTCCTCTCTCCGGCGACGCCCCCTCGCGCCCTGCACCCGCGCGAAGCCCCCGCGCCGCCTGCCGCCCTGCTAGCCGCCGCTGTCCGCGCGGCGCGCCGGCTGTGCTCGTCCGCCACGGGGGTCAGAGGTCATTCCCGGCGCTCGTTGATTACCCCCTGAGATCCTGGCGGGGAGGAGGGGGAGGAGGAGGAGGGGGAGGAGGAGGAGGAGGAGGAGGAGGAGGAGGCGGAGGAGGAGGAGGAGGGGAGGAGGATGATGATGATTGATGATGATGATGATGAGATGATGATGATGATGATGATGATAGGATGATGATGATGATGATGATGATGATGATGATGATGATGATGATGATGATGATGATGATGATGATATGATGATGATGATGGGATATGATGATGATGATATGGATGAGATGATGATGATGATGATGAGATGATGATGAGGATGATGATGATGAGCGGAGGAGGAGGAGGAGGAGGAGGAGGAGGAGGAGGAGGAGGAGGAGGAGGAGGAGGAGGAGGATGAGGAGGGAGGAGGAGGAGGAGGAGGAGGAGGGAATGGGAGGAGGAGGAGGAGGAGGCGGAGGAGGAGGCCTCAGTTTTGTCACACCGGGCGTTCCCGCCAAGCGTCGGGCCTGGGGACCCTTCGGGCCGGACGAAAGGGGGGGGATTGGGAAAGGGGGGGTTACGAAATCTGCTGCGTGCAGCTGGTTCGAAGCGAGCGAGTCTGAGGCTGGCGATCGGGCCGAGCCTGTCGGGTCTGCTCAGGCCCGCAGACCGCTTCGGGGGGAGGGTGAGCACGCTCCAGATCAGCAACCCCTTTCAGACAGCTCGGACTGACCGCATCAGGCGGGTAAACTAGTCCGAGTCTTTTCTTAACTCAACCCGAGCTGGCTCGGGTTCAGGGCGCTTGTAAAAAAAAAAAACCATTCCTCGATACATAGCCGCCTGAGGCGCCGGGAAAATCAGCTACGTGAGCTGATTCTCAACCCCCCCCTTTGCTATCCCCCTCTCTCGCCCGACCCGAGCCATCACGGGTGGGCCTGGATCGAGGAGTTCGGGCGTGGACGGGAACCCCGCCCTGACGCGTCGATCAGAGAATCGTCCTTTTTCGGTTCTCGGGAGGGCGCCGCGGCCGTCGTTTTCCAGGGGTTTGCGCCCGCCAGGTCTGGGCCCGAGGTCGTCTTCACGAAACCACGTTTTACTAAAGGGGGTTTTCTGTCCACCCCCGAAAAGCCCAGACATCCGACGTCTCGAGTTTTTCGAGACGCGGGCTCCCGACCTCCCGACCACTTCCCTGGGACCGGTTAATTCTTCATCCCGAGTCGTTTTTTGACGGTCCCGAGGCCCGGCGAGGGCCCCGAGAGGCCAAAAATTATGAAGACCCTCCGACTCGATGTCTTCGAGACGCCCGTTGTCTGGGAGTGCCGCAGAGGCACCGGGCTTTTGGCTTGGGCCCCCAGTCCTGAGGCTGCGCGGTGTCGCCGTTCTCTCGCGACGTTGGACCACAGGGAAGGATAGGGAGCCACATGCGAACCCTACCCCTACCCCCTGCGATTTCTGAGGGGGGGGGTGGGGTTCACTTCGCTCGGGAGCTCCCGAGCGAAGTGAACCCCCTCCTCCTCCCCCTCCTCCTCCTCCTCCCTCCTCCTCCTCCTCCTCCTCCTCCTCCTCCTCCTCCCCTCCCCTCCTCCCCTCCTCCTCCCCCCCCCTCCCCCTCCCCTCCCCCTCCCCCTCCTCCTCCTCCTCCTCCTCCTCCTCCTCCTCCTCCCCTCCTCTTCCTCCCCTCCTCCTCCTCCTCGTCCTCCTCCACCTCCTCTCCCTCCCTCCTCCTCCTCCTCCTCCTCCTCCGCCGCCTCCTCCTCCTCCTCCTCCTCCTCCTCCTCCTCCTCCTCCTCTCCCCTCCTCCCCCCTCCTCCTCATCCCCTCCCCCTCCCCCCTCCCCCCCCTCCCCCCTCCTCCTCCTCCTCCTCCTCCTCCTCCTCCTCCTCCTCCTCCTCCTCCTTCCTCCTTCCTCCTCGTCCTCCTCCACCTCCTCTCACCTCCTCCTCCTCCTCCTCCTCCTCCTCCTCCTCCTCCTCCTCCTCCTCCCGAGCGAAGTGAACCCCACCCTCCCCCTCAGAAATCGTGGGGGGCAGGGGTAGGGTTCGCATGTACGGGGCGCGTCGAGGCCAGGAGAGCGCGTCTGGCCCCCAGCGCCGATCCGAGAAATCCGCGCGGACCTCCGAGTTTTTATGCTTATGTCACCTTTTGTTCCCCTAAGTACACATGGATTCCTATTGAGAGCCTGTGCAAAATGGTGAAATCTCAACTGCCGTTCCGATGGATTTTCGAGGCTTGAGTCTGCAGAAGGTGCATCACGAGGCGGAGTGATCTTCGAGGTACAAAGAAGCCCAGATGGATTTCACCCTGAGCCCTCCACCCTGAGAAAATGCCTGGGTTAAGTCGGGCGTGTCCCTCCACAGGGGGAATATCCAAAAACAGCCAACAAGTAGTGCGGGGACGATTTTGTGAGCATTCTCTCTTGATAGATTTGAGTATCTTGGAGTATCTGCTGGGTCCTTGGCTTGCAGCAAGCAGTCGCCCTAACATCCTCCTGGATGGAGGGCACGCCCGACCCGAGTTCGGCGTCCCCGGGGATGGCACGGTGGCTGCAGCTTCCCGTCCCGGGGTTGGGGGGCGAATCGCGCAGTCCTCTCTCAGGAGGGGAACAAAAACGCACAGACACAATCTTGACCGTCTGCTCCCAGGAGGATCTGGGAAGACCTGGGAAGCGGGCGGGAAGGCAAACGCCCAGAACAAACGAGAAAGCATGGGGCATCCTGTGATCTGTGTGTATATCTATCTGTGTGTCCCAGGGCCCCCTTCACTCCTGGCGACGCGCAGAGCGGGGTTGGCCCGGGGGCGGCGCCAAGGACGGTCGGGGGATCCTGGAGGGCGGGGGCCGTCCCCCTCCGGAGGGGCCCAGAGGTTTTTCGCAGAAGAGGCCCCTCGGCTTCTCGGAAGCCCTCCCCCCCCGCCCTCTACGGAGGCCCCCCCCCCTCTGCCGCCTCTCTGGGCGCGCCGCCGGGGTGGTGGCGGCCACGTTCTGTACGGGTGCCTGCGCCACAAGTCCTGCCACGGCGCCAACGCAGCCCTCCGTGTGACGACGCTTCGAGCACCAACGGCTGCAACACGTGGCACCTCTCGGCCCTGTTCTCCTTGCTCGGGCCGTCTTGGGACTGCCTTGGGCTGTTGTGGGGCCCTCTTGGGACCTTCTTACGTCATCTTGGTGATGTCTTGGTTCTGTTTGTGCCCCTCTCGGCCGCCTGGGGAGTCTCTCGGGGATGTTTTGGGGGCCTCTTGGAACCCACCTGGGCCGTCTTGGCGCCCTCTGGGGTCCTATAGGTCTACCGTGGGGCCCACTTGGGTCCAGAGAGGGGGGCGCCAGTTGTTGTATATCAAGGGTGGACACTGGCAGGGCCTCAGGTGCGAGCAGAGCTTCAGGTGCGCTATTGCCTCGCTCCTCCCCCCTCCTTCCCGCCTTCTCCTTCCCACTCCTGCCCTCCTGCCTCGCCTTCCGCCCTCCAGCTCCTGCTCCCGCTCGCCCTCGTGTCCCGACCTCTCTTTTCCCCAACCCCCACCTGCTCCCCTGCCCTCTCCCTCCTCCCTCCATCTCCTCCTCCTGCTCTCGCTCCTCCCCGTGCCCACTTCGCGGAGCCCTCACCCAAGGAGGAGGAGGAGGAGGAGGAGGTGGAGGAGGAGGAGGGGGAGGAGGAGGGGGAGGAGGAGGGGGAGGAGGAGGGGGAGGAGGAGGGGGAGGAGGAGGTGGCAAGTAGGAGGAGGAGGAGGAGGAGGAGGACAAGCTAGGTGCGCTCGCGTCATTCCTGACATCCTACCCCTCCCTCTCATCCCTTACCATGGTGCAGATCCCCTCTCTACTCGCACAGTCGGATGTCGAGCAGGGCAATGATCCCGAAAGGGTACGCGATGCGTTGTAGAGCACGGCATGACATGGTGTAGAAGAGCACCGCAAAGCGTAGTATCAACCGAGCATTGCATTGCATGCCGTGGCATGGCACGGGAAATGACGCCAGCGCTGCAGCGGGAGCGCGAGTCGAAACGAGCGGAAGCGCGGAAATGAGGCCAGCGCTGCAGCGGGAGCACGATTCGGAACGAGCGGAAGCACGGAAATGAGGCCGGCGCTGCAGCGGGAGCACGATTCGGAACGAGCGGGGACCGAAAATGAGGCCGCCGCCTCAGCGAGAGCAGCATTTTCAAAACATGCAGGCGAAAACCCAATTCCAGGGAAACTTGTGTAAAAACAGTACAAGGGGGGGTCGGACACTCCCAGGCCGTCATCAGGGGAAGAGGGAGACTAGCATTCATATTGAGTAACTGTGGAGGAGGAGGAGG
>CAUYUJ010006987.1:0-2500 GCA_963575745.1 Prorocentrum cordatum
TTGGTCATCCCTCTCTTCCTCCATTCTCCAGGGAAGCGTCCAGATGGCCTTCAAGGAGATTTCCTTCGCCGGTGGCAATCCTAAGGAATGTCGCTGTGCATGCTCATCCCCGTGTTCTGAATCAGGACCGGCCTTTGGGCCGATCGGGCGTTGCGTTGCGTTGCCTCTCAGGTCGGAGTTGCGCAGTGCGTCGCGATGAGGAGCCATTGTGTGCGTTCGCGCACAACCCAGGTCGACACTTTGGGAGTAGTCGCAATGTTCCATTCGGCACTCAATTGCGACCCGCTGACGGGCGTGCTGCGAGCTGGAACCACCGTCGTTGACGGTTTGCCTGAGCAACAGCTCTTCTTATTGAAGCTTCGTGGCCCATGGTCCACTTCGGCCGGGGCCCCTCTCCCTCGTGCCGGGCGTGTTTGGAATCTGGACGAGTCCAGGGCCTGGAACCAGGGCGAAGACGCGCGGTGTGCACAAATTGCAGCGCCCAGAGCTCGGGATCTGCCCGTCCCCCTCCTCTTCCTCTCCTTCCCATCTCTTCAGAAGCTGGGGGAACCAAAATGCACCGATACCGCTACCCCCCGGACCTCTCCCGGGGTGCGTTCTGACTAGAATTTCGCGGCGAATCCAGCAATGGCGACGAGGGCCTTCGAGGAGGCCTAAAAAGGGGGAAACGGGCGAAGGGTAGAGGTAGGGGGTACCTTTTCCTCCTCTGGGAAGCGGCCATCTCCCCGAGGCCGTCTGGAGAGCAGCCCAGAAGGCGGCGGCCGACGCACACGTCGAGGACGCGGCCCTTGCCCCCGGAGCGGCGGGGCCGAGCTGGGCCTGGCGGAGCGAGCACGAGTGGCGGGAGGGAGGAGGTGGCGGAGGAGGAGGAGGAGGAGGAGGAGGAGGAGGAGGAGGAAGAGGAGGAGGGGGAGGAGGAGGAGGAGGAGGAGGAGATGGAGAATGCGGAGCGAGCACGAGTGGCGGGAGAAATGCTGGGAGTCAAGGGAACAAAAACCACGCGGACCGGACAATCGGCGTTTACGAAACGGCCCTGGGCGTTTACTAAACAGCCCTGCCCTGTTTGATTCCTGCTTTGGGCGCGTTTACCAAACGACTTCGCGTGTCGGGGTGGTTATTATGGGTAAGGTTTTTTTGACTTCTACGGAGGAGTGGGAGACCCAGATCTCCGACGATGCGTGTTTTTCAGTCACGGCGTTGGCATCGAAACTGGGTCTGGCTCCAATAGAGCGTCAAGGCAGCCCAACGGGGCCCCATGACGGCCGACGATGCCCCCAAAACGGCCCAAGACGCCCTCAAGACCGCCCCTAACAGGGATCCTCAGGGAGGACATCGAGCAGGCTTCGAGAGCCGTACACCCAAGACCGCCCTTACGACCTTCGAGCTCGCCCCTAGACGGCCCAAAAGAGCCCCAAGAGGGCCCAAGATGGGCCTAAGACAGTTCAATCGGGCTCCAAGAGGGGCCCCAAAGCGGTTCAAGATGTCCGAGGATTCGAAGGCAACACGGCCCAAGAGATCCAAGAGGACCCCAAGACGGCCCATCATGGGCCCCAAGGGCCCCATCACGGCGCCAATGGGGTTGGTTTGTTGACTTCGTTGCACCTTGGTTTGGCCCCAGATGCGTGGCGTGGCCCTGGAGGCGTGCACATTGGAACCAGACTCGGGCACAGTGCTTCGTTGCTGAGCTCCTCCTGCTCCTCCTCAGCTCCTCGGGGGGTTCCGAAGAAGCGCAAGAAGCGTCGAGTCGAAAAAGCCCTGGGACTCCCCGACACGTCACCGGGCTCCCAAGAGTTATTTACCGCAGGTCCCCCTTCCCCCCCCGAAGGATATCCAGAATCGCCCCTGCATTCCTCATTGGCAGCTTGCGATGCTGGTTCCTCGGGCACGACTAGAACTTAAGCGCGCGCGAAGCGCGCGTGGCTCTGATAAGTACATAGATCTATGTGTACATATATATATATATAGTATGGGAGTGTGTGTATGTTTGTGTGTTTCTGGAACCTCGATCTGTAATTCCGTACGGAGCCTACGGTTTCTGAGGAATTGCGGCATGCGCGCGCGACGGCGCGAGAATGTGGGTTTTGTCGCATAGGTTGCCAACAAGTTCTTTGAAAGTTGATTAGCTGCTGATAAACGAGCGCGCGCAGTAATTATTTGGCAGGGATGAGGGGGGGCGACCAGGGATCCCCCCTCTGGGACGATATGAGCTCGTATCTAAAATGAACGATGGGACATAATCATATGTAAAGGAGAATCGACGCAATCTGTGCGTCCAAAAGGCGGCAACGAGGTGGCGACGGACTTGCGACGACGACGACATAGCCGCCAGACCGCCAAACAGGCCCAGGCGACGGGCGGCGACGAGGCGGCGACAGGGCGGTGACGGCGGCTACATAGCCGCCAAGCCGACATTCAGGCCCAGACGACGGGCGGCGACAAGGCGGCGATTTGGCGGCGACGGCGGCTACATAGCCGCCAGACCGACACACTGGCCCAGTTC
>CAUYUJ010006987.1:15000-20000 GCA_963575745.1 Prorocentrum cordatum
GCCAATGGGGTAATGATTCATTGCATGGGGAGGCGGAGTTGTGGCAAGCGCCGAGGCGACACCGCCGTCCGGAGCGACAGGGGGCGTTCCGAGCGGGAGATGCGTGGGTGACATGTGCACCGATGGCACCCCGTGCGAAACAAAATCAGGTTGCGCGAGAAGCGGTTCTAATTGGCATTTGAGGGTAGCTGCTACAATGGTTACAGTCAGACCAGGGGTATGGCGAGGACGATGATGAGGATGTGTGCTGCTGTTGGTGAATATGGCGAGGATGCTCATATTGTTGATGCTGCTGTTGTTATTGTTGCTGTTGTTGTCGTCGTTGTTGAGCTTTCCTTTCTAGAGATTATTCCCCATATCCTAAGATGGGGTTCTTGTTATTTCTTGGACGCCGCCGACTCCAGAGAGCAAGAACACACCCAGAACACTGACTTGCTCATGCACAGACTTACTCATACTCAGACTTACTAATGCCCAGACGTACTCATACACAGACTTACTCATACCCAGACTTACTGATACACAGGCTTACTCATACTCAGACTTATTCAAACTCAGACTTACTCATACTCAGACCTACTCATACTCAGACTTACTCATACCCAGACGCACACATACACATATTTACTCATACACAGACTTAATGATACTCAGACTTACTCATGCCCAGACGTACTCATACACAGACTTACTCATACTCAGACCTACACATACTCAGACCTTCTCATAGTCTGAGTTGCTCAGCACACGGCAGATTTCGAAGATGTCTCAGGCGGGGCGCTGGTTTCAGCACCCCTGAGGGGAGCCGCCAGGGGGGATATCACGGACCCGTTCGCGGCCAGTGTGTGGGGATGTCTCAGGCGGTTCGCTCGTTTTCATGCCCAACTGCCTTGGCTTTCAGAGCAGATGTTGAGGATGTCTCAGGCGGGGCGCTGGTGCCGCCAAGGGTGTTTTCACGGGCCCGTTCGCGGCCAGTTTGTGGGGATGTCGTAGGCGGTTTGCTTGTTTTCATGCCCAACATCCTTGGCTTTCAGAACGGGTTGTGAGGATGTCTCAGGCGGGGCGCTGGTTTCAGCACCCCTAAGGGGAGCCGCCAAGGGGGTAGGACACGGGCTCGTTCGCGGCCAGTTTGTGGGGATGTCGTAGGCGGTTTGCTCGTTTCATGCCCAACATCCTTGGCTTTCAGAGCAGATTTTGAGGATGTCTCAGGCGGGGTGTGGTTTCAGCATCCCTGAGGAGAGCCGCCAGGGGGTAGGACACGGGCCCGTTCGCGGCCAGGACTCGCATACTCACTCACTCGCATTAGGACCCCCTCTGACTCATACTCACTCACTCGCATTAGGATTCAATCGTCTTCGCCGGCCCTGTCGCCCACGTGGTCGCGCTACTATAGTCAACCGCTCATGAACAGACGCTCGCTATTGCATGACATAGAATATGAGATCAACATATGGGGAGCTCCACGCAGTGAGAAATGTTTTGTTGGTCCCCCCTGCCCGGTAACCATTTTGTACTCTTCAAGTATAGTGCTTCTCCCAGGGCGCCGGAAAACGAGATGTCACCATGGAAAACGAGATGTAAAACGAGATGTCACCAAAGTGCGTCCTTGGCCCCCGGTTTACAGCAACAGCGGCTCCCGCCTGATGCGTCTTCACAAGTTACAAGTATTCCAAAGGCGCGCTCTCGCGCGGGATTTCCTCACAACTTATGCAGGAATCGCGCTCTCGGAATCGCGCTCTCGCGTGGGACAGCATCGCAATTTCTTCAGACGCGGCGCCCTCGACGCTCAGGAATCACGCTCTCAGTTTTGATGTCCTTACAAGTTTCCCCCATATCCTAAGGTGGGGTTCTTGTTATTTCGTGGACGCCGCCGGCTCCAGAGAACAAGAACACACTCAGAACACAAAATTACCCATGCACAGACTTACTCGTACTCAGATTTACTCCTACCCAGACGTATTCCTATTTTTACTTACCCATACCCAGGCTTACTGATACACAGGCTTACTCATACGCAGACTTATTCAAACTCAGAATTACTCATACTCATACCTATTCATACTCAGACTTACTCATACCCAGACGCACACATACACATATTTACTCATACCCAGGCTTCCTCATATTCAGATTTACTCATACCCAAACGTACTCATTTTCAGACTTACTCATACTCAGACCTACACATACTCAGACCTTCTC
Source organism: Prorocentrum cordatum (assembly GCA_963575745.1). Taxonomy (NCBI): domain Eukaryota; class Dinophyceae; order Prorocentrales; family Prorocentraceae; genus Prorocentrum; species Prorocentrum cordatum. Next base: position 17,203 of record CAUYUJ010006987.1, read on the forward strand.
ATAGTCTGAGTTACTCGACACACAGCAGATTTTGAGGATGTCTCAGGCGGGGCGCTGGCTTCAGCACCCCTAAGGGAAGCCGCCAGAGGGGTATATCATGGGCTCGTTCGCGGCAAGTTTGTGGGGATGTCTCAGGCGGTTTGCTTCCCTCGCTGCCCAACATCGTCTGCGTCTACAACATATTTAAAGGATGTCTCAGGCGGGGCGCTGGTTTCAGCACCCCTAAGGGGAGCCACCAGGGGGTATATCACGGGCCCGTTCGCGGCCAGTTTGTGTGGATGTTTCAAGCGGTTTGCTTGTTTCGGTGCCCAACATCGTCTGCGATTACAGCAAGTTTGGAGGATGTCACAGTCGGGGCGCTGGTTTCAGCACTCCTACGGGGAGCCGCCAGCGGTGTGTGCCACGGGCCCGTTCGCGGCAAGTTTGTGGGGATGTCTCAGACGGTTCGCTCGTTTGCATGCCCAACATCGTCTGCGATTACAGCACATTTGGAGGATGTGTCAGTCGGGGCGCTGGTTTCAGCACCCCTAAGGGGAGCCGCCAAGAAGTATATCACGGGCCCGTTCGCGGCCAGTTGGTGGGGATGTCTCAGGCGGTTTGCTCGTTTTCATGCCCAACATCCTTGGCTTCCAGAGCAGATGTTGAGGATGTCTCAGGCGGGGCGCTGGTTTCACCACCCTTAAGGGGAGCCGCCAGGTGTGTTTTCATTGGCCCGTTTGCGGCCAGCTTGTGGGGATGATTAGACGGTTTGCTTGTTTCGGTGCCCAACATCCTTGGCTTCCCGAGCCGATGTTGAGGATGTTTCAGGCGGTGCGTTTTCAGCACCCCGAAGGGGAGCCGCCAGGGATGCTGTCATTGGCCAGTTCGCGGCCAGTTAGCGGGGATGTCTCAGGCGTTTTTTTCGTGTTCATCCCCACCTCCTTTGCTTTCAGAACGGGTTGTGAGGATGTCTCAGGCGGGGCGCTGGTTCCAGCACCCCTAAGGGGAGCCGCCAGGGGTGCTTTCACGGGCCCGTTCGCGGCCAGTTTGTGGGGATGTCTCAGGCGGTTTGTTCGTTTTCATGCCCAACACCCTTGGCTTTGAGAGCAGATGTTGAGAATGTCGCAGGCGGGGCGCTGGTTTCAGCACCCCCTAAGGGGGAGCCGCCAGGGGGTAGGACACGGGCTCGTTCGCGGCCAGTTCGTGGGGATGTCTCTGGCGGTTTGCTCGTTTTCATGTCCAGCATCTTTGGCTGCCAGAGCAGATTTGGACATTACCACAGGCTGAGGAGGGCACGGCCTGGCAGCTGAGGAGGGGGAGTGAATGGGAGGCTCATACTGAATCATATTCAAAGCTCACTCTGACTCATACCCACTCACTCGCATTAGGATTCACTCGTCTTCGTCGGCCCTGTCGCCCACGTGGACGCGCCAGTAAAGTCAAACGCTCACGAACAGACGATCACTATGGCATGATATAAAACATGGGATGCACATATGGGGAGCTCCATGCAGTGAGCATTTTTGGGAATCGCGCTATCGCTCGAGACGTCCTCGCGAGTCATGCAGGACGCACGATTCAGCAACCTGTCTGCTCGACCTGGCCGTCTGGGTCCGCCTTCCCGACCCGCCCGCTGGGTTCTACCCGCCCGATTTGCCTGTCTAGTTATGCCACGTGTTTTCTGTTCCTACTCCCCCTCCTGCTACTCTTTCTCTCTCTTGTGTTCCATCCTCCTCCCTCCCCCTTGTCCCTTCCTTGTATCCGTCCTCTCTTCCCCTGACTAAATACACGCTGAAGGTAAGACATATATATATACCCCTCTATAGGGGTACGATCGCAGACGATGAGGGCGGGTATTGAGGGTTTGGGATATACGTGATGAACGGCACGCGAGTAAATAAGAGCGAGCAGTCTTTGAAGTATTGCTGTTGTTGGTGGTGGACACGCGACCTAGACCCGCGGCCCCCCCCCACAGCAACCAATAACCCCAGCAACCTTCCAGGGAGGCCTTCGGACCCCCTTGGGAGGAGGGGGCGTGGGAGGCCGAAGGCCACCATTTGGGGGGTTGCTGGATCCCTCGGGAATCCCTTGGGATTCCGCAAGGTTCCCGAGATATTCCGGAAGGATTTTTGGGAGATTGCTGAAGGATCCCTGAGGGAGTCCTGAAGGATTCGTGTTGGGGACCTGAGGGATTCCCGAACAAATCCCGAGGGATTCCTGATGGATTCCCGACGATGCCTAAGAGATGCCTAAGGGAATTCCATTGGGAGGGGATTCCTGAAGGATTTTGGAGGATTCCTAAAAAGGCTTCCAACGGAATACCATATGGATGCCCATGAGACTGTTGAGGATTCCTCTAGGATTCCTGCGGAATTCCTACAAGGACCCTTGGTTAACGAATTCCTGGGTACTTCCTGAAGGTGTCTTGAAGATCCCGAAAGGATTCCTGAAGCATCCCCGAGGGATTTCCGAGGGATTCCTGAAGGGATCCCTGAAGGATCCTTCAAGATTCGTGAGGGAGCCCTGAAAAGTTCCTGATGGATTTTTCAGGATGCCCCAGGGATCCCTTTGGATTCCCCCAAAAAGATTCCTGGGGGATTCCCCCCTACGGACTCCGAAGGGATTCCTGCGGATTCCTCATTGCCTCAAGGGTTTCTGAAGGAAACCTGAAGATTCTTGAAGAATCCTTGTGTAATGTCTTAAAGGACTCCTGAGGGATTCCTGAGGATTGCTGAAGGGTTCCCGAGGGATTGCTGATGATTCCTGACGATGACGCTGTTGATGTTGCTGATGATGGGGGTGCTGCTGTTGCTGGTGTG
>CAUYUJ010006987.1:25000-26096 GCA_963575745.1 Prorocentrum cordatum
GCGGACCCTAACGGGCGGGTCGGGTCGGGTGGGCGGGACATTAAAGTGTGGTGCGTGTACGCTTGACACGCGTGAACCCTAACGGGCGGGTCGGGTCGTGTCGGGCGGGCGGACCCTAACGGGAGGTGTCGGGTCGGGTTCGGGCGGACCCTAAACGGGCGGGTCGGGTCGGGGGGGGCGGGGGCCTTAAAGTATGGTTGCGTGCTACACTAAACACGCGGTGAACCCTTAACGGGCGGGGTCGGTCGGGTCGGGCGGGGCCGGGGCCCGTAACGGGCGGGTCGGGTCGGGTCGGGCGGGCCAAAAGGGCGGGTCGGGTCGGGAGGGCGGGACATTAAAAGTATGGTTGCGTGTACACTTGACGCGCGTGAACCCTAACGGGCGGGTCGGGTCGGGTCGGGCGGGCGGACCCCAACGGGCGGGGGTCGGGTCGGGTCGGGCGGACCCTAATTCGGGCGGGTCGGGTCGGGCGGGCGGGACATCAAAGTATGGTGCGTGTACATTTGACATGCGTGAACCCTAACGGGCGGGTCGGGTCGGGTCGGGCGGGCGATCCCTAACGGGCGGGTCGGGTCGGGCCGGGCGAACCCTAACGGGCGGGTCGGGCCGGCCGGGCGGGACATTCAAGTATGGTGCGTGTGTTTTTGACACGCGTGAACCCTAACGGGCGGGTCGGGTCGCGCGGGCGGACCCTGACGGGCTATAGTCGGGTCGGGCAGACCCTAACGGGCGAGTCGGGTCGGGCGGGCGGGACATTAAAGTATGGTGCGTTTACATTTGACACGCGATGAAACCTAACGGGAGGGTCGGTCGGGTCGGGGGGCGGGCGGGCCCTCACGGCGGGTCGGGTCCGGTCGGGAGGACTAACGGGCGGGTCGGGTCGGGCGGGCGGGACATTGAAGTATGGTGCGTGTGCATTGGACGCGCGCGAACCCTAACGGGCGGGTCGGGTCGGGTCGGGCGGGCGGGCCCTAACGGGCGGGCCGGGTCGGGTCGGGCGGGCCCTAACGGGCGGATCGGGTCGGGCGGGCGGGACATTAAAGTATGGTGCGTGTACACCTGACACGCGTGACCCCTAACGGGCGGGTCGGGTCGG
>CAUYUJ010006987.1:26196-31196 GCA_963575745.1 Prorocentrum cordatum
AAAATATGGTGCGTGTACACTTGACACGCGTGAACCCTAACGGGCGGGTCGGGGCGGGTCGGGTGGGCGGACCTTAACGGGCGGGTCGGGTCGGTCGGGCAAGGCAATAAAGTATGCTGCGTGTACACTTGACACGCGTGAACCCTAACGGGCGGGTCGGGTCGGGTCGGGCGGGCGGACCCGAACGGGCGGGTCGGGTCGGATCGGGCGGACCCTAACGGGCGGGTCGGGTCGGGCGGGCGGGGCATTAAAGTATGGCGCTGACCCATCACATCCGTTCTTCAAACCGCGTGTGCACTTGACACGCGCGACCCCTGACAAGGGATCCGGTCGGGTCGGGCGGGCGGACCCTGGACGGGCGGGTCGGGCCGGGCCGGGCGGACCCTAACGGGCGGGTCGGGTCGGGCGGGCGGGACATTGAAGTATGGCGCGTGTGCGCTTGACACGCGTGAACCCTGACGGGCGGGTCGGGTCGGGTCGGGCGGGCGGACCCTAACGGGCGGGTCGGGTCGGGTCGGGCGGGCCCTAACGGGCGGGTCGGGTCGGGCGGGCGCCACGTTAAAGTATGGTGCGTGTGCACCTGACACGCGTGACCCCTACGGGCGGGTCGGGTCGGGTCAGGCGGGCGGACCCTAACGGGCGGGTCGGGCCGGGTCGGGTCGGGCCCTAACGGGCGGGTCGGGTCGGGCGGGCGGGACATTAAAGTATGGTGCGTGTACACTTGACACGCGTGAACCCTAACGGGCGGGTCGGGTCGGGTCGGGCGGGCGGGCGGACCCGCCGTCCGCACCAGCGCCCCCGCCGCCCCCGCCCCCACCACCGTCCCCGCCGTCTCCACCACCTACCCCGCCACCACCACCGCCCCCACCAACGTGCCCATCACCGTCCGCGCCGCCCTCCGCACCAGCGCCCCCGCCATCGCCGCCCGCGCCAGCGCCGCCGCCGTGGGCTGGCGCCGGCGCTGGGCGGGTCGCCGGCGCCGCCGTCGCCGGCCCCTCGTTTGCCGCAGGAGTTTTCGTGGTCAGCGGCCCAAAAACGGCCCAATAGAGTTTCGCACCCCCCCGAAAAGCCGCGACCAGGCTCCGAGGAGACCCCGAAGAGGGCCCCGTTGAATTTGTGCCCGAAACCCAGGCGCGGGTGCGGGATGGGCCGAAGGCCGCTGGATACTTTCGAAAGCCACTCCTTGGAGCACAACATGGCGAAGAAAGTGCTTCGCCCCACCTCGCCTGGGCGCCTCTCGTTTGAGCCACGGAAGCTCTGGGTCACGGCGGGGGTGGCGCCACGACGATGTCTCCGCAGCATGACGTAGCAATGTTTGGACAGAGCGACGAACGGCCGCTCTGCGGTTGAACGGCTATCCGTGGATATGTTGTTCCGAAACCCTTCCTCTCCCCTCTCCCTCCGCCCATTCCTGCCTCTCCTGCCCTCCCTGCCCCTCCCGTTTTCCCTCCAGTCCCCCCGCCCTCGCCCTCCCCTCTCTGCCCCTCCCGTTACACAATTCCACAATATGGATACTACTTTCCTCTCTCTCCCTAGTCTGTGCAGAGAGTCTCCCGCCCTGTCCGCGTATTGTTGTTTCACACAGGATTTGAAAAGTTGATATGTTTTATGTGTTATTCCACTCCGATTGTTTTCGATGGTTCAAAATGTTGCTCCCGCTGCAGGGCTGGCCCCGCTTCCGCGCTTCCAATTGTTCAACATCGAACTCCCGCGGCAGCACCGGCGTGTTCGGTCCTTCCAGTAATGCCCACGGTCTAAAGATAAGCCCTCCGAAAAGAGCATCGGTCGTGATAGCACATCCGGAGTCGATTCGCTGAATTGTTGGGGCTTTGACGGCCCCCCCCCCTGGGGGGGCGTCGTCGTTGTTCTGAAGCAGTATCAAGCAGGAACCCTGTTTCAGCTTCGAACGGGCGATGTTGAAAGCAGAGCCAGCGGGTTCTATCCGACAGCCCTTCTTGTGAGGGGCTTTTCGGGGAGCCTGAGGAGCTGGACGTGGAGTCGCGGCTCCAGACGGGCCCAGACCTCTCCACGACGATCCACTTACCCTCCGAGGAGTCAGGCGCCATGCCATGACATGCTGTGCGGTGCGGTGTTGTGTTCCGCGCCGTTGTGTGACGCCACGCTTTGGGTCCAGACCATGACCGATGCTGCCAGCGACTTTGTCGCCGATGACGTCACCATTTCACGGGCAAAACCCATGCCCGTGGCCGTGACCGTGGCCGTGACCGTGACCGTGGCCGTGGCCGTGGCCGTGGCCGTGACCGTGACCGTGACCGTGGCCGTGACCGTGACCGTGACCGTGACCGTGACCGCGACCGTGACTGTGACCGTGACCGTGACCGTGACCGTGACCGTGACCGTGACCGTGACCGTGACCGTGACCGTGACCGTGACCGTGACCGTGACCGTGACCGTGACCGTGACCGTGACCGTGACCGTGACCGTGACCGTGACCGTGACCGTGACCGTGACCGTGACCGTGACCGTGACCGTGACCGTGACCGTGACCGTGACCGTGACCGTGATCGGGACCGGGACCGGGACCGGGACCGGGTCCGGGTCCGGGTCCGGTCCCGGGTCCGGGTCCGGGTCCGGGTCCGGGTCCGGGACCGTGACCGTGACCGTGACCGTGACCGTGACCGTGACCGTGACCGTGACCGTGACCGTGACCGTGACTTGATCCAGCGCCTTACTGCTGCGGTCTGCGAAATTGTCGCCACTTTCGAGGGCTGCTGGTGGGTCCTGAGGAGTGAGGCGCCGCGCAGATCTGAGCGGGACCTCGTCGTCCCTCGGGGGCTGCGATCTGCGAGATTGTCGCCACTTTCGAGGGCTGCTGGGGGGTCCTGCGGAGTGAGGCGCCGCGCGGGTCTGAGCGGGACCGCCCCGTCTTTTTCGGGTTGCGATCTGCGAAATTGTCGTCATTTTCGAGGGCTGCTGGTGGGTCCTGCGGAGTGAGGCACCGCGCGGACCTGAGCGGGGCCTCGCCGTCTTTGGGTGGTTGCGATCTGCTACATTGTCGCCATTTTCGAGGGCTGCTGGTGGGTCTTGCGGAGCGAGGCACCGCGCGGACTTGAGCGGGACATCGCCGTCCCTGGGGGGGCTGCGATCTGCGAATTTGTCTCCACTTTCGACGGCTGCTGGTGGGTCCTGCGGAGCGAGGCACCGCGCAGATCTAAGCGGGATGTCGCCGTCCTTGGGGGGCTGCGATATGCGACATTGTCGCCGTTTTCGATGGCTGCTGGTGGGTCCTACGGAGTGAGGCACCGCGCGGATTTGCGCGGGACCTCGCCGTCCTTGGGGGGTTGCGATCTGCGAGATTGTCGCCACTTTCGAGGGCTGCTGGTGGGTCCTGCGGAGTGAGGCACCGCGCGGATCTGAGCGGGACCTCGCCGTCCTTGGGGGGCTGCGATCTGCTACATTGTCGCCAGTGTCGAGGGCTGCTGGTGGGTCCTGCGGAGTGAGGCACGGACCTGAGCGGGACCTCGCTGTCCCTGGGGGGCTGCGATCTGCGAGATTGTCGCCACTTTCGAGGGCTGCTGGTGGGTCCTGCGGAGTGAGGCACCGCGCGGACCTGAGCGGGACCTCGCCGTCCTTGGGAGGCTGCGATCTGCGAAATTGTCGCCACTTTCGAGGGCTGCTGGTGGGTCCTGCGGAGTGAGGCACCGCGCGGGTCTGAGCGGGATCTCGCCGTGCTTGGGGGGCTGCGAACTGCGAAATTGTCACCACTTTCGAGGGCTGCTGGTGGGTCCAGCGGAGTGAGGCACGCGCGGGTCTGAGCGGGACCGCGCCGTCTTCTTGGGGTTGCGATCTGCGAGATTGTCGCAACTTTCGAGGGCTTCTTGGCGGGCCAGCATAGCGATCTGCGGAACTGTCGCCACTTTCGAGGGTTGCTGGTGGGTCCTGCGGAGTGAGGCACCGCGCGGATCTGAGCGGGACCTCGCCGTCCCTGGGGGGTTGCGATCTGCAAAACTGTCGCCACTTTCGAGGGCTGCTGATGGGTCCTACGGAGTGAGGCGCCGCGCAGATCTGAGCGGGACCTCGCTGTCCTTGGGGGGGGGGTGCGATCTGCGATGCGCTCTGCGAAATTGTCGCCACTTTCGAGTGCTGCTGGTGGGTCCTGCGGAGTGAGGCACCGCGCAGATCTGAGCGGGACCTCGCCGTGCCTGGGGGGCTGCGAACTGCGAAATTGTCACCACTTTCGAGGGCTGCTGGTGGGTCCTGCGGAGTGAGGCACCGCGCGGGTCTGAGCGGGGCCTCGCCGTCCTTGGGGGGCTGCGAACTGCGAAATCATCACCACTTTCGAAGGCTGGTGGCGGGTTCAGAGGGGCGAGGCACCAGGCAGACCTGAGCGAGACATCGCCATCCTTGGGGGGCTGCGAGCCTCACGAATGCCGCTCGCAGAAGCATATGCGCCCATGTCACGTCATCACCTCCGCCTAACGTCTCCCAAGCTACTCATGCCCCGCATTGCGCAGGGGTCGGGTACGTCGCAAGGGTAATGTCAAGGGGAAGCTTTGGGGTCACCAAGCCAGGCCCCTGGCCTCCGAGTTGTTTGCTGCGAAATCGCGCTCTCGCGCGGGACTTCCGCAACCGTTCTGCCGGAGTCGCGCTCTCGCGTGGGACTTTTCTCGCAATGTACTCAGACGCCGCGCCCTCGACCCTCAGGAATGACGCTCTCGCGTTGGCCTTTCTCACGATTGTAGTGGCCTTCGGCCAGTGCCGCCGATCCGGGTCGCTCGGGTACACATATTACGCGGACACCTCACGCACGCACACGACCAAATGCACATACGGCAGACACACATACAGAGACACACTAGGCGCACGCCAGACACTAGCACGCACAGACATTCGCAGACACGCACCACACACAGACACTCGCACAGGAGCCTGTCAGGGCGTCGAGGGGGCTTCTTGGGGGCTTTGGGGGGCCCTCTTGGGGGCTCTTGGGGCCTCCTGGGGGCCTCGTGGGCTGGAAGGCTAGATTTTTTTCCGCTTTT
>CAUYUJ010006987.1:36196-38696 GCA_963575745.1 Prorocentrum cordatum
GTGGCCGCGACACCAAGCGTGTGTGTTAGTTCGTTCGTTCGTTCGCTCGTTTGTTTATTTGTGTGTTTGTTTTGTTTTGTTTTGTTTTGTTTTGTTTGTTTTGTTTGTTTGTTTGTATGCTTGTTTGTTTGTGTTTGTTTGTGTTTGCGTGCGTGACAACGCTGGATGCGAGCGCCGTCGCCCCATGCTCGTTTTTTTTGGGGGGGGGGGGCGTGGCTCTCCTTGCCTGGCAGCCCTCCTGGACGCGGCCTCGGTCGCTCCCCGCCCGCCTACCTCCTGGCGCGGCCCCGCGCGCCCGCCCACGCGCCTGCGCGCTGCCCCGCCCGTGCCTCCCGCGCCCTCCCCGCCGCCGCCCGCCGCTTCCCCCGCCTGCCGCCGTCCGCCGCTGCCCCGCGGAAGGCCGGCCCGTTTCCTCTGCCCCCGCGGACGACCGAAAGCGCGTTCGTGCTTGTGCTTGTGTGTTGTGTGCTTGTGTGCTTGTGTGCTTGTGTGTGGTGTCTGTGCTCGTGCTCGTGCTCGTGCTCGTGCTCGTGTGTGCACTCGCTGCGCTGTCGACTGTCGGCACCTCCACGTGGTGCTCGCGCTGGAGGGCCTTCTGCGCCGCTGACCTGAGGTTGTGCGCACACCTCGGCAGCGAACCGGCGGCCACGACAGCCGCAAGCTCCGCGTGGTCTGAATTCCGCGGTCCCCACGCTGGCACCGTGAACGGGTACACCCGCGACTCGGTCAGCTCTCTTCCGCCCGCCCCCACATCTGCAGTGTTCTTCGCCGGTCAGAACAAACCTTGCGAGCGGCTCTCTATCCACTGGCTCGAGGCTGTCCTCAGGTGCTGGGGCCTTCCCGCGTGGCTCACGCGCGCGTTCCCGTCACTCATCGTGGGCGGGAACCCAGGTGCAGGAGTTCTTCGCGACCGCGAACGCACCGCCACCGCGCGCCGCGACCCACCCGCGACGCACCTGCCGCCCGCGCCGCCCGGGGGGGAAGGGGATCAGGGGGGATGGGGGCGAGGCCAAAGGAGGTGGAGAACGCTCGCGCTCACAACCACAGCCACGCCCGCGCCCGCGCCCACGTCCTTCCCAGGCCCAAGCCCACGCCCAAGCGCCCGCGCCAGCGCCCGCGATCCCACGCCCACACCCCACGCCAACGCCCGCGCCCGCACCATGACCAACTCCAACGCCCACGCCCACGCAAACCCACGCCCACGCCCACACCGCGCCCGCGCCCACGCCCACGCCCGCACCCACACCCTAACCCTATCAAGGGCCGCAGCGGGGGGGGCTCGGTCGCACGGCCCAGTTCGGCATGCCCCCCACGGCGTGCGCGCGGGCGGAGCGGTGTGCGCGCCTGCTTTCAGAAAGTGAACGGTGATCGAGTTGCTTTTTGGCCCAGTTCAAGAACAATGAGCGCGCGTTTCGTTTGCCGCGCGGGCGCAAGCATGCGCCCGCCATGCGCTTCGGGCGGGCCCACTATCTGAAAGCTGTGGAACATCATATTTCAATGTTCGAGCCCCCCCAGGGCGCCAAATTTCGTGGCGCACCTCGTCCGGGCGCGAGGGCGCGCCCGCCCGACCCTCTGGGTTTCGCTGGCGGGCCGCTCCCCCTTCCGCCGCGGCGGGCCGCCCCCCTCCGCGCAGGCGCACTGGGTGGGCCGCCCCGCTCCGCCGGGCGCCTCCCTGGCCTGGCCCCTGGCCGCCCCGCCCCGCGCCCCCCGGTTGCGCCGCGGGACTGCTTGTCCCGGCGCTCCCCGTCCATTTGGCTGCCGCCCGGGCGACCCCGGCTGCCCCCTGGCCGGGGTCCCCGCTCTCCCTGCTCGGTGTTCGGGCCTGCCTCGCGCCCCGCCCAAGCGCCCCTGCCGCCGCCCCCGACGATGCCGGGCCCTCCCAGGGCCGCCGCCCTCGCCCCGGATCGGCCCGCAGAGCCGGCCCGTCGACGGCGCCCCCCCCCCTCGGCGGCCTCGGGCTTGAGCGCTGCGCTAATTACCCCGCCGTGAGAGCCGACCGCGACGCGGGTGCTGTCCTCGACGCCCCTGCTGCACCCGGGCAGAAGCCTGGCTGGAGCGCCGGGAACTCCTTCGCTCCTCTCTGGCCTGCCCGCGCTTGCCTTCAGGCCGGGGCCGCCCGCACTGCCTCTTGGGCGGCGCCCCCCTCGACGGGCCACCGCGCCCTCCGCACGGTCCACATCTCCGCCGCTCGCCGCATAGGGGCTGCGCCTGCGCCTCGCGCGCGGGCCGTTCGCTACCTCTTGTCGGCGGGCCCATCGGCCCACGCCCCTGCGTTTTTTGCCGGGCTGCCCGCGGCCGCGCTCCCGACGACGACGTTGGCGCTGCCTGTTGGCGCCCCAGGAGGTCTCTGCACGCCGCGGCCAGCGTTGCTTCCAGAGCCGCCGCTCTCTACGAGGGCCACGACCCCGCGCCCTGTCAGGGTCCAAACGATTAACTATTTCGTTGCCCCCGCCGCCGCTCCTCCTCGGAGCTGGCGGCCCACCGCGACGTCGCCGCGGCC
>CAUYUJ010006987.1:43696-49783 GCA_963575745.1 Prorocentrum cordatum
TTCTGGGCTCGGGCAGGTCGCCGAACCTTCGATCGATCTGGGCGGAGATCTCTCGATCGATCTGGGCGCCGATCTTTCCGCAGATCTGGCCGCCGACTCTCAGGTCGATCTTTCCGCAGATCTGGCCGCCGACTCTCAGGTCGATCTGGCCGCTCTGTCGGGGCTCGCTCGGGCTGCCGGCCCAGGCCGGCAGCCCGAGCGGCCCCGACAGGAGGAGGGGAGGAGGAGAGAGAGGAGGAGGAGGAGGAGGAGCAGAGGAGGAGGAAGCGAGGAGGAGGAGGAGGAGGGAGGAGGAGGAGGAGGAGAGGAGGAGGAGGAGGGAGGATAGGGGGAGGAGGAGGGGAGGAGGAAGGAGGAGGAGGAGGAGAGGAGGAGAGAGGAGGGAGGAGAGGAGGAGAGGAGGAGGAGGAGAGGGAGGAGAGGAGGAGAGGGAGGAGGAGGAGGAGGAGGGGAGGAGGAGGAGGAGGAGGCGGAGGGGAGGAGCGAGGAGGAGGAGGAGGAGGAGGAGGAGGATGAGGAGGAGGAGGAGGAGGAGGAGGAGGGGGAGGGGGAGGGGGAGGGGGAGGGGAGGAGGGGGAGGGGGGGGAGGATGGAGGAGGAGGAGGAGGAGGAGGAGGAGGAGGAGGAGAAGCAGGAGAGAGGCGAGGGAGAGGAGGAGGAGGTCGATCCTCCTCTCTCCTTCTCACTCCCTCTTCCTCCCCTCTTCCTCCTCCCTCCTCACTCTCCTCCCTCCTCCTCCTCTCCTCCTCTCCTCCTCATCCTCCTCCTCCTCCTCCTCCTCCCCATCCTCCTCCTCCTCTCAATCCGTCCTGTCCTCCTCCTCCTCCTCCTCCTCCTCCCCTCCTCCTCCTCCTCCCCCTCTCCTCCTCCTCCTCCGTCCTCCTCCTCCTCCTCCTCGTCCTCCTCCTCCTCCTCATCCTCCTCCTCTTCCCCGTCCTCCTTCTCCTGCTCCTCCTCGTCCTCCTCCTTCTCCTCCTCCGTCCTCGTCGTCCTCCTCCTGCTCTTCCTCCTCCTCCTCCTTCTCCTCCTCCTCTTCCGTCCTCGTCCTCCTCCTCCCCCTCCTCCTTCTTCTCTTTCTCCTCCTCCTCCTCCTCCTCCTCTTCCTTCTCCTCCTCCTCCGCCTACTTCTCCCTCCCCTCTCTCTTAAACGAAAGCGAGGAGGAGGGTCGAGGGTTTAAACCTTCTTCCTGGCATCGCTCGGGCGGATGCACTTTCTCCTCGGCGGGAACCATCGAGGAGCATCTTGGATCATCCTGCGCAAAGTGCACGCACGAAATCGAGCAGGGCACGGGGAATGAACGTCCGAGCGATGGCGAGCCTCGTGTTTCCCTGAACAGGTTGTGCCTCAATGCCACCTGTTTCCCCGTTTGGCTTTGAGGGGCTTCTTCCTGCTGTTGGAAAAGACCGGTGGGCGCCTGACCCGTTCGCGCCAGGGTTACCCATGATTCCCTGGTCTTGCTTCCTTGCGAGGGGGTTCCCCAGGGTTCCTCGGTCTTGTTGCCCTACAGTGGCGTTCCCAGGGTTGCCTGGCGGTTCTTCGGGTTCCCTGGGTTTCCCAGGTTCCTTTGGTCTTGTTTCCTCACTGCTTTTGACAGGCCGAACTCCCTCGGGTTCCTCGGGTCCTTGGTCTTGTTTCTGCTTTGCTTTTGAAGAAGAAGAAGAAGACGTGTTTCCCGCTTTGCCAAGCAATGCCAAGTAATACCAATCAATGCCAAGCAACGCCAAGCAAACCACAGAAATGCAAAGGAATTCCAAGCGATGCCAATGCCAAAGCAAAGCAATTCAATGTCACAATGCTAAGCTAACCCATGCCACGCAACGCCAAGCAACGCCGTGCAGTGCCACGCAATGCCAAGCAAAGCCAGGCAAAGCTAAGCAGTGCCAAGCGATGCCACGCAATTCCAAGCCATGCCAAGCAGTGCCAATCGATGCCAAGCGATGCCACGCAGTGCAGAGCAACGCCACGCAAGCAAGCCACGAGTCGGCCAGGCGGCGTTGGCCCCCCCGCCGTTCGGGTGTTGTCAGAAGTATCCCTGGCCAAAGGTGCCCCCAGCATCGATTTCTCGGGAGGCCCCACGGCCTTCAGAGCCACCCCTCACGAGGCCCAGGGATCCCCAGAGGCCCAAGGCTGGAGCGAAAAGCTGGGGGTGCCTTTGGCCAGGAGCACCCTCGGCAGCTTCCGAATGGTTACGGTGTAAAGCTGTGTGGGGTTTGTTGCCGCAGGGGTGCCATTTTTCCCCATATCCTAAGATGGGGTTCTTGTTATTACTTGGACGCCTCCTACTCCTTCTCCTTCCTCCTCCTCTTTTCTCCTCCCCTCCTGTCGGACTTACTCATACTCAGACTTGCTCATACACAGACTTACTCATACTCAGACTTACTCATACTCAGACCTACTCATACTCAGACTTACTCACACTCAGACATACTCATACACAGACTTACTCATACACAGACTTACTCACACCCAGACGTACTCATACACAGACTCACTCATACCCAGACTTACTCATACACAGTATTAGTCATACTCAGACTTACTCATACCCAGACGTACACATACACAGACTTTCTCATACACAGACCTACTCATACCCAGACTTACTCATACACAGACTTACTCATACACAGACTTACTCATACTCAGCACCCCTAAGGGGAGCCGCCAGGGGTGGTTGCACGGGCTCGTTCGCGGCCATTTTGTGGGGATGTCTCAGGCGGTTTGCCTGTTTCTGTGCCCAACATCCTTCGCTTTCGGAGCAGATTTGGAGGATGTCTCGAGCGAGGCGCTCATTTCAGCACCCCTCAGGGGAGCCGCCAGGGGTGGTTGCACGGGCTCGTTCGCGGCCATTTTGTGGGGATGTCTCAGGCGGTTTGCCTGTTTCTGTGCCCAACATCCTTCGCTTTCGGAGCAGATTTGGAGGATGTCTCGAGCGAGGCGCTCATTTCAGCACCCCTAAGGGGAGCCGCCAGGGGTGGTTGCACGGGCTCGTTCGCGGCCATTTTGTGGGGATGTCTCAGGCGGTTTGCTGTTTCTGTGCCCAACATCCTTCGCTTTCGGAGCAGATTTGGAGGATGTCTCGAGCGAGGCGCTCATTTTCACCCCCCAGGTGGGCCAGATGTTGAGGATGTCTCGATCGGTTTGCTTGTTTTGGTGGCCAGGCTCGTGGGCGCAGATTCTTCTCAGGATGCCACAGGAGGCTCCAACAGGCCCAGGAGGCCCCAGGAGACCACATGAGGTCCCAGGAGGCATCAGGAGGCCACAGAAAGACTCAAGAGGCCACAGGATGTCCCAAGAGGCTCCAGGAGGCCCCAGGAAGCTCCAGAAGGCCTCAGGAAACCACAGGAGGCCCCAGGAGGCAACAGGAAGCGCCAGGAGGCCTCGGAAGGCAACAGGAGGCCCCGAGAGGCCCCAGGAGCAGGAGGCCTCAGAAGGCAACAGGAGTGGCTCCAATCCCATGTGTTTTACGTATGCTCCTATCGATTGGGCCTCACCTGGAGCACGATTCTTTGATGTTCTACGTATGTTTCTATAGATGGTCCTTCTCCTGTGTACACAATCCTAAATGTTTTACTCATGTTCCTATGTATTGGGCCTCTCCTGGGGCACGAGTCCTTGGTGTTTTACGCGTGTTCCTATAGATTGCCCTTCTCCTGTGGCTCTAATCCCATTTTGGCTCAAGCGTTCGCATGCCGCGCCGACTCGGCCTCCCGCCTCGGGATGGCTGGCCTGCGCGCGGCTAGAGGGGCTGGCGCGGCCGCCGACGACCTCGCGCTGCTGGTGCGCGCGGCGGTCCGCGGCGCTGTGGACGGCGGCGCGCCGCGCCGCACGGTCGCCGCAGTGGCGCGCTCTGCAGTCTCGGCCGCCGCGTTCGCGGCGCGGCCGACGACGCAAGCGCACGCTGCAGACGGCCGACGTGACGATCGTGCTGCTGATGCCGTTGGCGATGCCGCTCGCCCAGCTGGTGCCTCCGCGGAGGCGAAGCGGGCGCGGCGTCGGCGCCGCCGCGCGGCGCGCGCGGCTCGCAAGCAGCAGGTGATGACCGACGGCGACGTGACGACGGCTGGTGCTGGCAGTACTGGTGCGGGCCTGGGGCTCGCCCTGCTGCCCACGGCGATGGCGGTCGACGGCGCCGACGACGATGACCTCGCCTCGTTGGTCGACGACTCCTGGGCTGACAGCCTGCCTGTCGGCGGGCGGCGGCGGCCTGGGCGGGGGCGCGAGGGCAGGTGGGTCGCGGAGGCGGTGGCTGCTGGCGCGGGCGGCACGGGCTCTGGCTTGGCCGCCGCGGCGGCCGCTCCCGCGGGCGCGGCGCTGACCCTCGCGAGGGCCCCGGGCGGGGCGGCGGCGGCGGAAGCGGCGGACCTCGCTCGCGGAGTGGGGAGTGCTGCTGGAGCTGCTGCGTGCGGCCTCGAGCGCGCCGGCCTGGCTGGCGGTGCCGAGCCGCGGCGGCGTGGGCCGAGGCGCGCGCGGGCGAAGGCGCAGGCGGAGGCGGCGAGGGCGGCGGCGGAGCTGGGCACGGCGCTCGCGGGAGCGGCGCCTGCTGGCGGCGGAGCTGCTGCCTCGGAAGGCCCTGGGGAGGTCTTCGAGCGCGCCGACGGCCTCCTTCGGCAGGCGCCTGGCTACGGGCCTCAGCTCAGCGAGCAACTTCGGCAGATGCTGGAGTCCGTGAGCTGGAGGCCCGCCAGCGCCGTGTGAGTTGGGGAGTGCCTACGGTGGTCTGGGCCTTTTCAGGCTTGGCACGGGGTGGATGGTGGCTCACGTGGCTGCCTCACCTGACGGCGCACACCCACGCAGCGTGGCGTGCACGCTGCATTTTGGAGGCCGCTGTTTGCGGAGCCTCCTGGCCGCACTCTGCGGCTTGCGCCATTTTGGCGGCGGGATCGGCTCGTGCTGCACGAGCTGCCCGGTGTGTACAAAAAAAAGTGGCTCTAATCCGCAATGTTTTATGTACGTCTGTTGCTATAGATTGCGCTTCTCCTGGGGCACGAAACCTTCCTAGGAGGTCCCAGGAGGTCCCAAGAGGCCAGTAGGTTTCAGGAGGCCCCAGGAGGCCCCAGGCTCATGCACAGAGACGCGCTCGTACTACTGAGGATCATTCACACTCCAATTCATTCGCAGTTAGATTGATGTCCAGACCGTCACAACTGAAGCCCGTTAATATTCGAAAGCTCTTGCGCCTAGACATTCACGGCGGACAGGTCCATGCGAGTAGATGCACATATGGGGAGCTCCACGCAGTGAATAATGTTTTGCTTCCGGATGTCACTGGCGGCCTGGAGGTCGATAGTCACCTTGACGGAAGTGGGGTCCCGAGGGAGAGGGGCCCTGAGCTTTAGGCCCCCTAGATAGGGTCGGAGCAGATGGGATCGGAGGATCGCGCCGCATCGCCGAAGGATCGTCGATGCGGCTCGATGCGGACCCGATTTGCTTCACGCCGACGTCGCCGATGCATCGCTGGTACATCGCCGATGCATCGCCGATGCATCACGGATGCATCGCCGATGTATTGGCGATGCTGCGCGATCCTCCGAGCACATCTACTCCGACCGCATCGAGGAGGTCTCTATGAGCTGCGTCTGCATTTCCAGCCTCTCGGGGCCCTTCTCCCCAGGCCCTGAGGCCGTGAGGGTCAAGAGATGGCTTTGGGCGAGAAGCGAATCCTGGCGAGAGCCGGGGATCCGAGGCACGTTTCTCCATGCGGGGCACGGGTCCTGAGGGAAACGGGTAGTTCCGCATTGTTCGTTGTCGTCGGGCTCTCGGCTCCCCAGGCCCTGAGGCCGTGAGGGTCAAGAGATGGCTTTGGGCGAGAAGCGAATCCTGGCGAGAGCCGGGGATCCAAGGCACGTTTCTCCATGCGGGGCACGGGTCCTGAGGGAAACGGGTAGTTCCGCATTGTTCGTTGTCGTCGGGCTCTCGGCTCCCCAGGCCCTGAGGCCGTGAGGGTCAAGAGATGGCTTTGGGCGAGAAGCGAATCCTGGCGAGAGCCGGGGATCCAAGGCACGTTTCTCCATGCGGGGCACGGGTCCTGAGGGAAACGGGTAGTTCCGCATTGTTCGTTGTCGTCGGGCTCTCGGGGCCCTTCC